>CAWUFW010008225.1:600000-914899 GCA_963921515.1 Calotriton arnoldi
CCATCCATTATTCCTTCTTCAACTGAATTGCTTCGCTCTTAGGGTTACACCAAATTCTCTAGTCTATACTGGCGTCTTAGACACAATGCACAAGAGTTATACATTGGTTTAGTGGTGACCAGGACGGTTGTGAGCATGTAATGTTATGTTATGTTATGTTGTGTTAGGTTATGTTGTGTTGTGTTGTGTTATGTTCTGTTGTGTTATGTTATGTTATGTTATAGAGATTTTAGGGCGTGCTCGTCACCTTGGCACCAACAGATTACTGGGCTGACGGGAGGTGCAGAGGAGTACCTACTTTTTAAAGAGCAAGGTTTTAAGTTTTTATTTGAAGATATCTTGAAACGGGCTGGCAGTGCAAAGTGGAAGAGGAAGTCGATTCCATCGTCTGGCTGCCAGATAGGAGAAGGAACGCCGCCAGAACTCGAGCGAAAAAAGCGTGGGGTGTGAGCATAATGGTGTAAAGAACACAGCAGCCGGGGAGTGATTGTGGAGGAAGACTGTTATTTACCCAGATAGGCCGATGTTGTTATAGTCTTTGCCAGCATGGCAGGGGATTTTACCGAGTGCTCATTTGTGCACAGTGTGCCAGGAAATATCCCGAAGGTGGTGTGATTGATGAGCATGCTTGAGGGTTTTGCTGCAGCGTTCTGCACCACTGGTAAACTCTTGACCGGGTATTCTGGAATGCAAACAAAGATGTCATTACGATAATCCAGTATGGTGGAGCTCAAGTCTTGCGTAACAGGTTTATGGATAAGGATGGGCAGCCAGAGGAAGGTTTTACGGAGAAACAAACTTGAGGGACCTATGCCGGTGGCTAGCTCTGACTTGGCATGATTGGCCATCCTGAGTTGAGTATTGTGTTTTTACGGAATAGGACCACGTCGGTCTTAATGTCAATTTTATTTTAGGCAGTTGTCTTACATCTGGCTAAATGCAAATACTGTAGCACCATAGTAGTGGCACTGTCTCCCAGCAGTAGGAGCCCATCTTTGATGCGCCCCATTTCGTTTACTGGCAGGACGCTGGTACTGATACTGTATCTCTGCTGTGTTGCTTCAACCTATGATTAACCTTTTCTGTGTAAGAGTAGTGTGTCCGTTTCTGCAAACTGGTCTGTGTACGAGGGAATGTTGTACTAGTGGTGGTCATACTATACTTTATTGACAAATATAGGCTTTCAGTGTTTTGCTTATGATGGGCTTTTCTGTGTGTTAGTGAATCTTATGCTGCTTTTGTCTATGCTGTAGATTTTGTGTGTGTGCTTGTGTGTGCGTGCATGTGTGTGTAGCTTGCAGTGCCTTTGCTGTACCTCGTGTAGGTTAATGGAAGCTATTCCTGATGTTGCTGTTGCTGTATCTGTTGAGTTTGTGTGTAAGAGGATTGTGTACTTTTCCTCATTTTGTTGTGTACATCCAGTACATGTGAATGAATATTGCATTGCTTCTGCCTGGACAGTGTGTGGGGCGGAAATTGCATGACTGCTCCCTATTCTAAACTACTCCCTATATTGTACTTCCTGTCTCACAGCAATACACTTGGTCTGTGTTTTAGAGAAATGCCTACTGCATATATAATACCCCTTATCTTTGTGTGTGGGAAACTTTACACCGCTGCTACCTGGGCGAAACTTGCACTGTGAGTGTGTGTGATGGGAGCTTTTACTGCTGTTGTCCATGTGATGCTTGTTCTGTGTTGGGCTTTCATGTGATTGCGGTGACCAACCATAAAAGAAGTCTGTGTCCTCTTGAGGCGTGACACCCAATCATTGTGGTATTCAGTGTGTCATCACCAAGCATTAGGATATCCATATCTTAATTTTTCTGTTTTGGTGACCAATCATGGTACCAGTCCAGGTTCCTGGTGTGCAGAAACAAATCATTTGCAGGATGCACAGAAAAGGGACTCAGAGGAAGGTTATCAGGAGCAATGGGGGAGCTGTGGTAGAGCAGAGAGAGAGAGGAGCAGAGCAACAGAAGAGCATGGTAAACGTGGAGAATCTGCGAAGTTGTCATATTGTTTGGGACAACAAAAACTGGAACTGTCTAGAGTCCAAACCTATTCGATTGTGAGGGATATCCCCTCATTAAAGAGCTGCATCTTCACAACGTGATGATAGAAGGGCCATTTTAAATGAAGGGATTCTCCTCATAATCCATTGAGGTTTGCTTGCCAAACTGTTTGAAAGGTCATTGCTCTAGTTCTTAGGCAGTTAAGCCACCTAAAGCTTGCAGACTCAGAACTATATACGCAAAACAGTGGCACTCATGATGCTCTGATCGCCGAACGGCGGTCCTGTGATCCAATCATAAACATGAATGACACAATCAACAAAGCAACAGCTGCAGGGGGCTGAAGTATTGCCCAACTTGATGTATGCTGTCAAGTGGGCTGATCTCCAATATGAAGGACACTCCAGAAGAGCAGTGGCTGAAGTACGGTGACCTAAATCTCCTATTTATATATTTATATTTTTCTTCTTTTACATGTGCTGTGTCAGACAGCTGTTTCGCCAGTAGCTGTAGCTTCCTAATAAAAGCACGCCTGATTCCAGCTGATTTCAGAAATTGACACCCTATTTCCTATATTCTAAATTGTTGAAAATTGTAGAAAACGAATTGAAAGTACTGTGAAAAATACAGCAGCAACTATTTCCGAACTTAAGTCACATTCTTTATCCATGTCCGGGAGACCGTTCTGCAGGGTTATCTCCAATCTTTTTCCCTTCACCCTCCTGTTTTCTGAACCCATTTTACTTCGTCTTTTAGGACTCTGCATACTTTACCACTGCTAACCAGTGCTAAAGTGCTTGTGCGCTCTCCTTTAAACATGGTAGAATGGTCTTACACCCAACTGGCACAAAATTAATTATTTGTAAGTTCCTAGTAAAGTGGTACTACATGTACCGAGGGCCTGTAAATTAAATGCTACTGGTGGGCCTGCAGCACTAATTGTGCCACTCAATTGCATAGCCTTTTAAACATGTCCCAGGTCTGCCACTGCAGCCTGTGTGTGCAGTTTTAAATTGCCAGTTCAGCCTGGTCAAATAAAACTTTTGCCAGGCCGAAACCTTTCTTTTTAATACATTTGTCACCCCTACTGGAGGCCCTAAATAATAGACTACAGGGCATGGTGCAGTGTATTTAGAGAGTTGTACATATACTTTTTAAGTTTTACATGTCCTGGTAGAGGAAAAGTCTTATGTTTTTTTTGCAATACTGCAACGTCTACCTCTTCCATAGGATAATATTGGGTTTTCTTATTACGTTTAATGAGTCATAACGTTCGATTGGGAAATGTGGGAATGTCGAGTTTGGTGTCTAAAGAATTGTAATTTAAAATCCTCTTTAATGGTAATGTTGGATTTTAAATCACAATTCTGAAACTGCCACTATTAGAACGTTTTACGTCTCAAAAGGGGTTGGCCCTAATACATACAGCTAGAAAGGGCCTATACATATAGGAGAACAAAAATGTCTAGCTGACGAATTCCAGTGCTGTTTTCTACTACAACAGACTAAGACCAAACTCTGATTGTATTGGTCCTCATAATTTATTACATTATCTTTTTTGGTACTCCTTTTAGAAAAACCATTTCATTTAGCTTTTAAAAGACAGAGTTAGAAACCACACTATTAGCTTTGACATTGAACATATAAACAAGCCAACACAAAAAACCTAAAAAAACATTACAAATGTAAATCGCAAATTAATTGAAACATAAATTAGAATATTTAATCAGTCAATATTTACACAGCAACATTGGGCCCGATTCACAGAACTAACTTAGGACAAAATCCTAAACTTACTACCATTTTGGTATTCACAGAAGGCACTTACTCATTTTGGTATTCACAGAAGGCACTTACTTACTCATTTTGAGTAACTTACTCATTTTGGTATTCACAGAAGGCACTTACTCATCAATGAGTAAGTGCCTTCTGTGAATACCAAAATGAGTAAGTTACTCAAAATGAGTAAGTTTGAGTAAGTGCCTTCTGTGAATACCAAAATGAGTAAGTTACACAAAATGAGTAAGTTACTCAAAATGAGTAAGTAAATGCCTTCTGTGAATACCAAAATGACTAAGTGCCTTCTGTGAATACCAAAATGGTAGTAAGTTTAGGATTTTGTCTTGTTAGTTCTGTGAATCGGGCCCTGCGATCTCAATTCGTGATTGACTTAACAATTCATCTGTAGGTTGCTGACCAGAGGGAACAAGAGTTCAAGCTCATCGGGTACACAAACTTTCAAATAATCCCCTTGGAGCAATTCCTAATTCCATGCTAATGTTTCCTCAATGGTAAAGGATTAGAAAGTTTGCATTTTCTTGTCCTAAACATTTGGTGTCTGCAGCCTGTTTCCTGGGTCACATGACTAGGTGTAGCTGGCAGTTGGCCTTTGTGTATTGCTCCCAGACAATGAGACAAGGAGGGAATACTGGGTGGCAGGATGGGACAACTCTGACTTTATAGGAGGGCGGAGCTGTCACCTACCACACTTGGACATCACAAAGTCTCTACCTGAGCACACTCCCAAAGGTGTGTCACTAGTCCTTTGTGTCTCCAGACAGGCTGGGGCCAGGGCAGGGAGGCAGCAAATTCCAAACACCTCTGGGGATGCTAACCTCCAGAAGCTTCTCCTTCTTCAAAACTGGCACATAGTACACATTTTTGGACCCTCAGCCCCAACTCTTCAGTACATCTCTGGACCTGGGGATACTGCAGAAGGATTGATGTGCTGCTCTGCTGCCAAAAGGACTGATAAACTGTTGCCCTGCTACTTTGCTGCTCTGCTGTCCTGCTTGATGAGAAGGAAGACTGAGCCTGCATCCTTTATCCTAGGCTGAAGTGACTCCAAGGGTCAGCTGACTGACCTCCTGTTCTGAGGTACAGGGAGATAACTAGCTCCAGAGGCCTCCCTGCTTCTGCCTAGCTAACCTCCTGCTTGGACCTGCACCTGGACCTGGAACTGGAACTGCCTGAGCCATGCTGGCCTCTGCTGGAGTGAGTTTCTGATCCCCAAGAGCTGGCTCTCAGGTCCTAAACCTTTGGTGTGGCATCAGTTGAAGTAACTCTCCAGGACGACTGTCAGCCGATCTCGCTCAACCTGATAACAGCGAGTGGGGCTTTATGCTAATAGGCTGCACACTTACCTGAAATCTTTGAAATTGCATGTCTGCAGTTGATACTGATTGGAATTTTTTTGTTTTGGTCTCAAGCAATTTATTACATTTTATTCTATTTTTCTAAATTGGTATGGGATTTTTCTTGTGTTGTTTTCACTTTTTTACTGTTTGAAGTGCTGCATTAATACCTTACACATTGCCTCTAAGTTAAGTCTGACTGCTTTTGTGCCAGGCTACCAGAGGCTTAAGCACAGGTTAATTTAGGGTTTGCTTGTGTTTCACCCTGACAGAGATTGTGGTTGCTGCTTGAGTAACCCCCTCAACCAGTAACCCAATTTCCTACATTGGTGTTCAGCGGTGAAATCTGAACATGTTTGTGCAGTGGCATACATTGATTTTGTATAACACTAAAATCATGGATAAAAACTTTGACACCATATTAACCCTCTTTTTTCTAGATTCTCCCAATTAGTAATTTTTTCAAAATTAATTCCTACCTCACTTCATAAACTTGGGACACTTTTGTTGTTGCACCAGTGATACCTTGCCAGAGTGCAAATAGATCCCAACTGCCTATAGCACAACAATATGAGGGAGCTGAAGCAGTTCTGCAAAGAGAGGGGGCTGACCGTGAAGAAGGTGTCCTCCAAACAGGACCTCCAGGATGCTCTGTGTGATTTTGAGGTAGCACGCTGGTGGGGGACTCTCCAACAGGATCAAGAGGGTGATGGCCCTGAGAAGGAAGATGAAGAGGAGGAGTAGAAGGTAAATAACTTAGCAATTTGTTTGAAAAAGTTTTGTTTGTTTGAAAAGTTTTATATAGCGCTGGCTAGACCCAGAGGTATCAGAGCGCTTTACATGAGTTTCAGACCATAGTTACAAGTTACATAGTTACAAAGTTACACAGTTTCAGAGCATAGTTACGTTGCTACATGCGATTAAAAAAACATATACGTAAGGGAAAAAGCAGGCAAGGGGAGAGATTCAGGTGAGAGGGGATAGGAGCAGGGGAGGTAGACAAAGAATGAAGGAGGGAAAGAGGTGGGGGAGGGTGAAAGAAAAACTACCGGGAGCCAAGGAAGAAAAGTGACCAACGTCCGGTGTGCTGTGATCCCAGTGGAAATGGTGTCAATCCCACACCTCTGTTGAGTGGGGCTCCCTTTACGCTGTGGACTCTCTCAGAGTCCTGGCTCCGCAGGAGAGAGGAGGGCCCACAGAGATCTGGATGCCAGAAGCAGTGTATCCTCCCACACCCTGGCTCCTGAGAAATTGAAGAATAGACAGGCTGAGAGGGACATCAAGCTGTAGATAGGCAGACTGGCTGAAAAAGAGAGAAGAGCTGAGCCTTAACAGAGGAGAGAAAGACCAAGGTAGAAAGAGCCTTAGAGGAGCGAAATGTTGTTGGCTCATGAACTGAGTCTAAACAAGCTGGATTTGAAAGCCAAACAGCTAACAGAGTCCAGCAGAAATGGTGGCAGTGATAGTGCAGTGTCCAAAGGAGATCAACGAGTCCACCTACCTAAAGACCTGGCGCCCAGCTTTGAGATGAGGGATGATGTTGATGATTGGTTTGCTGTCTATGAGGTAGCCCTTAGTATACATAGGGTCTCAGAAGACCTTTGAGGTCTTTTGAGGCACATGCCTGCTGTAGGGAGGGATACCCTGTTGGCTTTAGAAGTGGCTGACCACATGTCCTACACCCCCATGAAAGTAGCCCTTATCACTAAGTTTAGTCTCACCCCAGGCAAATATGGCTTAAGGTTTAGGGACAGTCAGAAACTGACTGACTAGTCTTCAGTAGATTTTCTGGACCTCTCCAGTGAGGCACTGAATGGTTAGATGAAGGGCCACCAAGTGAGTAGCTATGAAGGGCTGTATGATCCCATTTTGAGAGAGCACATGCTCAGTAACTGTTTCACAGAATTGACCAACACCTAGTTGACTGCAAGCTCACTGACCCCAGGGAGCTTGTAAAGGAGGCAGACCACTGGGTTAGTACTAGAGTGTCTGGGAAGGTACCCGGGAGTGATCCTGAGGAGAGTGGTTTAGGTTGCCCCCAGCAGAGTAAGGGGGAGGTACATAGTGACCCAGACAGGTCCCAGTATAGTGTGGGGAGAAGAATTACCATGCTCCTTCTAAGAATAGGAAGGGAGGTTCTGGTGGGCGGAGGCCCAGGGTGACCCATTTCCTACACAAGTGCTTTGATTGCTCCCAGTTGGGGTACAAGCAATAGGGCCTGGTCTGTACCATCCACTGGAGGGAGCTCCATAGTGTCAGGAGAGCTGGGAGAGTCAGCTGCCCAGGGAGCCCTAAAAGCTCAGTTTTCTTGGGATACCATTCCAAAGCAGAGGGTACGGAGACTCAGGTGGAGGGGCAGGGGGAAGAAAGACTCACCCCGGTCACCTGATCAGCCTCAGGGTACAGAGCCTAGACTGAAAAGCCAGCCTCAAGATACCACCATGGGACTGGTAGGAGGTTGAGTGGAAGTAGGGTGCCTAACACTCGGGCTGTTGCTCCCCACTCTGAGAAACTTCAGAGTTTAGAGAATCCTCAAGAGCCCATAGGAAACTCCTTGCCATCCCCAAGGCTGAAAGAGAGGACTACCCAATGTTCTGGCTTAGAGCTTGCACTTGGCAGTGGATGGTACAGGGCTTGGCTCTTGTCTTGACACTGACAGCCATTAGTGGCCTCTGTTGGTTGCTGTCCTTATGAACAGAATTGTCCTTAAGTTGGGAACAGAAGTCTGATCCAAGGGGCAGAATGGGCTACATCACCTTGTTGGCCATGGTGGTACTGTCCATCTACTGGGATACATCTGTGAGCAAGTTAAGGTTAGGTGCTTCACAGTTGAGGTCCACAAGTGAGGAGAAGGGTTACTACGCGTCTGTCCAGTGGCTCAGGAAAGCATAGACAGAGAGATCCAGCTGAGTTAAGCTGAGTTCAGAGAGACATAGAACTGACAAGTGCCCCTGCATAACAGAGCCTTCGTCCATGTTCTATTGCCTAAGCAGGTAAGTCCATCAAGGTACTGATTAGTCTACCCTGGCTTTTGGCTGAAGAAGAGTCTTGTTGGTCTTGGCCCTTTCTGCAGGGTCATCTCCAAACTTTTTGCCTTCTTCTTCTTGTTTTCTGAACCCATTTATGTTGGCTTGTAGGACTCTGCACACTGTACCACTACTAACCAGTGCTAAAGTGCTTGCGCTGGCTCCTTTAAGCATGGTAGAATTGGCTACACCCAATTGGCACATTCAATTTACTTGTAAGTCCCTAGTAAAGTGGTACTAAATATACCCAGGGCTTGTACATTAAATAATACTAGTGGGTCTGCAGCACTGATTGTGCCACTAACTTAAGTAGCCTTTTAACCAAATCCCAGGTGTTGGACTTGGCCTTTTTTGCAGGGTCATCCCAGAACTTTTTGCCTTCCGCCTGTATTTTTTCAGACCTGTGGTTGGTGGTTTTATGACTATGGACACTTTATCACTGCTGATCAGTGCTGAAGTGCATGTGCTCTCTATTGTAAACTTGGTAAGTATGGTCTACACCTGTTTGGCATATTTAATTTACCTATCAATCCCTTGTACAGTGGTATCCCATATACCCAGGGCCAGTAAATTAAATGCTACTGGTGGGCTTGCAGCGCTGCTTGCGGCACCCACCTAAGTAGCCTTTTAAACCCGTCTCAGGCCTCTGTCACTGCAGGGCCTGCATGCACAGTTTATTGCCGCTGTTTTGTGGCACATAAAGTGGTTGCCACGTCTGCAACTCCCCTTTTACTACATATCAGTCACCCCTAAGGTAGGCCCTAGCTAGCCCTCTGGGAAGGGTGCGGTGTAGGTAAAAGGTAGGACATGTGCCTTCACTGCGTTGCATGTCCTGGTAGTGACAAACAGGAGGCTGCCCTCTCATAGGGTTGCATTGGGGAGTCCCTGATATGTGCTTCAGTGGTAATTCCTAACATGAGAGGGGTAGTGAGATCAAGTTTGGTATGTTTGGAATAGTAGTGATAAATCCTGCTTATTGGTGAAAGCAGATTTATTATTACTATTTTAGAAATGCCACTTTTAGAAGTGGGCATTTCTGGGTGCTATGTGTCTTTGTGCCTGCCTGATGTGTATTGACTGTCTGGTTCTGACTGACAGGGGAGAGGGGATGTGCATTCACTCCAGCCAGTCCCTGGGGGGGTTGAGGTGTGTCCTGCCTTGCCTGGGAGACTCAGCGCTAGGCTGAATAGGCCTGGTCGGCATCTGAAGCGGTGGGCGGAATATCACCTGCACCTGAAAAGGGCTGTGCCTGCCTTCCACAATGATGGCTCCGCCCCCCTGTGGTGTGTCTGGAGCCAGGCTTACGCTAAGAATGGAGGTGGTGGTGCACTTGTAAAGATATTCTAAAGTGCTCCCAGAACTGGTTTGCATTGGGCTCAGAGCCCTGTGCCAGGGGAAAGAACAAAGACATTGCTACTATAAGTACTGGGGCAGTGAACTGGAAAACTAGGGGAAGAAAAGACACTGCATGGGACGTGCGACCGGCAGGCTGCTGGACTGCCAGGAGGAACTGCCTTGGTACTGACCTATTCTTGGGGTGGCTGAGATAAGGATTGCCACTGTGCCCTATAACCCTGGACTGTTCCCATGAGGCACAGGGTCAGACTGATTTGCATATGGCCGTGTCTGAACTGGGGTGGTGGAGTGAGCTAAAGAATGATGAGTGTTTGATTTGCTCTAACGCTCCGTCCATCATCCCCTTTGGTATCGCTTTGTTCGCCCTAAGTTGGCAGGGTATGCCCAGACGTGGGTCCCTTGCTCACTTTGCCACTGGATTCAAGATAGCCTGGCTGATGAGGGTTTTGAACCCGAAACCGGACCCAGGATGCTTGTTTCCGGTCCAGGGAAGACATGGCTTGGCAGTTCGGGCTGGACTGTTCCCATGAGGCACAGGGTCAGACTGATTTGCATATGGCCATGTCTGAACTGGGGTGGTGGAGTGAGCTAAAGAATGATGAAGGATTAAACCCAGATCAGTTGACTGGGGGTGAGTGTTTGATTTGCTCTAACGCTCCGTCCATCATCCCCTTTGGTATCACTTTGTTCGCCCTAAGTTGGCAGGGTATGCCCAGACGTGGGTCCCTTGCTCACTTTGCCACTGGATTCAAGATAGCCTGGCTGATGAGGGTTTTGAACCCGAAACCGGTCCCAGGATGCTTGTTTCTGGTCCAGGGAAGACATGGCTTGGCAGTTCGGGCTGGACTGTTCCCATGAGGCACAGGGTCACACTGATTTGCATATGGCCATGTCTGAACTGGGGTGGTGGAGTGAGCTAAAGAATGATGATGGATTAAACCCAGATCAGTTGACTGGGGGTGAGTGTTTGATTTGCTCTAACGCTCCGTCCATCATCCCCTTTGGTATTGCTTTGTTCGCCCTAAGTTGGTAGGGTATGCCCAGACGTGGGTCCCTTGCTCACTTTGCCACTGGATTCAAGATAGCCTGGCTGATGAGGGTTTTGAACCCGAAACCGGTCCCAGGATGCTTGTTTCCGGTCCAGGGAAGACATGGCTTGGCAGTTCGGGCTGGACTGTTCCCATGAGGCACAGGGTCAGACTGATTTGCATATGGCCATGTCTGAACTGGGGTGGTGGAGTGAGCTAAAGAATGATGATGGATTAAACCCAGATCAGTTGACTGGGGGTGAGTGTTTGATTTGCTCTAACGCTCCGTCCATCATCCCCTTTGGTATCGCTTTGTTCGCCCCTAAGTTGGCAGGGTATGCCCAGACGTGGGTCCCTTGCTCACTTTGCCACTGGATTCAAGATAGCCTGGCTGATGAGGGTTTTGAACCCGAAACCGGTCCCAGGATGCTTGTTTCCGGTCCAGGAAGACATGGCTTGGCAGTTCGGGCTGGACTGTTCCCATGAGGCACAGGGTCAGACTGATTTGCATATGGCCATGTCTGAACTGGGGTGGTGGAGTGAGCTAAAGAATGATGATGGATTAAACCCAGATCAGTTGACTGGGGGTGAGTGTTTGATTTGCTCTAATGCTCCGTCCATCATCCCCTTTGGTAACCCTTGTGCTGGCATGCCTCGCTGCACCCTGCTACCACTTCCCCAGTGCTCTCCCAGGAGTGCAGACTTGTGTGCTTTTAATCATCAGGGCTCATGGCCCTGAACCAAAGTTTGGGGGGCATGCTGTGACCAGCTCCCCTGAGCCCCAGCTGTGCATTTTTGCCTCCGTAAACAGTGTGAAGAGCATCCTTTTGTGACTTAAAGAAGCGCATGGTGGGCGCTTTCAACTTGCCTTCTGAGCCCGAGAAGCCGCTGGAAGTCAGGCAGAGGGTGAACCTGGTTGTGGGTGGGGCTGACTCGGAGAGAAGCGCTTTTTGCCCTGCAGTGTGGGCAGCGCGACCCTCTCTTCTGTGGCCTGAGCAGCGGAGGGGAGAGCCAAGTCGTGGGAAGGGCTCTCCCGCTCCCGGCCGTGCTGCCTGTTGTGCTTCAAGCTATTGGCATCTGGGGCTCTACTGCGTGGCCCTGGGCTGAGAGGAAGTACCCAAACCACAAGGAATCCCTGGCCGGGATTTCCTGGTGACGTCAGGAGGAGGGGTGGAGCCCCCCCCGAACCCGGAAGAGACCAGAGCCTTGCAGGCTCCCGACTACAGTACCACGGTGTCACGTTGCGGCCCCTGCAACCCAGTTTGGCTCCCCTCGAGGCAGTACGGCGTTGGAAGCTGCAGAGGGAGCCAGACTGCCAGGGAAAGAAGAGAGCCACCAGAGACGAAGAGCCAATCCTCGCGTGGCCGGCAGTGACGCTGCAGGCCCCGCCCTCCCTGAGGAAGCCGGGGCTGCAGCAGCAAGGAAGGCGGTGAATCAATCAATCAGGGGTTTGTTAAAGCGTGACTACTCACCCGTAAGGGTCTCAAGGCACTAGGGGTGGGGGGGGTGGTGCAGGTTCCATTCCATCAAAGAGGGGGTCTGTCGAAGAGCCAGGTTTTGAGGTTTCTTGCGAAGATGGGGAGCAATATTGTCTGTCTGAGGTGGAGCGGAAGGGCGTTCCATGCTTTGGCTGAGAGGAAGGAGAAGGAGCGGCCTCCCGATCTGGTCTTTCTGGTGCGGGGGACCACGGCGTAGGAGAGCTGGGCTGATCATAGGGTCCTATGGGGTGCGTGGAATTTGAGTCGGCTGTTCAGGTATGCTGGTCCGGTGCCGTGGAGGGCCTTGTGTGCGTGGGTGAGTATCTTAAAGGTGATTCTCGCCTCACGGGGAGCCAGTGGAGTGTGCGCAGGTGCTGGGAGATGTGGCAGTGTTTTGGCAGGTTGGGGACCAGTCTTGCGACGGCGTTCTGGATGTTCTGTAGCTTGCGGGTGAGGTTTTTGTTTATTCCGGCGTTGCCGTAGTCGAGTCTGCAGGTGACCAGGGCGTGAGTGACGGTCTTTCTGTTTTCGAGGGGGATCCATTTGAAGGTCTTACGAAGGAGGCGGAGGGTGGGGAAGCAGGAAGACAAGATGAAGTTGATCTGGCGGTCCATTTTGAGCTCGGAGTCCAGGATGATTCCCAGGTTGCGTGCGTGGTCCGTGGGGGTTGGCGGGTTTCCGAGGGCGGGGGGCCACCAGGTGTCGGGGTTTGGGCCCATGATGAGTACTTCTGTTTTGTTGGTGTTTAGTTGTAGGCAGCTGTTTTTCATCCATTTGGCGACGGCTTCCATGCCTTCTCGAAAGTTGTGTCTGGCCGTGTTGGGTTCGTTGGATAGGGAGAGGATGAGTTGGGTGTCGTCTGCGTATGACACAATGTTGAGTCCATAGGTTCTGACGATGGGGGCGAGTGGAGTCATGTAGACGTTGAAGAGCGTCGGGCTGAGGGAGGAGCCCTGGGGGACTCTGCAGGTGGTAGGTGTAGGGTCCGAGAGGAAAGGGGGGAGTCTGACCCGCTGCGTTCTGCCGAAGAGGAAGGAGTGGATCCAGTCGAGGGCCTTGTCCTGGATTCCTGCGTCGTAGAGTCTGCGTATTAGGGTGCGGTGAGAGACTGTGTCTAACGCTGCTGAGAGGTCGAGGAGGATGAGGGCTACTGTTTCTCCTTTGTCCAGTAGGTTGCGGATGTCGTCTGTTGCGGCGAGGAGGGCGGTTTCCGTACTGTGGTTTTTTCTGAAGCCGGATTGGGAGGAGTCGAGGATGTTGTGTTCTTCAATGAATATGGCGAGTTGGCTGTTGATGACTTTCTTGATGACTTTCGCTGGGAAAGGGAGCAGGGAGATGGGTCTGTAGTTTTTGAGGTCGGTGGGGTCCGCTGAGGGTTTCTTCAGGAGGGTGTTGACCTTGGCGTGTTTCCAGTCATCGGGGAACGAGGCGGTCGCCAGGGAGCAGTTGATGGTGTAGCGGAGCATGGGTGCGATGGTGTCGGCGGCTCTGTTGAAGATGTGGTGGGGGCAGGAGTCCGTGGGGGCCCCTGAGTGGATTGACTTCATTGTCTTCAGTGTGTCTTCGGTGGTGAGGGCTGTCCAGTTGTCAATCGCTGGTTTCTGGGTGTCGGGGGTGGTTGGTGAGGGTTCAGTGTGTTGGTTGTCTTCGTCGAAGTTGTCATAGATGCTCTTGATTTTATGGTGGAAAAAGGTGCTGAGTTTGTCGCAGAGGTCTTGTGAGGGAGGGATGTCAGTAGACTCACTGGTGGGTTTGGCAAACTCCTTGATGATGCTGAAGAGTTCCTTGCTGTTGTGCGCGTGGGTGGAGATTCTGTCTTCAATCGGTTTTTTCCTCGTTTCTCTGATGAGTTGGTGGTGGGCGTTGGTGGCGGCTTTGAAGCTGTTGTGGGCTTCTGTGGATCTAGTGTTCCTCCAGGCCTTTTCGAGGCGGCGGCAAGTGCGTCTGGACTCTCGAAGTTCGGTGGTAAACCATCTGGCTTTCTTGGCGCGGGTATTGTTGTTTTTCTTGAGGGGGGCTATGGTGTTGGCGCTGTCCGAGATCGATCTATGCAGGGTTCGAGCTGCGGTGTTGGGGTCGTCGTTTTCCGCGATGGTTGGGGTGGAGTTGTTGAGTGAGGAGGTGAGCTGGTCGTCGGTGATTTTTGTCCAGTTTCTACATGGGAGCAGGTGCTGGTGTCTGTGGATGGTGGGTGTTCTGAAGGTGAAGTGGACGCAATGATGGTCGGTCCATGGGAATTTGGTGGTGTGGCTGAAGGTGATGGAGTTTCCTGTAGTGAAGAGGGGGTCGAGGGTGTGTCCTGCTGAGTGCGTGGGCTCGGTCACGATCTGGCGGAGTCCAATGCTGTGGAGGTTGTCCAGGAGGGATGTGGTGTTGGGGTCCAGTTGGTTGTCGAGGTGGAAGTTGAGGTCTCCCAGCAGGGTGTAGTTGGTGGATGCGATGGCCTGCGGAGCGATGATGTCCCTGATGGAGTTGGCGAAGGGTCCACGGGGTCCAGGGGGTCTGTAGATGAGGGTTCCTCGGAGGGTGGCGGTGGAGCTGGCCAGTATCTTGAAGTGAAGGTGTTCCATCAGGTCTGTGGGCTCGTCGGGGAGTGTGCTCAGGCGGAGGGTGGATTTGTGGACGATGACGATTCCTTCTCCCGGGCGGGTTGGGCGGTCCTTCCTGGAGATCTTGTATCCTTGGGGGATGGCGGTGGGTTGTGTGGGGCTGCCCTGTCACAGCCTCCTGTGGATCCACTGTGAGTAGCGGGGGCCTGCGTCTGCCTTTCTTATCGGCAGCCACCCGGTACGTTCATCGGTGGAGGCCTTACACTGATGTAAAAGCAGGGTGGCCGAGGGAGGTCACCCTGCCACATAGGACCATGTGTGTGTCCCCCATACCTCTGCATACTTGAGAGCATCAGGCCTTGGTATTAGGGCGGGCGAGACCTCGACAGAGGCCCCCGAGTTCTGGAGGAGGAAGGAGCCTCCGTAGCATTACCACATTCCCTGTAGTAGGTGGGCAGGTGGCCCAAGAGACTACGCAGGGAAAGATAGTTGCCTCAATCCAGGTAGCAGGAGCGCAGGTGCCGCTTTTAGTTGGAATAACCCCTTTTGCCTGGGTTGCACCTTATATGTCCCATAATGGTGATGTGCAGTATTGATGGTTATGCCTAATGCCTGATCTGTTTATAATGTGTACTCTGCAAGTGTTTTCCTATGGTGCTCTGCTGATGATGTCTACGCCTAATGCTTTGTGCTAAAGGGAATCATACCAGTAGCTACTTGGTTGTGCTAACTGACATTTATGACAGTGGCCCGATTGGTCTAGTGATTTATGTAATCCGTGTGAAGTCATGACAAGTGCCTAGTGGCACAGTAAAATATGTGATTGTGTTCTAATGTGTTTTTCTGGATAATACAAAGGCTATTTTTATATAACCTTGTATGGAGTTTCTTTTGTAGTGTGCCTAGTGTGTCGCTGCTGTGTGAGTGTGTTGCGCAAACGCTTTACACATTTCCTCTGGGATAAGCCTGACTGCTCTGCCAAGCTACCAAGGTGGTGAGCAGGGGTTATCTTCAGTGTGTAACTCCCTTGCCCTGACTAGAGTGGTAGGTTCTACCTGGCTTAGGTGCATACTCTAGCTAACCAGAAACCCCCTTTCTAACATTAGTTGTCAGCG
This sequence comes from Calotriton arnoldi, assembly GCA_963921515.1. NCBI lineage: Eukaryota > Metazoa > Chordata > Amphibia > Caudata > Salamandridae > Calotriton > Calotriton arnoldi. The sequence goes on from CAWUFW010008225.1 coordinate 615,702, forward strand.
GTGAGGATAGGACTTGCGTTTGCGCAGTACCACAGTGACGCATGGTTGCACTACAAACTCTGCATTTAGAAAATCACTTGTTTTGATTTTTCTCCTTATTTTCTCTCATTAATTAATTTTTATTGTGTACTCCTGCTTCAGCTCTGACGCCTAGGTCTCTTGTTTTGCACCTGTGTGTTTAGTGCCTTGCCAAAATGGAATCTGCCTTTTACTTACATGATCCGTGGAACTACAGTATGGAGGAGCTAAAGGGGTTCTGCGGGAAGAGGAACATAGCAGTGAGTTGGGCAACCACTCTGCTAGAACTTCAGAAAGTCATGCTCTGGTGGCAAGAGGACAGGTGGGAAAAAGACTACCACAAGGCCCTGTACTATGCTCAACAGTTCCCTGTAGAGGCGCCAACAGAAGTCCAGGAGGGTGGTGGTTCTGAGGGAGACCATGAGGAGGACCCAGAGATTAGGGAGGACTCTGAGAGTGAGGGTTCTCAGTCCATACCCCTCGAGGGTGGTAGCCCTGAAGAGTGTGAAGGTGTGGAATGAAATGACAGGGCAGGGACGCCAGTAGGTAGTGAGGACCCCGTAGAGAGGGAGTCCCTTACTAAGTCTAGTGCCAGGGGTAGTGCCACATCCCTTTCATGGTCCCCAGAGGAGTTGGTGGACAGGCAGAAGGAAAGGGAGCACAGGCTGGAGTTAGAGAAGCTCAAATTGGAGCATGCCAAGCTGGGTGCAGAGCTAGCGCAGCTAGCGGTGGAGGAGAAAAAACTAGCGACTGAAAGGGTCCTAGCGCAGGATAGGATGGCGGAGGCAGAGCGGGCCTTTGCTGGAGAGAAACTAGTTCTTTAGGATAGGTTGTCCCCTGAGCGTAGTTTCAGTGTCCTGGATTCACCAGTGAGGGTGGAGTCCAGTGGTGGCAGCAATGTAGTGTCCAGTGTAGAAAGTTCCACTCCCAGATCCCAGAGCGTGGTACTTAGTCCCCAAGAAGAGAGTGTCACACCTGAAGGGTATAGGTTGAGGTTCAGGGGCAGTAGGAAATTGTCTCACCAGTCTTGGGGCGAGTTTGTGGATGAATGTTGTGATGCACTGCAAAATTGGGTGATGGGTAGCACAGCAAACATTTTTGAAGGGCTGTTTAATCTGATTGTCAGAGAGCACATGTTCTGTTGTTGTTTTCCAGGGCAACGCTAACACCTGTTGAAGTGTTAGGTCTGTGATCCCAGAGAACTTGCACAGGAGGCAGACCTCTGGGTGAGGACCAGAGGGTCTGGAAAGGCATTTTAGAATGATCCTAAAGGGAGTGGCTCAGGTATTTCCCAACCGAGGGGGGTGGGAAATGTTTGTGATAGCCCAGATAGGTCCCAGTGTAGTGGGAAGGGTGTAGGGACTCACGTCCTGTCTCAGAAGAGAAGGAGTGGGAATGGGGTGTGACCCGAGATGCCTGAAACCCAGTCCCAGGGCCTGGTTAGTTCTATGAGTGAACGCAAGGAGGGGACCCTAGTCTGTACTGGAAGGTCAGCTGCCGAGGGGGATCTCCTAGTGTCAGGAGAACTTGGAGGGGCGTCTGTAAGCAGCGTTCCACCAGTTCTGGTGTCTGGCGGTGCCACTCCTGAGTGTAGGGTGCAGAAGACAGATGGAGGGGTGAGAGGGGGAGTTAGTCCCCAGTGGGAGAACCATTGGGTCAGGGGCCAGCTCTGAGATTAGAGCTCCCCAGGAATGACCATGGTGACACCCCTTCTGGTTTGAGGGGTCTTTGCAGTCAGATGGGCAGGGGTTGGGAGATCAGCACCAGGCAGACTGTCGCGCAACACATGAGGTATGTGTTACCCTTGGGGGGGGCATGCATGCTCCCCAGGAAGTCTTGGCTTGCCAGGCAAATGCTCAGCCGCAGGGTGTAGTCACTGTGAGTAGCGGGGGCCCATGTCTTCCTTTCTCATCGGAAGCCACCCGGTACGTTTGTTGATGGCGACCTTACACTGGTCTAAAAGCGGGGTGGCCAAGGGAGGTCACCCTGCCACATGGGACCGTGTGTGTGTCCCCCATCCCTCCTCATACTTGGGAGCATCAGACCTTGGTATTAGGACTGGGCGAGACCTCGAGAGAGGCCGCCGCGTCCTGGAGGAGGCAGGAACCTCCGTAGCATTACCACATTCCCTGTAGTAGGTGAGCAGGTGGCCCAAGAGCCTACACAGGTAAAGACAGTTGCCTTAATCCAGGTAGCAGGAGCGCAGGTGCCACTCTTGGTTGGGATAACCCCTTTTGCCTGGATTACACCTTATATGTACCATAATGGTGATGTGCAGTATTGATGGTTATGCCTAATGCCTGATGCGTTTATAATGTGTGCACTCTGCAAGTGTTTTCCTATGATGCACTGCTGATGATGTCTACGCCTAATGCTTTGTGCTAAAGGAAATCATACCAGTAGCTACTGGATTGTTCTAACTGACGTTTATGACAGTGGCCCGATTGGCCTAGTGATTTATGTAATCCCTGTGAAGTCATGACAAGTGCCTATGGCACTGTAAAATATGTGATTGTGTTCTAGTGTGTTTTTATGGATGATACAAAGGCTATTTTTATATAATCTTGTGTGGGGTTCCTTTTGTGGTGTGCCCAGTGTGTCGCTGCTGTAGGAGTGTGTAGCGCAAACGCTTTACACATTGCCTCTGGGATAAGCCTGACTGCTCTGTTAAGCTACCAAGGGGGGTGAGCAGGGGTTATCTTCAGCGTGTAACTCCCTTGCCATGACTAGAGTGGTGGGTTCTGCCTTGCTTAGGTGCATACCCTAGCGAACCAGAAACCCCATTTCTTACACCAGACCTGCCAATGCAGCCACTGTGCGCAGTTTTAAACTTCCATTTCAACTTAACTAAATAAGCCATTTGCCAGGCCTAAACCTTCCTTTTTAATAATTATAAGTCACCACTAGGATAGGCCCTAAATAGCACATAGTGCATGATGCAGTGTATTTAAAAAGTTGGATATATACTTTTACGTTTTACATGTCCTGGTAGTGAAAAACTCATACATTTGTTTTTCACAACAGCAAAGGCCTACTGCTCCTATAGGATAACATTGGGTTACCTTATTACATTTAATAAATTCTAAACTTTGATTGGGAGTAGGTAGGAATATCGACTTTGATGTCTAAAGAATTGTCATTTAAATCCCTCTTTAACGGTAATGTTGGACTTTAGGTCACAATTCTGAAAATGCCACTTTTAGGAATTTCGCATTTTCTTGGCCTAACCATTTGGTGCCAGCAGCCTGTTTTCTGTGTCGCATGACTAGGTGTAGCTGGCAGTTGGTCTTTGTGTATTGCTCCCACACAGTAAGACAAAGAGGGAATAGCAGTTGGCAGGATGGGCCATCTCTGACTTGGTAGGGCGTGGGGCTGTCACCCACCATACTTGCACATCACAAAGCCTCTTCCTGAGCAGACTCACAAAGGGTTTGCCATTAGTCTTTTGTGTCTTCAGACTAGCTAGGGCCATAGCAGGGAGGCAGGAAATTCCAAACACCTCTGGGGTGGAAAACTCCAGAACCTTCTCCTACTTAAAAGCTGGCACCAAGTATAAATATTGAACAATAACCCAACTCTTCAGTACACCTATGAACCTGTGGATACTACAGAAGAATGACTGCTGGTCTGCTCTGCTGCCAGAATGACTGTGAAACGGCTGCCCTGCTGCCTTCTGCCCTTCTTGCTGAGAAGGAAGACTAGACCTGCACTCTTCATCCCAGTCTGCATGGACATCTTAAAGATTTTGGGGCCCTGGGCCAACATATTTTGGGGTGCCCTGTTCAAAACATATTTGAATTTATTATCCAATTTCAGCTCTTTCACAATCTCTTAGGCCAGCACACTGGCAGTGCACAGAGAGGGGTACAGGTCCCAAACGCAAATTGTGGATATTTGCTTTGACAATTTAAACTTGTTAAGCTGTACACATTACACATATCCAGGAAGCAATACCACATATGAATTCCTGGCCAAGAAAGAAGGACTAAAATTTACAAGAACACAATGAATTATAAGAGCTACCACCAGTGTTTGTCAAACATAGGAGACACATTTGAACATGAGTAAACTTAAAAAGAAGGATTTCTAAAGTGTGCATGGTATGAGAAAATGTGGGATGGATTGCAGCCTTTTCAGGATAATGTTATGCTCACTGTACGCATTTTTAAACATTTGAATGCCCTCCAAATGTTTAGGTAGAGTTATTTGGCATCAGCACCGATGTCACAAGACCTGACTTTAGAATAATTAGATTGTTTCTTTAACACAAATCAGACATGTGCATTGTCTCAGGTTCATATATCTTTACATAGACTCATTCATCGCCCATGAAAGCTGTCACTCTCAAGGTTACAAATGCTTTGCAGGCTCAGGTTTCAACTCCACGAGTTTAATAGATCTTCTTAAGTTTTTGAGCTATCGCTCTTGTTACACAGTATATACAAGTTCAGACATCATGCAAGACTAACACACATGTTACACAAATCTCAAAGACTCCAGTTTCCGACAACAATTCTATCATCTGACACTCTCCGGTTACATTCATTTTACATGCTCTGGCTTCTGGAAGTAAAACCACATGTTAAAGAAATCTTACTGGCTCAGACATCAGCCACATAACCTGTAACTTAGGTTACGTAAAACTTACCAGCCAAGGCATCAAATAGCAGTACATCTTACACAGATATCACAAGTTTCTTACAGCCAAGGTATATGTCAAACAGTGCTTATTTTGTAAAAATATAAGTACCAGGGCCGAAAGTATTCCACTGCCAGTGTTTAAAAGTAGGTGCCAGTACCAAACACAAGTAAACAATAGCACAAATTACGCACTGAATTGCCGTGTACAAATGTCTTGCAGGTTACCATCTCAAAGTGACAGAGAAGGACTATCCTGCACAGATATCACATGCTCAGGTATCATACCAGACATCTAAAAATCCATAAAGCTATCCTTTAACTTATAATTTGGGAAATATCTAGCCAGTGGGGAGATGAATGCTCTCACTTCTATGCAGCACTCTGAAGACTGGATTAGAGCACACTATAATGGATGTCAACCTTCTAAGTCAACAAAATAAAATTCACAAGGCAATTGATCCATGCCCATAACCCAAACATAAGTGAAAAACCATAGCTTTAAGAGGTATACACATCTGGAACATTTAAGCATTGGTGGAATGCTGAATACTAAACTTATATGAAAGGGACACACTAATGAAGCAGCAGCGTAAGCCTCCCTGAGAAACAGAACAGTCATAGTAGAGGTAACAGCAGAGATAACATCCTTTGGACAGCCAAGGTAGCAGTAGTACAAATGACACCCTCAGAAAGACATCAACAATGTGAGCTACATACAGGCACCAAACAGGCACAATGTCAGAATTGACCAAGCAAAGGGAGGATCACATTTTCAAGATCCCTTCATATGAACAACAGACCAATTTAGACAGCAGCAAACACACATGTCCCTGAAACTAGGAAGATGCACCAAGAGTTCAAGTATCTGTCACACAAAATGGACAGAAGCACTTGCAAGCCTCACTCTCCCAGGTACAGTATGGGCAGTGGCACTGCAAACTTTATTCACGCACTCATACAGCTGGTTTCGCCCACTGACAGACACCAACCAAACTTCCCTCACACATGACAGAGTCTCAGCAAATAGAGCAGAACAGCTACGCACTGCATTTGCAAGTGGAATGTGGACCCTGAACAGGACTAAATATCTTTCTTATTTTTTGTAGCAGACCTGCCAACTTATAAATATATTTAGCTGTGCGATTAGGGAATGACCCTTCAGTGTGTGGGACCTTATGGAGAGAGCTACCTAAGAGGCACTCTGCCCTCTACAAAGAAAAAGACAAAGGGTGGGTGAGGCTGTCGCTGATATCCTGGGGTGTTTTCACATCTATTACAGCGCATCAGCTGCATACAACCTTCAAAAACAAGCTGGAAAGCCGCTTTGTGCAGTGGTTTCCAGCTTTTCTAGTTTTTAACCATGTTGCGTTGGGAGCGTGATATTCAATAAAAATCCCAGAATGCTGTGCAGGGGTGTGGGCCAGTCTGTGGGCTAATTCAAGGAAGTGTCAACAAAGGTTGAAGTATAAAATGGCATTTCTGGAATGGATAGGAACATCCAACATCTAGAACTTTCCTCCTCCACTTTTAAACCACTGCAAAGGGGCAGTGAATTTGAGAAGAACAGCAGCGCTGAAGGAAGGACCAGCTTGTTGACGAGCTCTTGTCAGGAGCGGAAGGACACTGGACTTGCACTTCTTGGACTTTGTTGGCATGTGTCTCAAGGGTTTTTGGAACTGGGTCCCCTCAAGGAGAGGGTGGTATTGCTGGGTACCCTCCAGTAAGGGGTTCCCTGTGGCTTCTGTGGACTAGCTCTGGCTGGAGATGCCCTGGGAGAGGGTACTTTAGACTCCTGAAAACTCAGGTACCCAAGTTGCCAGGAGGCATAGGACCTGTGGAATGCAGGCAGGCAGTGAGATCTACCTTGAGGGCTGTGAGATGATACTGAAGAAATATCCAGGACTAGGAGACTACCAAGAGCTAGGGCAGGTCCCCAATGCTTTTGGCACTCCTCTACCTAGGGATCGATAAAAAAACAATTTCAAAATCATTCAAGAAATCATTCAAAAATTCATTCAAGAAATTACCAAAGCTTTAGAGGCCCTGATGCCTTGAAAGAAAACTCCTGGTGGCTGGAGCAGTACCAGGAGCAAAACACTGAAAACACCCTTTGAAAAGACCCATTACAACAATTGATATCAGGAGGCCTTCTCACACTTCCAAGAGGGTTTCATGGGGGTTTAAGGGACTGCCGTGATCAACAGTATGTGACCACTAGGTGGTTTCTGTAATACAACCTGGTTTCTGTAATACACCCCCACAGAACATGTACACTGTGCATCCCTCAGGCTAACAAGCCCAATCAGATGATGCCACCATGCTTTCAATAAAATGTCCCCTTTGAGGAGGGACACTCGCGACAACCCTTAAGGCATGGAGTCCCCAGCCCTTTGTCAGGTGGACCTGAGCCAGTTGGGCCCCAGGCGTGAAGCTCACCATAGCGTATCCTTGAAGGAGTAGAGATTGTGGGAGACTGCCATGTTCCCAGCCAGTGACATGCAAGTGAGTTCAGGGCTGGCAGGGTAAATAGAAGACCGCCTGGTACATGCTGCCCATTGTGTGTCTGAGAAAGGGTGCCAGGGGTGGGAGTGGCACTCAATCTGACTCCTTAATACCGAGGTAGGTGCTTTAAGACAGGAGGAAATGGGGAAGAAAAAAAATATAAAAGAGCAAAAGTAAAAATTTCCCAGCCTGACTGCAGTCACTTCATAGATCCAAAATTCATAGCCTTGGGGCAGTGAAAAACTGCTCAAGCTGTTGCTGGACTTGAAAAAAGTTACACCCTTGGGCCCATATTTGTCAATATTGTATGCACTGCAATGCAGCAAGCCACCTTGAAAAGGAGAGGGCAGGAATGTGCGGTATTTAACATTATACGTTGCATTCCTGCCCTCTGCCTGCGCTGATGCACAAACTGCTGCCTAACACCAACACAGGCAACCTTGGACCTTGGAGCAAGTGAGTCTGTGTTGTAGGCAGGATTTGTTTTTGTGCAGGAAGTGGGCACAACAATTCTCAGAGGCTTTTTCTTCTTTATAATCATGCTGCAGAATTCAGCACACTTAGAAAGAGTAAAAAACTAGGAAAAAGAAAGATATTTCTCCTCGTTGTGCCTTTGGTGGTGAGGCGTACAATTCTGACGCATTCCCATGTTAACCAGTGTTGGTAAACCCGGGAATGTTTCAAAATGCATGGATGGATGCATTGGAACACCCACGCTCCACCCATGGCACGGCTCGTTGCTGCAGAGTAACACAAGGCAGTGATTTGCACTGCATTGCTTTACTCCAGATTTATCAAGCCATGCAGGGCCACGCAAGGTGGCCTTGCATAGCTTGACAAATCTCATGTAGGTTTTGCGTTGCCCTTGCGTCCCCTTGCAAGGGCAACGCAAAACCTTGATAAATATGGGCATCGGTGTGGGGATGCCCAAGGAGGACAGATGCACACACCAATGGAGTTTTACTTCATGTGGGGGGCTAGATTTAACCACCCTAAGTTTCTTTGGGCCTAAGAGTCACACTGGGAGAGATTTCCCTCCATTTTGAGGACGCTTGGAGCACTGGATTTAAGCTCAGAGATTTTGCATGAATGGACCTTGGTTTGAGTTTCCCTGTAGTTATTAGGCAACCTTGCTAAAGGTGAAAATAGAACACTTGTTTGCAATGTTTTCTATTGTGTGCTGTTTATTGTTCTAAGAATGTTAAAGCCCATAGGAATGAGAGAGTAACGATGAAAGTTAAAATAAGTGCATATTTCTGCTACATTCTAAAAATATTTTTATATTGTTGAAATGCCTTACCATTATTGATATTGGTTTCTAGGGGGTAAAGCTTGTTGCATATAAGGGTCTGGGCTACATTTAGGGAGTTATTAGGTAAATGTGACCTTTCCTGGTTGAGCACCCCTGGTAATGTGTGAGGCACTTTAAAAGGTTTCTCCGTAGGCATTTCCACCCCACAGTCTGTCTCTATTATCTATTTTGTAGGCAGTATTCATTTTTTAGTATAATAAAGTACTTTCCCTTTTTAAAAGTAAAAGCGCTAACTGGACAGCGATTTATTAAACATTGTTTGTTGAGTTGCTCTACTCAACAGCACCTTCCTCAGGAAGTCATGGACTGCTTTATCTCACTTCCCTGGGAGTCAAATCTAAAAAAGGCACTTTATTCCACGTTTAAGTGCATGTGATGGGGGTGGGGGATAATTAAGGACACTGTTAGAAATGGGGGTCTCTCGTTGGCAGTGGCTGGCCACTGTACAAGTAGGGACCCTTCTTCCTAAGTCAGGGTAAGAGAGCCACACCCTTTGACAACCCCTGCTCAACCCTGTGGTAACGTAGCACGAGCAGCTAGGCTTATCTCAGAGGCAGTGTGTGAAGCATTTATGACCATACACAGTAACACAGTGAGGAACACTACAAAGGGACACCACACAAGGAGTTATAAAAAATAAGTATCTTTATATATAGACTTAACACAAGACCAATAACGATAAAAAGCCACAATACTGTCAAATAGGATCACTCTTGGAATGCTGCAAAAATAGTTCAAGTGCGCAAAGAGGAGTTCAGTTCAAAGCAGTGGTCTCTGCGACCCTTTTACTTACAAAGTACCTGGATTTCGTAGCAAAGTCAACAAATTGTCGCAAAGGAGCTGTAGCGATGAATTTCTGCATGCGAGGCCGGCGATGCGTTAAATCCTTGCCGCGAGGGAGGATGATGCGCCGATCTGCTGATGCGTGTGGAGACGATGCGACAAACTTCTGCACGCTAGACCGCTGGTGCGATGACTCCTTGCCGCAAGGGAGGAGACGAGGCGACGATCCTGTTGCGTGTGCGATTGGGTTGCGATGCGAAGAAATGGTGCTCCGCGAGGGAGCGACGATCCTGATGCGATGCGATGAAAATGGCGGACGCTCGGCATCCGCGCTGCGATGTCGTGAAGCGATGATCTCGGTGCAATGACTCGATCTTTGGTTGCGAGCACTCGGCGGCAGCAGCGCGATGATTTTTCGGGCGCTTTCGGCTGCGGCGGCTCGCAAACGTGCGTTAGCGACGATTTCAGCGCTCTCTTCTCTGTAGTAGAACTAGAGGCCCTGGAACTCACAGGAGCCTCACCTGCAGATAGAAATCCTCGCTGGGAGGAATCAGGAGGCTGGTGGTGAAGTCTGATGTGCCTGAGACTTCAACAGGAGGCTAGCTCTCTCCTAGCCCTTGGGTGATTGCTTTAGCAAGATTAATAAAAGTTCTCTCAAAGTCCTTTTCCTCTTCTTCCAAGTCCAATGGTAACCACTGCAGGCCAATCCAAGAAACAGCACACAAGCACAAGGATAGTCACCTTCTGCAGATTCCTTCAGTTACACGGACAGAGGTTCGTCTTGATGTCCAGGAGCAATACACTTTGTAGGGGGTTTCAGCACAGATATTTATACCCCAAAAGTCTTTGTTCTCAAAAGCTACAAGTCACTGAGCCTAGCCAGAACCAGTTCTGGTCAGTCCTGGAGCACTTTGTTTACCAGGCTGCATCCTTCCTTTCAGGAAGAGGGGGTCTGCTATCAGACGCACAGTGGGAGGTGGAGCCATCATTCACCTTGCCAGGCACAGCCCTATTCAAGTCAAGGAGCTACCCCTCCCCATACTCCAAACACAGATCTCTCTATTCAACCCAGGTCTGGCTCAGCCTGCCCTGTCCCTCCAAAACCAGACAGCCAATACACATAACAGCAGAGCACACTGGAAGGCTTAGGCAAGAAAATACCTACTTTCTAAAAGTGGTATTTTCAAACACAGACTAAAAATAAACTTCAATAAAAGATGTATTTTAATATTCTGAGCTCAGGCATACTAAATTCGTTTTTCTACCATGTTCCTGGGGTCAGTTAGGACTATAGCATGTAATAGTCAAACTGCCCATTCTGGCCTGTGGGGAACAGGTAGCCTTACAGTAGTGAAAAACTAAATTGGGTGTAATTCACTACCAGGACATGCTACACACACCAAGGCATGTCCTACCTTACACATACAATGCACTCTACCATAGGGGTGACTTACATGATGCCAAGGGAAGGTTCAGGGGCTGGGAAGTGGGTGCACTTCACAGCCAAGATGGCAGTTCTGGACTGCACACAGACTCTGCAGTGGCAGGTCTGAGACATCATTTACAAGCTGCTTCTGTGGGTGGCGCAAACCGGCGCTGCAGGCCCACCAGCAGCGTTTGGTTTACCAGCCCTGGGCCCACACAGGCCATGCTACTAGGGACTAACAGGTAAACCAAATAAGCCAATCATGGATATACCAATTCACAAGTCATCTTTACACAGGGAGCATCCACGCTGTGGCACTGAAGGGCAGTGGCACAGCGCCCAGAGCATCTAATACCAGCAAAAACAGGGGGAGAACAGCGAAAAATGTAAGGGAGACCCACGCCAATGGTGCCAGGTCTAACACGTGTCCCCTCCAGCTGAAATGTGGGGAGAACTACCCATCCCCTTGGAAGTTCTCATCACTAAGGCGGAAAAATCTGGACAGACCATCAGCATTGGCGTGTTCTGTACCGGGGCGGTGTTCCACCGTGAATTCCATACCCTGTAGGGAAATGGACCACCTCAACAACTTGGGATTCTCACCCCTCATCTGCATCAACCATCTGAGGGGCCTGTGGTCTGTCTGAACCCGGAAGTGAGTCCCAAACAGGTATGGTCTCAGCTTCTTCAGTGCCCAGACCACAGCAAATGCCTCACGCTCAATTGCACTCCACCTCTGTTCCTGTGGAAGTAACCTCCTACTGATGAAGGCTACAGGTTGGTCTAGTCCCTCCTCATTTATCTGTGACAGAACGGCCCCCACCCCATGCTCTGAAGCATCTGTCTGGACAACAAATTCCTTAGCAAAATTGGGCGTCTGGAGTACGGGTGCTGTACACATGGCAGTTTTGAGGGCATCAAAGGCTTTCTGACAGGTGTCAGTCCAGTTCACAATCTTTGGCTGCTTCTTGGAAGTCAGCTCAGTCAAGGGTGCAACAATGTTGCCATACCCCTTGACAAACCTCCTGTAGTAACCCGTGAGTCCTAAGAAGGCCCTCACCTGGGTCTGGGTCCTTGGGGGCTCCCAAGCTAGGATGGTTTCAATCTTGGGCTGCAGGGGTGCCACCTGGCCACTCCTCACCTGATGTCCCAAGTACACCACAGAACCCTGCCCAATCTGGCACTTACTGGCCTTAATGGTGAGGCCTGCTCTGCGCAGCGCCATCAACACTTCCCAGAGGTGGCGCAAGTGGTCCTCCCAGGAGGAACTAAACACTGCAATGTCGTTCAGGTAGGCGGCACTGAAATCCTCCAGCCCAACCAACACCTGGTTGACCAACCTCTGGAAGGTGGCAGGGGCATTCTTCATCCCAAAGGGCATCACACGGAACTGGTAGTGCCCATCTGGTGTGAAGAATGCTGACCTCTCCTTTGCCCCATCAGTTAAGGCGATCTGCCAGTACCCAGACGTCAGATCAAACGTACTGAGGTACCGGGCAGCCCCTAACCGATCTATGAGCTCATCAGCTCTGGGGATGGGGTGCGCGTCGGTCTTCGTGACCGAATTGAGACCTCGGTAGTCCACACAGAACCTAAGTTCAGGGGTGGCAACAGGCGTCGCAGCTTTTGGTACCAAGACCATGGGGCTGGACCAGGGGCTGCTAGAGGACTCAATCACCCCTAGGGCAAACATTTGGAGACCTCCTCCTTAATGCAAGCCCTGACCCTGTCAGTCACTCTGTAAGCCTTGTGCTTGACAGGAGGACTGTCCCCGGTATCCACCTCATGGACGCACCAATCAGTGACACCAGGCACCAGGGAGAACAAATCAGAAAATTGCCCCAACAGTTGGTGACAATCTCTCTGCTGCTCAGGGGTCAGTGTGGTGGAGAGGATCACACCCTCCACTGACCCATCCTTCTCTCCTGCACACAGGAGGTCAGGAAGAGGCTCACTCTCCTCCTCCATCCCATCATCTGTGGCAAGAAGCATGCCCACTTCAGACCTCTCAAAGTGGGGCTTCAGGCGGTTCACATGCAGGACCCGCAAGGGGTTCCTGGGAGATTGAAAGTCCACCAAGTAGGTAACTGGACTTTTGCGCTCCACCACCTCAAATGGACCGGTCCACTTATGTTGGAGCGCACAAGGCTCCACTGGGGCCAGTACCCAAACCTTCTGACCAGGTTGAAACTCGACCAGAGTGGCATTCTGGTCGTGCCAACGTTTCATTTCCTCCTGGCTGGCTTCCAGATTTGCCTCAGCAATCTTTCTGAAACGCCGAGTCTGGTTCCTGAAGGCCAACATGTAGCTAAATACATCTTGGGGAGGTTTCCTGGGAGATTGCTCCCAGCCTTCCTTGACCAGACTCAGAGGTCCTCTAACCGGATGGCCATAGAGCAGTTCAAAGGGACTGAACCCTAAGGACTTCTGTGGCACCTCATGGTAGGCAAACAACAGGCATGGCAAGAGGACGTCCCACTTACGCCTCAGGGGCTCTTCTAGGCCCATGATCATGCCCTTCAAGGTCCGGTTGAACCTTTCAACCAGACCATTACCTTGGGGGTGGTAAGGAGTGGTGAACTTATAAGTTACCCCACACTCCTTCCACAGAGACTTCATGTACTGGGAGAGGAAGTTGGTCCCCCTGTCAGACACCACCTCTCTGGGGAACCCCACATGGGAGAAAATCCCCATAAGTGCACGTCCCACCACGGGGGCCGTCACTGTCCTGAGCGGGATGGCTTCGGGGTACCGGGTGGCATGCTCCACCAAGACCAGGATGAACCTGATGCCCATGGCTGTTTTGGGGTCCAGAGGCCCCACAATGTCAATGCCCACTCGCTCGAATGGGGTACTAACAACTGAAAAGGGCTGGAGTGGGGCCTTGATCTTCCCCCCACTCTTCCCACTTGCCTGGCAAGTCTCACATGTCCTGCAATGAGTGTCTGAACTCTTGCGCATCTGGGGCCAATAGAAGTGGGCGGCCAGCCTCTCAAAGGTCTTGGTCTGCCCCAGATGTCCTGCCAATGGAATGTCGTGAGCCAACCCCAGTAGGAAGGCTCTGAAGCACTCGGGTACCACCAGCACACGGGCTGACCCCGGCTCAGCAGCCTTAGGCTCGCTATACAGGAGACTGTTCTCCCAATAAATCAGATGTGAACCAGACATGTCACCTGCTGCCTGGGCTGCAGCCTGTCGCCGCATACCCTCAAGAGAAGGGCAAACTCTCTGCTGCTCACAAAATTCCTCCCTGGTGGGGCCCCCTTCCTGCTGCCAATGGGTCAGCTCAGGCAGGTCCCCCAGTTCGGCGGTCTGCTCCCCGGTAGGCTCCAGGGCATCCCCCTCAGGGTCTGCTCCCTCCTGGGCCGTGGGAACCAAGGGGGCCGGCTTCCCGCACCCCCTGCCCCTTCTCTCTAAGGCAGGGATCTGGGCCATACTCTCAGGCTCCAGGTCCTTCTCAACACCCTCCTTGGCTGCCATGGACCGAGTGGTAGCACACACCCACTCAGGCAGACCCAACATTTCTAAGTGAGATTTCCTCTCCACCGTAGCCCACGGGGAGTTCTCTAAATCGTTGCCCAACAGACAGTCTACAGGCATGGCGGGCCTCACAGCCACCTGAAGAGTTCCTGAGACCCCCCACTCAAAGGGAACCTGAGCCACCTCACATTGGCTCTCTGAGTTGTCTGCGGACACTACTGGGTAGAATGCATGGGGGACAACCTGCTCTTTGGACACCAACCGGGAGCTGACAGCAGTTATACTGGCTCCTGTGTCTCTTAGAGCCTCCACCCTATGGCCATTGATGGTCACCCACTGCCTGTACTTTTTAGTGTTAGCAGGCAGTGCAGGCTTAGGGACCATCTCAAAGTCTCCTAATGAGACAAGGGTCAATTCTACGGGATCCCACCCACCTTGGGCACCCATCTCCTCCCCTCCCAGGGCTACACTAGCAAGCTGGCGGGGTGGTGCACGGGGTGGTGCATTGGTATCCCTCTGGGGACACTGGGGATCAAAGTATCTGTGGCCCACTTGACCACACTTAAAACAAGTAAGGGCCCCCTCTGAACAGGCCTACCTGCCGGGGGCACTGGCTTCTTCTCTTGGGGAGGCTGGGACACCACTGCTTGGTTCCCTTGGGAATTAATTTCTTTTCTGCTGGGGACACTGCCCACCTTTGGCGAAGTCTCCCACTGGAACCTTGCGAACCCGGGTGCTCACCAGCGGTCCGCCTCCTCAGCAAGCTTCCTAGGGTTAGTCAGCTTGCAATCAATCAGGTGCTGGCGTAGCTCAGGAAAACAGTTACTAGATAAATGCTCCCATGCAATCAAATCATAAAGCTGCTCAAAAGTTTCTACTTTGCTACCTTTTACCCAGCGTTCCATTGCTCTGCAAAAAAAAGACACATATTCAACCCACGTGGTACCCTCTAGCTTCTTGCAGGTCCTAAACCTCTGCCTATACATCTCAGGGGTCAAACCATAGCGGGTCATCAAAGCTTCCTTCATGTGGCCATAAACCATGCAACTTTCAGGGGGCAGGTCCAACAAGGTATCCCTCCCCTCACTCACAAAACGTCCCCACAACTCCGCTCCCCAATCCTCCTCAGGGACCCGGTGGGACACCATGGCTAATTCATAAGCGGCAAACCATTGCCCAATATCTTCACTTTTGTGGAAATCCTTAATAACCTCCTTGGGTATATACACCCTACTCTCAGGATGCACTACAGGTATGCTGCCACCAGAGGGGGAGATCTCTATACTCTTTGCTTTAATCTCCAACTCCCTCAATATTCTCTCATGCTCAAGTTTCATTTTCATAATCTCAAATTCTAACTTCTTGTTCTCTAGGTCCCTCTGACCATCCATTTTAAGCTTAGCCATCTCCATATTATGCCGCCTATCTCTCTCCCTGTCCTCCATCTCCTCTGGGGACAGACCCTTACCGGACACACTAGTGCCCGGGCTGGAAATTGCTTCATCTCCCACCAAATCTACTACTTCACCCTGCTGCTCTCCTGCATTCTCTTCCCCCTCCACAAGCTCTCCCATATTCTTAGGGGCATCCCTGGCTTCTAGCCAGGCCTTCAGCGCCTTGTAATACTCCTCCCTTCTAGTGAGACCTGTGATAGGGACTGCGAATTGTTTGCAAAAATATTTGAGCTGCTTGGCATTGTAGGTTTCTAATTTCTCTTCTTCCCAGGAGAGATCCTCCGAGGCATTGGATCTGGGCTTGCCCATTGTAGCAATAACTGGCAATATTAATCAAAAATAGAATAAAAAAACCTCAAAAACGTATGTGGTTGCGTTATGGTCTGCACTCACTAGTGGTGTACACTATAATTACTGTATGCGATCATAAACGCAAGTCCAGATCCTCACCGCTGTCCACCAATGTTAGAAATGGGGTCTCTCGTTGGCAGTGGCTGGCCACTGTCCAAGTAGGGACCCTTCTTCCTAAGTCAGGGTAAGAGAGCCACACCCTTTGATAACCCCTGCTCAACCCTGTGGTAACGTAGCACGAGCAGCTAGGCTTATCTCAGAGGCAGTGTGTGAAGCATTTATGACCATACACA
This sequence comes from Calotriton arnoldi, assembly GCA_963921515.1. Classification (NCBI taxonomy): domain Eukaryota; kingdom Metazoa; phylum Chordata; class Amphibia; order Caudata; family Salamandridae; genus Calotriton; species Calotriton arnoldi. The sequence continues at coordinate 631,962 of CAWUFW010008225.1, forward strand.
GTAACACAGTGAGGAACACTACAAAGGGACACCACACAAGGAGTTATAAAAAATAAGTATCTTTATATATAGACTTAACACAACACCAATAATGATAAAAAGCCACAATACTGTCAAATAGGATCACTCTTGGAATGCTTCAAAAATAGTTCAAGTGCGCAAAGAGGAGTTCAGTTCAAAGCAGTGGTCTCTGCGACCCTTTTACTTACAAAGTACCTGGATTTCGTAGCAAAGTCAACAAATTGTCGCAAAGGAGCTGTAGCGATGAATTTCTGCACGCGAGGCCGGCGATGCGTTAAATCCTTGCCGCGAGGGAGGATGATGCGCCGATCTGCTGATGCGTGTGGAGACGATGCGACAAACTTCTGCACGCTAGACCGCTGGTGCGATGACTCCTTGCCGCAAGGGAGGAGACGAGGCGACGATCCTGTTGCGTGTGCGATCGTGTTGCGAGGCGAAGAAATGGCGCTCCGCGAGGGAGCGACGATCCTGATGCGATGCGATGAAAATGGTGGACGCTCGGCGTCCGCGCTGCGATGTCGTGAAGCGATGATCTCGGTGCGATGACTCGATCTTTGGTTGCGAGCACTCGGCGGCAGCAGCGCGATGATTTTTCGGGCGCTTTCGGCTGCGGCGGCTCGCAAACGTGCGTTAGCGACGATTTCAGCACTCTCTTCTCTGGTAGAACTAGAGGCCCTGGAACTCACAGGAGCCTCACCTGCAGATAGAAATCCTCGCTGGGAGGAATCAGGAGGCTGGTGGTGAAGTCTGATGTGCCTGAGACTTCAACAGGAGGCTAGCTCTCTCCTAGCCCTTGGGTGATTGCTTTAGCAAGATTAATAAAAGTTCTCTCAAAGTCCTTTTCCTCTTCTTCCAAGTCCAATGGTAACCACTGCAGGCCAATCCAAGAAACAGCACACAAGCACAAGGATAGTCACCTCCTGCAGATTCCTTCAGTTACACGGACAGAGGTTCGTCTTGATGCCCAGGAGCATTACACTTTGTAGGGGTTTCAGCACAGATATTTATACCCCAAAAGTCTTTGTTCTCAAAAGCTACAAGTCACTGAGCCTAGCCAGAACCAGTTCTGGTCAGTCCTGGAGCACTTTGTTTACCAGGCTGCATCCTTCCTTTCAGGAAGAGGGGGTCTGCTATCAGAGGCACAGTGGGAGGTGGAGCCATCATTCACCTTGCCAGGCACAGCCCTATTCAAGTCAAGGAGCTACCCTTCCCCATACTCCAAACACAGATCTCTCTATTCAACCCAGGTCTGGCTCAGCCTGCCCTGTCCCTCCAAAACCAGACAGCCAATACACATAACAGCAGAGCACACTGGAAGGCTTAGGCAAGAAAATACCTACTTTCTAAAAGTGGTATTTTCAAACACAGAATATAAAAATAAACTTCACTAAAAGATGTATTTTAATATTCTGAGCTCAGGCATACTAAATTCGTTTTTCTACCATGTTCCTGGGGTCAGTTAGGACTATAGCATGTAATAGTCAAACTGCCCATTCTGGCCTATGGGGAACAGGTAGCCTTACAGTAGTGAAAAACTAAATTGGGTGTAATTCACTACCAGGACATGCTACACACACCAAGGCATGTCCTACCTTACACATACAATGCATCCTACCATAGGGGTGACTTACATGATGCCAAGGGAAGGTTCAGGGTCTGGGAAGTGGGCGCACTTCACAGCCAAGATGGCAGTTCTGGACTGCACACAGACTCCTCAGTGGCAGGTCTGAGACATCATTTACAAGCTGCTTCTGTGGGTGGCGCAAACCGGCGCTGCAGGCCCACCAGCAGCGTTTGGTTTACCAGCCCTGGGCACACACAGGCCACGCTACTAGGGACTAACAGGTAAACCAAATAAGCCAATCATGGATATACCAATTCACATGTCATCTTTACACAGGGAGCATTCGCGCTGTGGCACTGAAGGGCAGTGGCACAGCGCCCAGAGCATCTAATACCAGCAAAAACAGGGGGACAACAGCGAAAAATGGAAGGGAGACCCACGCCAATGGTGCCAGGTCTAACAGCCACCAGAAGCAAAAGACCACAGTTGTTACGTTTGGGGCCTAGTAGCTTCTAGCTTCCCTGCGACCCTCCACCAGAACTTCTCACCCGGTGTCATTCAGCAAAGCGTAAAACAGGCAATGTTCACCAAGCAAATGTCAGGCGTGGATGTAAGCATGGGGTTGGTAGTTTGGATGCCGCTGGAGCAGCAGAAATGTATTACCCCGATACCTGTGTCATCGGAGGATAAGTGGAGCGAAGGGGCAAAATGCCTGGAGGGTTGATTGAACTAGGCAGTTGTCTAGCTAAGAGCTATGGCGGTAGGTTGAATAGGGTGGTCAATGGGACACATGAAAAACACCAATCATGGTAGAGTGTAAATAGAGAAAACACAACCACTGTAAAGATAAGGCTTCCTACAGAGGACTATTACATACCTAGAAAAAAAGTTATTATGAAGGCATAAAAGAATGTAACAGCAGTAGACCAAGTTCAAAACCAGTCCCCCAAACTCTCCAAATTAGTTTTCTCAGCTACTAAACTAGACCAATACTGGCCTACTGACAACTCATTCCAAAATATATGTAATAACTTAAATATCTTCATTGTAATCCAAATTACAATGTAAACTTTAGCTTTTGGTGGCTTCCAAATGGCACCCCTTGTCAAATGCATCAATCCTATGATCCATTCTAATCTGATTGATGAGGGTCCTAATACTCCATCGTTTGATGAAGAACCAATGCCGGAGGAGGCGTCTTGATCCTGCTCACGAGTATTTGAGCAAGGGCCTCGGTTATGGAGCCACTCTACAGTGGGGCCTGAAGGCACAATTTCTCATGCCTACAGTCCAGAAGCTGACTTTTGACGTTAAGGCTAGTGCAAAGAAAACCCTTGAACCTAAACATAACCATAACTATTGGGCCCTTTATCCATGGACTTGGAAGCAGAGGTTTAGTGAAGAACCTCTCTCAGCACCTCATCGAAGTCACATTGTGCTGCTGCTTCTAAAATATTATTACAGAATCTGAATGATATAATTCATTCACTGGGTAAATCATCTGTATTTTTCAAATGTCTTTTTTGATATTTGGACATATATTATTAGCAGTGTACCGAAATTTATCATAAAGAACTATTCAGATGTAATTTAATTAGTCGGTTCTGTCTACGGATTTGTGATTCACAATATGATCTATTAATTCTGAGTATTTCATCCACTTAATGATTATTACAGACCGATTACTGATTTAAAAATAAAATGTGTCTTCTTCCAGATGAAATGAGTCCTCACTGTAAATGTGTAAGGCACTTGTTTCTATGTTTAACAAGAATTACTATACAGTGAAATTCAGTCTAAATAATGATTACTTTATGATTTTAGCATTTTCTTTCCACAAAGGATTACATGGAAATGAACAGAGGAACTTATTAGCTGTTTTCCCTGGCTGTCTTCTTTTTCACAAATTCTCATCTGGCTTGTTCCCATAGCAACAAGCCAAACCATGATGCATTGAGCCTTTTCTAATTATATACCAGCATAACATTAATTCTTTGAATTTCTTAAGCCAAAAAATCGAAAAAAAAGCGCTTGTAGCCGTTCCTCTGGCGCTTGCTGCTGTAAAACAGATTCACACCACATTTTGTATCCGTTTGATTTTAGTACAAATAATGTACATCTCTCAGATGTATAGAAGTTTCGTCCTATATCATGAGGCGCCTCTCGACGAAAGAATGCTTTATTTGAAACCAATACATTAAATTCACGCTATGCAGCTCTTAAAAATGAGTCTCTTCAAGAAACCTTGGGGCATATTAGCAATGCCTGGCGATAATTATCGCAAAGCGCAATTATCGCTTGGATAATTATCGCCAGGCATCGCCGGTTTCTATCGCGGAGTTAGCGTGCAATCAGCAATGCTAATCTCCAAAGCGATAGAAACCTTGGAGAACAGTGTGAATATCGCCTGAAAACAGGCGATATTCACACTGTTCCCCAGTTCTGCTTGCTGATAGTGCGAGGGGGACTTAGCCATGTAATCCACCTCTCATTGGATTACATGGCTAAGTCAGGGTGGGACCAGGTGTTAGCAAACCAGCGCTAAACGTGTTTAGCGCTGGTTCGCTAATCACCGCCCCTGCCTCGCTGATAGGCGTTAGCGACCTCAGCGACTGTTTCCAGTCGCTGTTAGGTGGGAACGCCTACTTTGCATGCCATTAGCGATAAATATCGCTGGCATGCAAAGCGGCACCCAACCCGGTCGCTATCGCCTACAAGCTGTCGCTAACAGCAGTTAGCGACAGCTTGTTGATAAGGCGATAATATTATCGCCGCTTTAGCGGGAAAAAGTCCCGCTAAAGTGGCGATAATCGCCTTGCTAATATGCCCCCTTAATCGCAGTTCAACGCCATTTTAGACGCCGGCAGATCTCACCCTCATAGTTCTACGTTAATCACCCTGTGCCTTTGTAGCAAAGCAGAGCGGCCATTCGTCATCTTTCTTGAGGAAGTCTCTCTTCTTTAAAAATGCATTCTTCATTCTCCAGGGCTCTAATCAAACGAATGCCTCTTGCACGCCTTTTATCCCTTTTTTCTCCTTTTACAACGGTTTTCCTCTGCTTTGGTGGCGAATGCGATATTACACAGTACATCTCTAAGCACACATAACCATTTAACATCACAGCTGCTATTCTGTATATGGAAAGTCATTTTCAAGGACCGTATCAACATTTTTCGTCGTTAATACTGAAAGATATAGGGCATATTAGCAAGACCGGCGATAAAATTATCGCCGCTTTAGCGGCAGGAAACTGCCGCTAAAGCGGCGATAATGGGCTTGCTAATATGCGTTATAGAATTCCAATAGAAGCCCAGGTTAGATGTGCAGGACATCTAACATGGGCTTCTATTGGAATTCTATAACGCATATTAGCAAGCCCATTATCGCTCGCTTTAGCGGCAGTTTCCTGTCGCTAAAACGGCGATAATGTTATCGCCGGTCTTGCTAATATGCCCCATAGAAACCACAAACCTTTTTTTTTTTTCCCTAAGGGTTCCTGTTTTATTTGGGAAGACAGTGGAATTTGTACTGTACAGACATTGGCTAGATTCACTTTATCTAATGTGGTTTTCAATGCAATATTTATATTGAAGGCTACGGAAAAAGATTAATACAAACCCTGATTTTTTTTTTTATCTGAGAACATGTTGCCAGGGATACCATGTTCTGACTTTTTCTACATAGATTCCACATACAAAACAGCACAGAGTACGTACATGAACAATGGCCACAAATGCAACACGTTTCAAACTATCTCTCTCTTCCACAGCCTCCTGTCTGAAAAATCGCAATATTTTGCTTGCACGAGGAAAATATTCACCTTGAGGGATAAACGGATGAGAATTTGAGGACAAACACAGGAAAATAAAGAGCATAGATCAAGTGCAATGTTTTAGGTGAGATGACTGTGATTGTAAAAATTCGCAACTTTCTTCTGTAATGAACTGAATTTTAAATCTCTCCAAGGAAATCAGAGGTTTAACTATCAATAATGCAAGTTTGGCCCAGGATTGTGAAGGGCACTCTGACCATAATTACGCCTATCTTCTAATACCAAACTGTGAGTAAGTAGGCCCACTGTCTTTAATTGCCTTAGAACCCTCACACCCTTGCTAGGCTACTGACAGAAATTCATCATGTTGCCACATTTCCAACATTTTTCTGCTATGGACAACCAGTATTTTGGGCTCTGTCTGCAGTTACTGGAGCCCGCTAATTAACGCCTGACCCGCATGAATGCTTTTGGAATAGAAAACTATTTTTATGTCGAAATCTGCACAATTGTTACTCTGGTGAGTACACTGTCTGCGCTGTGGTGTCCTGTTCTTCAGTATTACTGGAGTCACACATGGTAGGTTTCCTAACCTCCATAAGGGAACTATGACTTTCAGGGGAAAGCAAAACTGGCAGGTGTGTCTTCCCCTCCAACTGAGTTACCTTCGTGTGGGGAATGGTGTTAGTAGTCAGTCATACCTGTCAGAAATTATTAGATGTACCGGTGAAAATGTTGAGGCCACCTCAATTTCCGAAATCAGAACTGACCCACAAGTATAGGTATTTTGCAACAAACTAATATTTATTATGAGATATTTTTCTACAAATAATGTTATCGTTATTGCCACAATTATTACTAACTCAGTGATCAAAATGAATAAAATTTGATTTACAGCTTAATTTAGGTTAGCATATTTATGCTGGGTCGGGTAAAGTCCAGCATAACTTTATGCCATTAGGCCTGAAGTCGAAGAGTTATCTCTTAGCATCACTTTAGCAAAAGGTCCATCTGCCTTGCCCTGTCCTATTTACCAGTATATTTTATTTCGTTATCTTACATATTATTCTATTGAGTGAGGTGGGTCTGTTCATGCTTGACTCTTGTTTCTGTTACACTGGATGGTAAACTATGTTTTCGTTCCGCTTTCAGGAAGCACACAGAAGCTGCTGCTATTGTATCTTTTAGGTTTCTGATCAGTGCTAAATTTGAGACGGTAGTTCCAGTGCTCAGCACCAGCACTTAATTGTCAACACTGGCTCTTGTGACTGTCTGACTAATTTAGAGCTCAACACAACAACAGTTCATTTTTTAGATCGAGCCTAAACAGCGCATGCGCTGTCGCTAGACCTAAAGTAAACACTATATTGAGTGTAATCCCGCCTGCTGCTTGGAATTGGTTCACTCCTCCGCTACTCTTCTTTATTGGCTCCTTATTGGTTACTTCTCCCGATACATCATTTACGGTTTTGCCAAGCAGCACCGACCAACTACAGCTTACTTACGCTGTAGCTGGTTAGTTCATCCCTTAGGGACTACTTGGTTTATTTCCTGCTTGTGATTCCCCATGGTGCCCGCTTAGTGGTATGCTGTCCACATTACGTGTACGTACACGCTTGTTAGGCACGGGGACATTAAGTGACTTGCCCAGTATCACATGATGTTTGAGAGCCTCCGCCGGACTCGAAACGCAGCTGCAATGTCGGCCGCACTAGCCGGTAAGCCACACCCTCTCCCATGTTGAGATACAAGGTGAGGTTTGTCCCAGTGAATATTTTACCTTATGGTGTTCATATATCGATATCTACAATGACCTGGAAGCTGCATTCCATTTTGCCCAATGACGTCACGCGTAACGCTAGTGGGCTGTGGCGGTACTTACGCAGGGCTGGCCTCTCACCTGCCATGATCTGGTGCCCCCGCCCCCTCCACGGCCTTTGGTTATTCCTGGCAGGGACAGATTATGAAAACAAACCCGAGAACGGCGGCTTACGCCGGCCTGAAAGCCGCTGCGCGTTATTTATTATGCCAGTTATGTGACTTTCAGACATGGCTTGTGCTTTGCTCCAGGGTAAATTGCTGGCATTCCACGGGTGTGCTTTCACCTACTCGTTTGAACCTTGGACTGTAGTCTGTCCGAGGGGGCACACGTGCAAACCCTGCACGGCACGCTGTGGGCGTGCACCTGGCCCGGAGCTCCCTGGGACGTGCAAGCAGAATTTTATATCTGATGCAGTGGAACCTATTAGGGGACATTGAAGGTATTCGGAAGAAGGACAAAGCGCCATTGTTCGCAGGGAGCGATGGGAAGTTTAGCAAGCAGCTCAGTGGGTCAAGGCACCTGCTGCAGAGGTATGCATTATACGAATCATAAACAAAGTGGCAGCAGAAAAAGACACCCTGGTCCACTCCGACAGCCAATTACCTCTAACTCTTCTCTTCGTCCACCCAAGGCCCCTTGCTTCAAAACACACACCTTTGTGACAAGAAAGGACCAACGCTCCTAATACATTTATTGTTATCAGGAAAAGCCATACAATACAATGGTAAAATCAATCACATATAGAACAAGCATTAAAAATGCAATAGGTCTCGCCTTTCATTAAGTTAAAGCCATTTGCTTTGCTATACAATACCATTAGCAAAGCAAATGGCTTTAACTTAATCAAAGGCGAGACCTATTGCATTTTCAATGCTTTTTCTTTGTTTTGGTGCATATTTATATAGCGCGAACTCAACCCGAAGGTATTGGAGCGCTTTACATGAGCACCGGTTATGTTACACAAGGACACATTCATTTTTTATTTATTTATTTTTTTGGTAGGCACGGGAGATTAAGGGCCATATGTATCAAAGTTAGGTTTTGCTATTCTCAAATAGCAAATTTTTGAGAATCGCTATTTGAGAATCGCAAAGCGAGATGTATGTAGGATCTGCAAAAAGATTTGCGAATCCTACATATTCCTTAATTGCGAATCGCAAATTGCGATTCGCAATTAAGGAAACCCCTAGGCCCATAGGAATGAATGGGAGAAATTCGCAATTTGCGAGTACCCATTAGGTACTCGCAAATTGCGAATGCAATTACTAAGGATGCAAGGGTGCCAAAAGGACACCCTGTTGCACCCTGGTTTGGGGTTGTGGTCATCAAAATGTTATGTTATAATATTTGAAATGCCACCCACTCTATCCAGGAGAGATGGAAATAAACTTTTCGAAAGCTGTATTTTCTCATATCTGAACAACATAAAAATGAAACTAAAATGAATACTTGTGTCAGGCAGGGTGCTGCAAGTATTTAGTGCAAATTATATGTTCCACTGATTTGTTAGTCAAGGCTGCTAGATTAAGGAATTCAGCAATAACATTCCTCGCGTTTGCCACTGTTTGGTGCCTAATTAGCATCTCTAAAAAATAGTTCTAGATCAAACGGATAAAAGTTATTAAAAAGTGGGGGAAAATTAAAACTTTTGGAACTGCCCAGTGGCAACCCTTTTGCAAAGTTTACCTGGTCACCAGTAGGGTGGTGATTGCTCTAATCATGTGTTGAAACTGGTGCTAATGAGTTGAAACTTTTGCGTAGTCATTATAAATGGGATATACGTCTTACAGTCAGGAACTGTACTTATCTCTGATGTGGGAAGGAGGGGAGAGAAGCGCCGACGAGTGCAATTACATATGATAAGGACTTGCACCTCCTGGTACTTGCGGGGATGGGTTCCCTTCAAAGGGACATCTTTTACCTGCACAGAGCTGTAAATACATTGCGCTAGACAGGACGCGGCAAGCAAAAACATGCATTTGTGAATGCATTTACTTGCGTATGTTCATTAAAGATGGGTTTCTAACTGAGATAGTTAAATGCGTATGCATGCAATTCCGTTTCCTTGTGAAGGAGATAGTTTAAATGAACTGCACTTGCCGCACCTACTGATTTGCAACAGGCTAGTTTAGCGCAGTCGCGGTCCGTGTAGGAGTGCCGGCTGGGCGGTGACGTGGGCGGGGGAGGGCAGGGTGGGGGTAGCAAAGTACGGATTACGGACCTATACAGGTAAGTAAACATTTAAATCAATTAAACGAATTTCGTTGCGCGACTGCATCGCATTTGGCGATGCAGTGCGCAGCGAAATTGCTTCATTGATTTAAATGTTTACTTACCTGTATAGGTCCGTAATCCGTGCTGCTACCCCACCTGCCCCTCCCCCGTCCCACGTCACCGCCCGGCCGGCACTCCTACACGGACCGCGACTGGTTTAGCGCACTGTATTCGGATTAGCTTGCAATTTGCACTGGTGACAGTGAGAGAGCTGCACTTACTTGTGATAAGCAGCCAGCTGAACAGACCTGTAAGGAAACAAGCGGATACAGGCGGTGAAGTCTCAGGCACTTGATATGGGAATCAAGGCAGAGGGCAGTCGCGGTCCGTGTAGGAGTGCCGGCTGGGCGGTGACGTGGGGCGGGGGAGGGGCAGGGTGGGGGGTAGCAAAGTACGGATTACGGACCTATACAGGTAAGTAAACATTTAAATCAATTAAACGAATTTCGTTGCGCGCACTGCATCGCATTTGGCGATGCAGTGCGCGCAACGAAATCGTTTCATTGATTTAAATGTTTACTTACCTGTATAGGTCCGTAATCGTACTTGCTACCCCCACCCTGCCCTCCCCGTCCCACGTCACCGCCCGGCCGGCACTCCTACACGGACCGCGACTGGCAGAGGGAAGAACTGACGGCTTTTAAGATACCCAGAAAAGGACATTATTTTAAAGGAAACTGGATGCTAATGTTTTGAAACAAAGAAGTCAAGTTTATCATAATGTCCCAGCGTCGGATTTAAAAGATTTTCTTCACGCAAATGGAGTTTGTACTGTGATTCAAGCCAGATGTCAGCGAATACCTCCGCCTTGCTGTTTTCTTCAAGTTGGTAAGATTACCTTAAAGTTCTTTTCTTGCACAAGTCATGCTTGCACTTACTGTACCAACTCTGCAGTTGATAATGTTTTGTTCTGGGGCTGCCAGGGATGGTTTGTGGGAAAACTTGATGCACATAGGCTGGCTCTTGGAAAACGAGAACTAAATGCACACTCTTACGTCTTGGCACAGCACCTGCCAGAGACAGCTTTGCATATGTACAAAACTTAAATAACGCGGCAGACACTGTGACTTTTCACAAGTCATTTGATATGAGAACGACTTTTAACTTTCGTTTTAGAACACGTTGGCACTTGTATTACAATTTATAGGAAAAAAGCGAGTCACGCTATTAGGGCGCGGGTTCTTCGGAAGCGGAGCAGCGTTTTCTACTGCGTTCCTTCCTACTGATTAAATGTGGTGAAATTAACTTAGGGCTAGCAGCGCGCTCTGACCCCTCCCCTTCCAAAAAGCCTTGATCCCCTCTGCCTGGTAGAGCAGTGGGAAAGTCCGCAAGAACCCCTCCTTGCTATGGAAAGTGCCCACCTGGGTCAGTACTTTCACCACATCGAGTGGGGCGGTGACAGTCCGGCTGAGCACCCGGCCAGCCCTGCACACATGGAGGTTTGAGGGAGGTTAGCCTGGTATCCCTCTTCAGGGTTGCCATGCTTCCTCGCAGCCTTTAATCCTTTGACAGCAACGCGGGAGCGAGGCTGTGCGCACGGGCACCAGAGCCCAACGTTAGTACACATAAGATGCCGTCCAATAACATCATAACACTGCGCTTGCGTCTCTTTCCTATCACTATATGGCCACAGTACTCGAAGGGAAAACAAGAGGCAGAGGTAGCTTTTGGCGCGCATGCGTACGATGTATAGCATCCAGTAGCGGTCCGTGCATTTGGCGATGCAGCGCGCGCAACGAAATTCGTTTTAGTAATTTAATTGTCTACTTACCTGCATTCATCCTTATTCCGGTGTTTACTACCCCCCACCCTGCCCCTCCCCCGCCCCACGTCACCGCCCGGCAAGCACGCCCTGCACGGACCGCTACTGATAGCATCGCACGCATGCGAGAGGGACAGGTCAGGCAAAATAGAGTGCGAATGCAGCCAGCCAATCAGAGGGAAAAAAAAGCATTTACAAATGCAATAGGACTCGTATTTACGCGAGACCTATTGCATTGTAAATAAAAATGCGGGCGTCCAAGAAGGCAGGAACGGGAGTGGGTGGGGGGGTTGTGGTGGGCAGAGAAGTGACGGACTGCGGGAGGGAACGGGGGGAGGCAGGGGAACAAAACAGTTTTAGAAGTAAAGGGGCTGATAGCTATGGAAGGAGAAAAATTACGACATGGCCGTCAGGAGGCGGGATAAAGTTGAGGAAATCCAATCATATTGCAGCATTTAGGAATTCAGCCAATCAAAAAGATAGGCGGAAAGTGGGCGGAGCTTCCCCCACTATACTGTATACAGCATCTCTTGACGAGACAGCGCATGCGCTGCCTAGACGAGACCTAAAAAGGAATAAAATATCCCATCATAAAACGTGTAAAAGTGTAAATAAAACACAAGTCCAACAAGCATGGGCAAAACAAACAGTTCTAACCTTGGCGAGCATTGAATGCATTTATGTATTTATTTACTTTATTTCTGAATGACAAGTAATCCGCAAAAAAAAAGAAAATGACAGACAGATAAAAAAAAATGGAGTAGCCAAAAATCCCAGGCACCCAAATCCTGGCCCAATAGTGCACTTCTTTTCAATGTGCAGAGGACATGTGATCAGGATAAAAATGTCATCACTCACAGTGCAAGACAGCCAGTGGATGAAATTGGTCGAATGTTTGCCCTGTGCTGTGGTGAACAGAAGCAAAATTTGTATGTCACCTAAAATGACCAGAGGATGAAGAAGGCAGACCCAAAGCACCTGCATGTTTGTATGTATGTTTTGTTTATGTTTTTAAAATATAAAAAAAAACGCAAGGCTGACCTAGGAGCTAAAGCTGTCTCCAGGCCAAACCTAAAAATCTAGCTGTGTTGCACGCCTTGAAAATCGTAGAATGGGTGGCAGGGCACGGGCTGTGCAGGAAGTCCCTGCCCGTGTCCCTTCCTTAAGAAAATTAACTCCTGTGGTTCCAAACATAATTTAAATCTTAGCTACTCGAATAGTAAATGTTTAAACTGCTGATCTTCGCTAGCGGTTTGCGAAATTGCATCTTTTATTTTTGTAGGTTTTGTAAAATTTTGAAAACATTAAGTGAAACGTGTGGCTTGCCAGCATTTCACAAAGATTCAGAGAAAGAGAGTGGTTGGAGAAGAAAATGTTTCTCAGTTAGACGTTTCTCTATTCCCCCGGAGGCAAAAACACAAATTCCATAACGGTAAATTACACATTTCAGGAACTTGGAAAATTTTATCGGCATAATTTACATTTCACCCCGACAGGCCTCCACGATTAGTCAGTGCCAAGAAGCTGCTGAGTGAATGTGCGCTTTTTCAAAACAATAAATACATAAATAAATGAATAAACTAAAGAGAAAGTAAATTTCCATGCTCTTAGAAACAAAGGGAATTGGTGTTATAGAGCAAAAGTTACTAATACTGATGAAATGCATATATATCCTTCCAACTTACATTCCGTGTACTCTTGGACACTTTCTTATTCTCTGGACCCAATTGCCCCCAAAAAGACTAAACGTTGGTCACGTGCTAAAAGGCATGTTCATTGGCCATGAGCCCAGGGTGGTCAGCATTCGAGTCGACGCCCACCTAAATGCTATTTTAAAGAAAAGTTAGTTAAAATATGTTAAATCTCAATTATATTAATCTTCCTGGTGAAACCCTAAGGCACGGATACAACTTCGCCCGCTTAAAATGATTGGCAACTTTAGATGCTCCAGCAAGAACTTGCAGGTTCATCCACCTGTGGCAAACTTGCCTCTCTCACGGCCAAATCTTCAAAAGCTTTGAATAAAAGGCAGAAATACACTCCCATCCGTTTCTTTGTAGGTTTTGAGCAAACTGCTATTGTCTGTGAATTCTCAAAGAATTCCAGGAGTTTTCAGGGAAAGTTGGAAATGTCCTTTCGTAGTCGAAAGAACAGGCATTTGAGCATGTGGAATTGCAAGAGATTTGCAATACTGAATATGTAGATTTGATGCATTTGTGCATTAGTGTGTAACTGTTTTTGTTTCCCTATGATAAAAATATTCTCACTATTATGTAAACTCAACTCCAATCAATTTTCAGGATATTCATCTGGTTTCATATTCAAGGTGTGAAACTACCTGCAGATCGCACCTGTCTATGCAGTAAGACCTACTTAGAAACATCTGACAAGCCCCATCTTAGGCTGGGTTTTTGGATGCAGAGATCCCGCCATACTTGCCACATTTCTGTGCTTGAAACTTTTGTTTGTGAGGCATTACTGTGAATCAGGAATGGGGCTCTTTGCAAATATTTTGTTGTGCATAAAAATTTGAATTAACATACTCAAAAGCCCTTAAGAATCAGGCCCTCTGTACATTCTCAAGTGAAGATGTACACTTAGCACTACACGCCATCGAAGCTACCAGGCGTGGAAGTGAACCAGGATCCCCCTCTTTTTGTAATCATCCATACTTCTGTTTCACAATTTTCACCAATATCTTGGCCTTTTTTAAGGTTGTGCAGACCTTCATTTTTAGGTCGAGCCTGGGCAGCGTATGTGCTGCTCTGTGACGCATGCTGTATTCGAATATGGAATTGAAGCCGCTCCCACTCTCCGCCCATATTTTTCATTGGCTTGTGTAATTGTCCTTCATAAATGCTGGCTTCTGATTCGTTAATAGGCTTGTTGATCCCTCCTTAGTACTGCATTGTCTTCATTTATAACCTCCCATGAGGACTGGCCCATTTACTTCTGTTGTTACTCGGTATGTCTTATTTAGTCTGTAAGCACTATTTTCTTTAATTCGTTTCTAGTACTGCAGGCATGACGTGCTTTCTTGCAACTTTCAGCGCGCCATGCATGCTTTCACTTTCAAAGCAGCCCGGGACAATCATGGCAGTTTCTTTGCAATGAAATAGGTCTCGCATTGACGAGAGTTTGAGACAACCTATTGCATTGCAAATATTTTTTTGTAAAAGCGCCCCATATGGCGCTTTCACTTTAATGTCGGCCATGCCCCTTTCTTTAGACGAGCCACATCTAAAGAAAGGTCCTCGGCCGCTATTAAAGTGAAACCGTGGCATGGGGCACTTTTACAAAAAAAGCTTTTGTTTGTTAACTTGACAAACAGATGCTTTCTTTTGTAAAAGCGCCCCATGCAGCGCTTTCACTTTAATGTCAGCCGCACCCCTTTCTTTAGACGTGGTTGTCTAAAAAAAGGGGCGTGGCCGACATAAATGTGAAAGCGTGGCATGGGGCGTTTTTCAAAAATTGCATTTGCAATGCAATAGGTCTTGCTTTTGCGAGAGTTTCAGCTATAGGCATTGTCATTTACAATGCCAATAGCTCAAACTCTCGTAAATGCGAGACCTATTGCATTGCAAATGCTTGTAATTCATTGTACGTCAAAAATGACCATTACCTGCCGCCCAAGCCAATCTTATAGCTTTGGGGGCCTGGAATAGTCTGAATTGTCACACTTGTAGGAGTGTGATGGTTAGCAGTTGTGTTGTTAAGATTACTGGAAGCATGGCAATGGTGCAAGCTGCAGTGGCCTCGTGATAAGAGCCCTGGCACTTATTATTATTTTTTTTTACAAATCAAGCACTGTTTCTGATGCAGGTCCACACATGGACATTTATATTTGTGAAGCAGCACCGCAGCTGCTACTGCAGAGAGTGGAAATATTACTTCTTGTGTGCAACTTAGAATATATGACAATTGGCCACACACATTTCAAAAGCTGATTCGCCCACATTAGCATGGAACGGGCCACTCCTGTGAACCATCAACTACTTCCATGCACTTCAATGCATTACATGGACCATGTTAACATGCAGCAAGGCCAGCTCTGTAACACCACATAAACATTTAATTAAAACTATGCTGCACACACCACAGGGACTCTGCAGGGTTCAGAACTCTTGAAATAAGCAAATCTGTTTTCCCACCTACACCTAAAACATAACATATGCCTCCTTCAGGGCATGTTCATAATGTTTAGAATTAATTAAAACCTCCCAAAATTGGTAACATTTGATAAGCAAGTGTTATTAAAACTAAATTGACAGAGTTTAGTGCTTCAGGTTTGAAAACAATAGTGCTGAAATTTTATTATTACCAATTTAGCTGAGTTCCTTCAAATGCATACTTATTTCTGTCTGGGATCTCTACTCTTTCACACCTTCAGGATGCTCGACCTACCACCTAATAGTTTGAAGTATTGGCCTCAAATATGCAGCAAAGGAGAGTGGAAGCTCCAGCGAGATGCCAAGTGGATACCATTATGCTTTCAATAAGCCTTTATGCCCTTTCCTGAACAGAACAGGTTTGCTTCAAACCTCATTGAAGACACCAAGCCTGATTCCCAAAGGTAATTTACACTTTGTTAATGTGAGAAAACAGGATTTTCTGCAGTTTAAACCCCAATTTGTGCTCCAATTTTGACCAGTAGATGGTTTTCTGACTATGATTGCGCCCTGGGCTCTGCTTACCAGACCCAGGGCCAGTGCTCTGATTAAAAAGATATGCAAATTAGGCATAATTATAATTGGTACTGCCAGCCTAGATTAAAGTCCCTCGTATATAATAGGGCAGGTATGTTTAGAGGCCAAGTAGACAATGCACTTAGGAGGGCACTACTGTTGTGCCTGCTATCATTTTGAAAGAAAGCCATGCTTTTCAGGCTGCCTTTACTTTAAAAGTATATGCAAATTCGACTTTTGATTTAAAGGTACTTCCAAAGTCTTAAACTACCATATTTTTCCACATAACTCACCCCTAGGTGCTCCAAAGGTAGGGGGCCTTGCATCTATAAGCAGGGGCACTATAAATTATGTTTTATAAGCCCTTCTGAGGGAAAAATTGGCAATTCCGTTTTTTCCCCATTGTAGTGAATGACTCCATAGGCTAACATTGAACTATTTTATTTAAGTATAAATATTGACAGGAGCCACCTCAAACATACATCAAGGTAACTAATTAATAGTTAGGATAAATCCCAAAACTTGCCACTATTAGATTTATAATACCTATTACAGAAAATAAGTTATTAACATTTCTTTTCTGTGAGGAAAAGTCCAGCTTTACAGCTGCCCTCTCCTGATTGGTCAGTCTTTCCAAGGCTTACCCAGATCTGCTTGATGAGGTGTAAATTGTCTTGTCAGAGTAGACAATGGATCTCCTGTGGGTGGAGAAATTTAGCTGTAGAAGTGAAAAGGCAGGAAGGCAGTGGTGGAACCAAACTGGTCTTCAAAGGGAGAATAACAGTTTGGGACCAACACTGGCTGACCCCACACATCCTGCACCCCCAGCCACACAGAAGCCTCAGTCATTAGATTAGTCAGAGGGTTGGAAGGGGTGTGTTAGTGAAACTTAGCCACACCAATGGGTTAGCTTAGCCAGATCTAACCCCAAAGGAGAATAATTCTCCACGTTGGATTTTGAGGGATTGGGGCTTTCTGGGACAAGAATATGCCACACTATTGAGGAAGCGGTCATACACCTGGGTGACACCCTGCATCTAATTGGTCAGGGATGCTCCCCTGCTTGAAGCCCAGAGACTTTGAATAAATATGGGAGAGCTGCATAGCTCATCAGATCTGCTGCCTGAAACTACAAGGATAAGAAGAACTGCCCTGCTGGAACCTGGATCTGCACCCAAAGGACTGCACTCTGAAGGACTGCACCTGCTGCGCAATCTGGTACTACTTCATCTAAGGACTTTGCCTTTCTTCAAGAAGGATTAAGGAATGGATTCCCTGCAAGCTACAGGTTAACAGAGCCCACCTGCATCATCTCCAACAAGAGCCCCCATCCTAGAGTGCGTCCATTGGACTTTTAAGGATTTGGCCAGGTGCATTGTGGGAATTGTAGTCCAGACATCTCAAGGATCATCTAGGAGATTTTAGACCCTTGTGATTGTGTTTTGGACACTTTGAACCCTCAAGGAGACCTCCTGGAAGAAGATACAGAAGTTTGGTGAAGTTTGGGAACTTTTTGTCAAAAAGCTTCATAAGATGACTGACTTGATGTCGAGAGTCAAGCCAGCTAACTTCAACCACGACCTGGCCTGGATTTGAGGTTCATTTCCCTGAAAGCTCCGGAGCTACAGACTTCCAGGATTTGACCTAGGCCTCGCTGAGAATCATTTGATGACATCACATTGAAATCGGCCTGCTGGAGGGGACCTCTTGACGTTCAGAGAAAAATCCTCCAGAAAAGATTCCAAGACCGAAGGTAAAATTTTGACCGAGGCCTCTCGCTTAGTGTATCCCTCGCGGTCGGTCTCAAACTTTAACTTTGTCACAGTCAAGCGCGACCAGATGTCCCAAAGTGGGGCTATAGGTTTTTAGGCTCTAGAAAGTGTTCATTCTTTACAAACTCACATATCCAGTTCCCTACATTGTATTTTTGACATTTTGGTGTCCATTTGTTCGTAAAAATATAATCTACTTTTATAAATTGGATTTTGAATTTTATTGTGTGTTTTGTCTTACTTATTTAATGCATTGGTGTTTTTAAATGCTTTACACATTTGCCTCCTAAGTTACGCCTGCCTTCTCATTGCCAGCTACCAAGGGTTAAGCAAGGGAATCATTTAGTGAGACCTTGATTGACCCTTTTATTGTGTTTGTGGCCTTATTACTAGTGGTAAGTCACTATTTATCACTACTAATCCACTTTCCAACACTTGGTGTTCAGCGGTGAGGATACATACTTGTGTTTAAATTACACCATACATTAAGTTAAGATCCTTACAAATCCTGTAAATTGACTTAGAACAAAACTTTTGATTTTTGAAGTTTTGAAGTTTGGACTAAACAGATTTTTATTCAATATTCCTGATTTTTCTAAATGTGTTCAATTTCTGCTTTGTAAAGTTTTTGTGACCTAAAACTAGGGATACCATGGAGCTAGATCAGGCTAATCTGACTAAACTCACGGGGCTGAGCTTAGGGTTCAGTGTAGGGTAGGGGGCTACCTGCTAATAACAAGATAAGGAAGGCAGAGTTAATTAGGTCCCTTAAGGCCTGGGCGAGATCAGCGTCAGAGAATGAAGGGGAGGAGGGTGTTGACCCCTCTAACATCATCCAGAAGGAGGATGATGATGATAACTCTTTCATTGCTTCCAGTGCAAGGTTTGTCATTCCAACTGGTGGGAAGGGGGGGAGTTCTCCCACACAAAACCCAAGGGTGTCCCTAGGAGAAAGGCAGCTAGCCATGGAAGAGAGGAAAGTAACCCTAGCTGAGAAACAATGGGAGAGGGAGGAGAAGAGAAGAAATGGTGGCAGTGAAAATGAAGAAGAGATTGAGCTGATCCCAAACTCCCTAAGGGGATAGTCCCTAGGTATGTAGAGCGGGCTGACATCGACAAATGGCTGACTGCATTTGAGAGGGCCATTGAGATGAGAGGGGTCTGCTGCAAGTGTTGGGGTTCACTTCTATGGGAATTGATCCCAGTAGCTGGAAGGGATAGGCTCCTGACCCTGAGGGGTGAGAAGGGGAAATTCTACCCACACATGAAGAGATGCCTAGTCAAGAAATTTGGTCTGACCCCAGAGCATTCCAGGGTGATGTTCAGGGACACCCAGAAAGTGATCACACAGTCCTGGGTGGACTTTGTTGATATCTCAGTGAAGGCTCCTGAGTGCTGGATTGAAGGTAACAAAATGAGTACTTATGAGGGGCTGCATGATTTAATTCTTTAGAGCACATCCTAACCCATTGTGTACAGGAGAAGTTATGCCAGTAGCTAGTGGACTCTAAGCTGTCAGATCCCACAGAGATGGGAGAAGGAGTTGATGAGTGGATGGGAACCCGGGTTCTTAGTCAGCCACCGGGTGGGAGACTCCAAGAAGGGGGGGAGCGGTTAGGCCCACAAAAACCTGAGGAGTGACGTCGTAAGCTCACCACAGAGACTCCCCCAGTACCCCAGAACCCTAGGAAGGAGGGAAGAAGATCCCACCTCCAACTCTGACAAGCAGAGGCAGGGGAACCCAGGGCTTAAGAAGTACTTGGACAATAGTGTGTGTTTTGACTGCCAGCAGTCATGGCACTCCAGGGGTGATCCTGCCTATTACTAGAAGGTGGTTAGCACTGGGCTGTCCAGTGTATCCATAGAGGAGGACTAAGATGAGGAGGTCCTCCTAGCATTTTGTTGGGAGACAGGTCCAAATGGTAAGCTGGTGATCCCTGAGGGTGGGAGTAGGCACTTCCACTCCATTCGAATAGATTCCCTGTCACTGGCGTGCGAGACACGTGCCAGTCACACCATAGTGAGTGACTGTTTGGTTTCTCCAAACATATATGTGCTAGGAGAGACAATAAGAGTATAGGTAGCCACAGGTGTGGTCACAACCAAACCTGTAGCCATAGTGCCTCTAGAATGGGAGGGTACCCTGCTGGCATAAGGTGGTAATCAGTGCAGATCTCGTCTTAGATTGTCTCCTGGGCAATGACCTCCAACAGGTTGGTCTGATCCCAAGTGGAGAGGTCACCCTGGGTGCCCCTCAACCCAAAGTTCCTGGGGAGCCAGTTAGGAAACAGGGCTCCCAAAAGAAAGTGAAAAAAAAGAAAGGTAAGCCACCCTTAAAGAGGGCTCCAGTGAGACAAGGGTCTTCAGTCCTAGTAAGGGAGAAACCCAAAGTTGGCACTGGTGAGGCTTCACCTGACCATCAGGAAGTCCTGAGCAGTCAGGCAGCTGTCAAACAGCAGGGTGCTGCCCCTGCACTGACAGAAGGGAGAGTGGAAGAAGGGTGCCTGCCACAGGATGTGGTAGCCCCCCACTCTGTACAGCAAGAGAGGTACCAGGAACCCAAAGTTGCCCCATAAGAAGCGCAGTCATCTGTCGATGGATAGCTGTGGGTGTGTTTCTGGATTCTGACAGATGTCAGTAGCTTCTGCTGTGTGCTGGCCTTAATGGCAGCACTGTATTTGGCAGACCCCATGGCCAAAGGTAAGTTAGGCTCACTGACCCTGTTGGTCATGGTGGGGTTGCTCAAGTCTTGGGTAGCCTCTGTGGGTAAGCTAGGTGCCCCCCTAGAGAAGTTAGGGATAGAGGAGGTGGGCACCTCACTACCCAAACTAAAGAGGGAGAATGAAAATGAAACAGCGGCAGTGAGGTTTCAGTGTAAGATGGGTCCTGTTAATGTATGTATGGCTCAGCTACCCAGGGGAAGTGACCTCAGCAGGAGGCTGTAAGGCAGAGTAGGCCCTGCAAATGTGCAGCCTGTTTTCTCCACTATCTTCCTCGCCTGACAGACTAGGGGAAACCTCCCAGGGTTGGGCTGAGTCTCCTGGGCTGTTGGCTGGGGAGGGGGTTTTGTGTGAGAAATCAGGGATTTTTTAAGGGTCCCCCCACTTTTTGCTCCCATTTTTACCACTAGATGCTGATTTTCTGACTCTGATTGTGCCCTGGTCTCTGCTTACCAGACCCAGGGCCAGCATTCTGATTATAAGGATTTGCAAATTAGGCATAATTATAATTGGTACTGACAGCCTAGCTGTAATTCCCTAGTATATAATAGGGCAGGTAGACTTAATGCACTTAAGTGTGCACTAGTGTGGTGCCTGCTGTTGAAAGACAACCCTGCTTTTCAGGCTGCCTTTACCTTAAAAGTATATGCAAATTTGACTTTGGATTTAAAGGTACTTCCAAAGTCTCATACTACCATATTGTTACATATAACTCACCCTAGGGTCTCCACTAGGTGCCCCAGAGGCAGGGTGCCTTGCAACTTTAAGCAGGGGCACTGTAAAATATGTTTTATAAGCCCCGATGAGGAAAGAATGGCCAAATTCATTTTTCCCCGTTGTAGTGAATGGCTTCATAGGCTAATATTGAAATATTTTATTTAAGTATAAATATTGACAGTAGCCACCTAAAAATATATTTCAAGGTATCTAATTAATAGTTAGGATAAATCCAACAACTTACACCTGTTAGATTTAAAATACCTATTACAGAAAATAAGTTATTAAGCTTTCTTTTCTGTGAGCCAAAGTCAAGCTTTCCCGCTGCCCTCTCCTGACTGGCCAGCCTAGGCTGACCCAGAGGTACTTGATGAGGTGTGAAGTGTTCTGTCACAGTAGACAATGGATTTCCTCTGGGGGGAGAACTTTACCTGCAGATGCCAAAAGGCAGGAAGGAGGTGGGGGAACCAAACATGTCGTCAAAGGGAAAATGACAGTTTGAGACCAGCACAGGCTGACCCCCACATTCTGCACCTCCAGTCACACAGGAGCCTCACTAATTAGATAAGTCAGGGGGTTGGAAGGGGTGTGTTAGTGAAACGAAGCTAGACCAATGTGTTGGCTTAGCCAGATTTAACCCCAAAGGAGAAGTATTCTCCATGTTGGATTTTGAGAGAATGGTGCTTTCTGGGACAAGAATATGCCACACTTTGGAGGAAGTGGTCAAACACCTGGGTAGCCCCCAGCATCCCACTGGTTAGGGGTGCCCTCCTGCTTGACACCCAGAGACCGTGAATAAATATGGGACATCTGCATAGCTCCTTAGATCTGCTGCCTCAAACTACAAGGAGGAGAAGGGTTGTCCTGCTGGAATCTGGATCTGCACCCAAAGGACAGCACTCTGAAGGACTGCACCTGTTGCATAATCTGGTACTAGAGCCCTAAGGAGTTAGCCTTGCTTCCAGAAAGATTAAGGAGTGGACTCCCTTGAAGCTACAGGTTACCAGAGCCCACCTGCATCCTCTCTAACAAGAGTTCCCATCCTGGAGTGCGTCCAGTGGACTTTTAAGGATTTGGCCAGGTGCATTGTGGGAATTATATTACAGACATCCCAAGGACCATCTAGGAGATTCCAGAACCCTGGATTTGTGTTTTGGAGACTCTGAACCATCAAGGAGACCTTCTGGAGGAAGATCTAAAAGTTTGATGAAGTTTGGGATTTTTTGTCATAAAGCTCAATAACTTGACCGACTCGATATCGAGTGTCTAGCCAGCTACCTTCAACCACGGCCTGGCCTGGATTTCAGGTTTGTCCTGCTGAAATCTCCAGTGGTCCAGACTTCCAGGATTTGGCTGAGGCCTTGTAGAAGAGCAATCTGATGATGTTGCATCGAAATCGGCCTGCTGGAGGTGACCGCTTGATGTTGAGAGAAAATCCTTCAGAAAAGTTTCTAAGTCCGAAGGTGAAATTTTGACAGATGACTCCTGCTTAGAGTATCCAACCAGGGTTACATCTCGGTCCGCCTCAAAGTTTGATTTTGTCCCAGTCAAGCGCGACCAGCTGTTCCAAAGTGGCCTTATAGCAGTAGCGGCTCGTGGAGGGAGTGCTGCGGGGCGGTTGGGTGGGGCGGGGCGGGGGAGGAGCAGGGTGGGGGGTTAGTAAACTACGGCATACGGCAGAACAGAGGTAAGTAAACAAAGAAATAAATAAAACAAATTTCATTGTGCGCGCTGCATTGCCAAATGCGATGCAGCGCGCGCAACGAAATTCGTTTTATTTATTTATTTGTTTACTTACCTCTGTTCGGCCCTATGCCGTAGTTTACTACCCCCAACCCTGCTCCTCCCCCACCCCACCGCCCCGCAGCACTCCCTCCACGAGCCGCTACTGCCTTATAGGTTTATAAGTACTAGAAAAATGTTTGTTCTTTAAAAATGTATATCTCCGGTTCCCTACATTGGAAATTGTTCAATTAGAAATGTTTACGTATTGTTCTGTATAAGTTAGCATTCGCTGCGCCATTTTCTTTGCAGGTGCCATTTTAGGCTGTTCGAAACTTATCTAGTTTAAATTCCGAGAAATGCCTCGGTTTGAGTTTCGTTTTTGCCATGAAGATCTGTTCCTGTAATGAGTACACTGTTCCTATTAGCGCATACCTTTCTCACTAGATAGAGGCCCTCTCCCACTTGTCTGGTGACGGGCCCAACTGGAGTAACCTTGGACTTTGCAATCTTGTATGAAATATGAGCCCAGAGACTGTTTTTCTTTGTATTCCATTGCCTAACTTCACCTGCCTGGAAAATTACACTATGGGCGTGTTTTGGCTTAGTTACGAAACGTACATAATGTATCTTTATGCTTGTCGATGTCAGTCCCTCTGTAGCACTCTTAGCGACTGGGCAGACTGGGCTCTGCTCTGAGTGTATCAAATAAACAGTTATTGGTTTGTATTCTCTACTGTCTGACCGACTCTTCATTTGGTATGGAAGGCTGAGAGGTGGTCATTAGTGACCCTGGTGACCCTAATCGGGCCACTTCCTTCAGTTGGCGCCCGAACAGGGACTCTTTTGGGTGATTGATCCATCCCCTTTCCGCAGATGGAGGGGAGACCGAGGACATCGTCGGGTCGGACTGACGGCTCAGGGATCCCTGCATGAAGAGTCTTTGTCACTCGCTGCTGCCCCTTCTGTCCTGCCGGACGGTGCCTCGCTCAGTGGTCATCCCGACTTGAGTCCTGAATGGCAAAACTCTTGGAGCTGACCGATTGGTCAGAAGAGTCGGCAGTGGAGAATTGGTTCGTCTGTGCTACTGATATCAGGTGAGTTTGTTTTGATTCTTTGTGGATATGGTACCATTGTGGTCTGAGTTTGGTACGGTCTGAGGACCGTTTTTGATCAAATTATTTGTAATTGTTTTGCTCGGTAAAAATAATGCACTTGTTTTCTTTTTTGAAAATGCCTAGCCTTAGTAAAATTTTGCATTTGTGTTGGCGTTGTTGTTCTGCAGATGCTCGTTTGGAAGAGGCTCAACCGGCGCCTCCTGACGGCAGCCCTAATTTTGATATGTATGTGAAGAATGATCTTGGCCCTATTATGCTTAGTACATTATGGCACAAATATATGAGGGGCAATGCCGAGTTGCAGTGGCCACTGACTGGCACTTTTGATGAGCAAAAAATTGGGTTTCTACAGGAGCAATTATTTAAGAAAAGAAGTAGACAATCTATGTTTGATTCTCTCAGAATATGGCAGAAAGAGGCTAAACAGAGACGTTGGAAATGGAAAGAGATGCACGGAAGGGAAGAATGCAAACAATAACGCAAAAAGCTGTGGCATATGAAAGAGAAAAACAAGAGTCTGGAATTGAATGTGAAGATAGGAGATTCCGATTGCATATAGATAAGTCTTATGTAGTCAAGGAGGAAGATGATACTTTTGTAGAGGAGTTGTTAGATACTCGACCTCCGCCTCCCTACACCCCACAGAGGATATACCTGGTCATTCCCTTGCAGCCCCAGCAGCCTGTTTAGTCTCTTCCGACTGTTTCTGTGCCTACGGCGGTTGTTTCAACGGCTGTGGCTACGGCACCCCCTGCTCCTCCTTTATCCTCGCCATCTTTGGCAACTGTGACTCTTAGTGCACCTACTGTTTCGACTCCTGTATCTTCTGTTCTTTTTCCTCCAGTGCAAGCGTCAGCAACGATTGTACCTGACACTACTGTTGTTTCTCCTTTTATGGTTTTTCATCCTCCAGTATCTTTAAATGTCGAGACGCCGGTTCGTGGATTTGAGGATAGAGATTGGACAAACATCAGGGAGCGAATTGGCCCTTTAGTGCGATCTGGGGTAGGGGATGACGAATAACAGGTAATAGCTGACCAGGCTGCGAGGTGGGCTCATAATGCGATTTATAGTGTGGAGGATGTTTGGGAAGTCATGCGAGATCTTGAACCCTTTATACAGCAACACGCCCTTAAGCACATGTCTGCCACATTGATTAGTCTTTGGCAGAAACACATTGGGACAGAAGCGCCTCAAATTCTGTTTGATATTAAAGATCTTGTATATGTGGCTGATTTGGAGCCAGGCCAGGTATTTGGGAACGTCACAACTTTAATAGCTTACAGGGGTAGATTACATGACAGGAGCCCTACTCCGGTAACTCAGTTTCTGATGCGGGAGGTCCGTCCTATATATCACCCAGAAATACCTGAGTTGACAGATCAGCACGGGACGGTTACTAGACTCGCTGTGGCTGCTCATTTCCAGGAACAATGGGTTTATACTCCGTGGAAACGGAGTGAGGTTTTAGCCCTTAAGGCCCATTTGCCTGATTCTAGAAAGAATCCCACAGCTTATTATAAGGAATTGACAGAGGCTGCTTCTTCTACGGTAATGACTCTTGCTGATATTGAAATTTTCTTTGGTCTCTTTATTCCGGTTGATGTTTGGAGACAGGTTCATACTCAGGACCATGTTGCGGAGTTAGGTGGTACGTGGGATGTGACTAAGGGATGGGATCAGGAAAGAAAGCCAGGTGAAAAACCCCGAGCTGAGATACTTGCTTTGCCAGGCCGCATTATTACATATATGCATTCCCTCATTCCACCTAAAAAGGTAAGTTGGGACAAATTGACGGCTTGTCGACAAAAGAAGGATGAAAGTGTCTCTGATTTCTTTACCGGTTTGAAGATACGTTTTTGGACTATAGTGGGCATTATATGTCTGTTGAGGGAGGAGTTCGGTTGTTTGTTGATAGATTCGTTTCTAATCTCCTTCCTGAGATTGCGACTTGTTTACAGGCATCTGAGAGTACTTGGTCCACCTCTTCCCCCTCTGTTATTTTGAATATGGCCCAGTAATATGAGCATCGAGACCAGGAGGAAAAGGATAGAACTGATAAGAAGCATAAGGATTCGAAGACAAAGGTGTTGATGCAGCAAGCGTTTAGAGGAAATAGTAGGGGTCGAGGTGGCCCTCTTAGACAGCTTCCGTGTATTAGTAGACAGCCCTCGACAACACCTTTAGGACCAAATCAGTGTGCGTATTGTAAGGAAGAAGGTCATTGGCGTAGCCAGTGCCCGGTACTTTTACAGAAAGTTGCAGCTTCTAGAGGGCGAGGTTCTGGCGGAAGAGGTCGTGGGGCAGAGAGAGTTCAGAATGCTACGATTTTCCAGGGTCGCTCTGACAATAATTACTTTGATGACCCTCGTGATGGCCAGTATTATCATGATGATTATGATATGGATGAGGTGACAGGTATGTCCTATAGCTAGGACAGCCAGGGAGAGGGACCAGTTCAGATACCTGTAGATCAGCGTGGTCCTTATGTCATAGCGGATTTGCAAGGCTTGACTAAGGAATTTTTGATGGACACAGGTGCGAAAAAGAGTTCTGTCTTTCGACATATGGTCCCTGGGGCAGCCCTGTCTGGCCACAATAATGTTTCGGTAGGTCTTTCAGGTGTACCGGTTGTAAGCCCCATCTCACGTCCCCTTGCTCTGACTGTTGGTCCTTTTACTGTGGAGTCTCCGTTTTTGTTGCCATCGAACTGTGGTGAGAATTTGATGGGTTTGGATTTGTTGAAGAAGTTGCATGCT
Source organism: Calotriton arnoldi (assembly GCA_963921515.1). Lineage (NCBI taxonomy): Eukaryota > Metazoa > Chordata > Amphibia > Caudata > Salamandridae > Calotriton > Calotriton arnoldi. Next base: position 658,670 of record CAWUFW010008225.1, read on the forward strand.
ACTATCTATTGCTCTCCTACAGGTGTCTATATTACTATGGGCCCGGATATAAGTACTAAACAGTGTTTGTCTCAGGATGCACCCCTTCCAACTGAATTTGCTGACGTCCCACCCACTCTATGGGCTAGAGGGGACATAGATGTTGGACTGTTGCAAATACCACCAGTTTCTATACAAGTTAAGGAGAATGTTGTTTTGCCTCGCATTCCTCAGTATAAGATAAAGCAGGCAGGAGAACGGGCCCTTCTTCAGATTATTCAGGATTTTATACAAAAGGGAGTAGTTGAGGAAATGTCTGGCAATATTTGTAATAGTCCTATTCTTCCAATTCTTAAAAGGGCACCCTCAGGCTCTTCTGAGAATGCTTATGAAGTTTATCGTTTTGTGATTGATTTGCGCAAGGTTAATAAAATAGCAGTTCCACAGTTCCCGGTGGTTCCTGATATTACTACCCTTTTGACGATGATTCCTCCTACTGCTAAATTCTTTTCTGGTATTGATTTGAAAAATGCTTTCTTTAGTATTCCTATCCATCCCGACAGTTATTTGTTTGGGTTCACACTAGCTGGTAGGATCTTTAGATTCTGTTGTGCTCCTCAGGGCTATGCAGAGAGTCCTAGTATTTATAGTCAGGCATTAAAAAGTCAGTTGGATTCATTATCGCTTTCTCCAGGTAATGTATTGGTTCAGTATGTCGATGACTTGCTTATTGCTTCTGATACAGAAAAAGGTTGCAAAGACAGCACGGTGAAACAGTTACTACATTTAGCTCATCATGGAAATAAAGTTTCCTTTCTAAATTTCAGTATTGTCGATAGGAGGTCACCTATTTAGGTCACCTGCTGTCGAAAGAGGGTAGGAGGTTGACCACTGAGCGTATTAGTACTATTGTTAAAATGCCCCTTCCACAAACTCAAAAAGATGTGCACGCTTTTATACGTATCACTTCTTACTGTCGACAGTGGATACCTAATTATTCGTTACTAATCAAACCTTTGCTTGCCTTAACAATGAAAGAAGTGCATGAGCATTTGCCTTGGAAGCCCCAATGTCAGCAGTCTTTTGAGCAATTGAAAACTGCACTTTGTTCGGCTCCAGTCTTCGGTACTCCTAACTACGCAAAGCTGTTTGTGCTCTACGTCCACGAGATGGCTGGTTGCGCCCTTTCTGTCTTAACACAAACATTCGGGGATAAGCAACGGGCGTGTGCTTATTTTTTTGCTGTGCTTGATCCCATTGCGAGGGCCCTTCCGAGTTGTCTGAGAGCGGTCACGGCTGTGGCCACTTCAATCAGACAATCGGCTGACCTCGTACTCGATACTGACCTCACAGTTATGGTACCCCATGCTCTGGATACACTCTTGAATAAGACTAAGACACAGCATCTCACCAGTGCACATCTCACCGGCTATGAATTGACTCTCTTTGCTAAACATATTACAATTAAAAGATGTACCACTCTGAATCCAGCCACGTTATTACCCCTCCCTTCTGATAACGATGTAGTCTACAAACATGATTGTTTCTATCGGACGGAAGAAGAGACGGGTAGTCCTGACTGATGTTCCCTTATCTAACCCCCAAGGAGAATTATATGCTGATGGCTCTTGTTTTAAATTGCCAGATGGTACCACAACAGCAGCTTATGCTGTCATTACGTTGCACACAGTGGTAGAGACATCACAGGTCCCCCTATCAGTTGGCTCAAGCTGCTGAGCTCGCTGCTCTTATTCGAGCTTGCGAATTGAGTGAGGAACTGGTTGTCAATATTTATACTGACAGCCAGTATGCCTTCGGGGTCACGCATAATTTTGGGCGACTCTGGGCAGAGAGGGGGTTCCTTACTTCCCATGGTACCAAGATTTAGCATGGGCACCTCATATTGAGGCTCTTGTCTGCTTTAGCGCTTCCCAAGAAATTTGATATTATTACATGCAGTGCCACAGAAAGATTACTGATGACGTAGGGAGGGGAAATGCTTTTGCAGATCAGACAGCTAAGGAAACGGCTCGAACAAAGATGAAGGGTATGTTTGTAGCAGGTCCAGCTAGGTGGGTTCCTGAAGTTGCTATGTTCGAAAATACCCTTGAAAGTGTAAAAGAGATACAAAGTGAAGCCACGATAGAAGAATTAGCGGTATGGCAGGAAATTACAGCACAATTGAATGAGGAAGGATGTTGGATTGATAAATCAGGGAAACAGAGATGGATGTTACCAGATGCATATGTTCTTCCCGTGGTTACTATGGCACATGGTCCAGCTCATATTAGTGCAAAAGGCATTTGTAAGCTGTTAGCTCCTGTATGGCAGAATGATAATATCTCTAAGACGGCTGTGCATCTAGTGAAATATTGTATGGTCTGTATGATGCATAATCCAGGGAAGGGTACCCCGACACAACCTGGTAATTTTGCACCACCCACTTTTCCTTTTGAGGTCCTTCAGATGGATTATATTGAATTAGAGCGATGCAATAATCTTAAATATGTTTTGGTGGTTGAATGTGCGTTTAGTAAATGGGTCGAGGCTTACCCTACTAAGGATAATACAGCCATTACAACTGCAAAGGTACTCCTGAAGGAGTTCTTTCCTCTTTTCGGCTTGCCCCGAGTTATCTGGAGTGACAACGTAAGTCATTTTAATGCAAAAGTGATTCAATTGATTTGTGAGGGTCTTCATGTGAAGCAGAAATTCCATGCTGCTAATCACCCACAGTCAGCGGGATTGGTTGAGAAGTACAATGGCACTCTCAAACTGAGACCACAGGGTTAAAGTGGCCAGATGCTTTACCGTTGGCACATTTGTCAACAAGAATGACAGCACATTCTAGGTCAGAATTTTCTCCTTACGAGGACGTGTCTGGGCGCCCGACAAATGTCTGGGGTGTCCCGCTGACCTCGTGAATTTTCAGATAATGAGTAACCTATGTTGATCGACTATCTTGGCCAGTTAACCAAAAGTTTACGTTCTATTCACTAACAGGTGCTTGAGTCTCTACCTTCCACACCAGAGGGACCTGGCCACGATATCCAGCCCGGCGAATTTGTTTTAATAAGGAATTTCCAGAGGAAGAAAAGTTTGGAGCAGCACTGGAAGGGGCCTGACCAGGTCCTGTTGGTGACTCGCACTGCTGTAAAGGTTGCTGGTCATAAGAACTGGGTACATGCGACCCAATGTCAGAAGGTTCCTTTACCTCTACCCTACAATCAGTGGGTCAAGGACGGCATCAGGGACTCCGAGTGTGAACAGGTGCCCCGGTTCATCCCATTCAGCGATGTCCAGCTGACGTGGATACAAACGGATGAAGAGAATGAGAGGGTGTTGAACGAGGCTGTTCCCCCAGAAATACGAGCTATCCAGGAGTCTCTGGTCACTGACCACACGGTGCCTGGCGCTATTAAGTATAATTTGCGCCCTCGGCTGAGGGAAGCAGCATCGAAGGAGAAAAAAGATTAGGGATGGACTGTGTAAGATAGGCTGTACTGAGTTATAGTACCAACGGAGATTTGTTGAACCTGGTGAAGGAATTCTGTTCATCTTAGTTTAGTTTCTTGAACATTAGATAGGGAAGACCGAAGTATACCACAGAGGTATACCATTGTGATCGACGTGGGATACATCAAACGAGCTTAGGACAGAGCAAGCTCCACCACCGGTGCTCAAGAGCGCCAACGTATTGATGTACAATAGGAGACTGTACCAGTGAGGCTCTGACGGACACTGGGAACTTGTATGTTACCTTTGCACTTTGCCCCCTTTTTCGTCATTCATTATGCATCCCTTTGGTAGATTGGTTGCCGAGGAAGAGCAGCCGGTGCTTCTTGTTACTCAACATAATATGGTGTGGACCCGCAAACAGAACTTAGCATGTGTTATACTTGTGGTTTTGTTGTTAATGATATTATGTGGGGTGTGATGGGTTTTGGAGAATGATCAAGATGTGCCTTTACATACCAAGGTTGAGGCTATCTCCCCAACAAGAAAGAAATGACAGCCCCGAGCAATATATTTCTAGATACACACAAGAGATTTTTTGGAGAAGGGACAGCTTGTTACCCCACTGAATCTGTCACTAGTTTATGGACCGCATATCCGTTATCACTTGTAAACTATACCTATACTCGTCCACCGCAATTTACAGAAGTGAAGGGTGTTTTGGGTTTTGGTTATCCAGGTCCTTGTTTATATTACAGAAAGCCACTGGGAATGGGTTATCCAGGTTGTGATAAACAGATACTGCAAAAACTTTTATATGGAAGAACAGAATGTCACACTGGTGGGTTGGCATTTCAAGGAATTAATAGTCACCTGGGAGGCTAGTTATTATCCTGCTTGTTGTCCTATTGTGAATAGTGCAGACACTTCTTTATATATCAATTGTTCAGGCATAGTGTTGTACAAAATTACGATCCCTTTAGTGAATGACAAAGACCCAAGTACTTTCGGAATGAACACTAGATATGCTACAGTAGATTATGAAGGGCCAATTTATGCACACCCAGGGTTTTACTTCCTGTCTAATGGTACCTATTCTAATGTCCATAGTGGCATGGACGATGTGGCCCTTGGGATGGTGTTACCTTTGGGCGTGCCCAGCAAATATGCTAAGCCTAATGTCCGCTGGGTTAAAAGGACTTTGACCAAGGAATTTTGTGAGGGAGTGACCGATATAGAGGTCAATAATTATAGTAATGGGATCACTTTTGGATATATTCTTTCGTCTATTTTCACATTGGGAGGGTCTTCCATGGCCAGGGGTGAAAAGGCTAGAGAATATTTTGGGTGCAAGTTGCAAATTTTGTCCAATACTACCGTGGCAGCTTTACGCGACATCACCACTCAGTTGGAAAGTATGCAAATATATTCTGAACAGCCTAGATATGTGGTAGATTTTATCCTAGCTAAGGATGGTGGTGTATGCGCGGTAGTAGGAGACCAATGTGTAGTTGGGATCAAAAATATGGAAAAAAATATAACCAAGCATATTTTAGACATCCTCGGGAACGTCAAGGGAATGGAAAGCGGAAGTTGGAGTTGGTCTCTCTTTGGTGGTTGGGGATGGATTCTTGAAAAGATAATTTACCTAATTGTGATATTGGTGCTTTGCTGTGCTCTTATTCAGTGCATCCCCTTCTGTTGCTCCTATTGCACTATTGTTCTTACCCCTAAACGGAAAATATCAATCCATGATACTAATGCTGCAATTATGGTACAGAAAGAAGTAGATGACCTTATGCAGACTGATGAGGGTATTTTCGAGACTTCTTCTCTTCTTACAGTTTCTTTCCCCAATGCTGAGGAAAGGGAGTGTTCATAAGGGTTTGCTGTTATTATTGTTTATGATTTCCTGTTTTCTGTTTTCCTTGTAGCTGTAAGAAAATGTTTTAGCTCATGCTAAAAGGAGGGTCTGTTAAATTAGAAATGTTTAAGTTTACGTATTGTTCTGTATAAGTTAGCATTTGCTGCAACATTTTCTTTGCAGGCGCCAATTTAGGCTGTTCGAAACTTATCTAGCTTAAATTACGAGAAATGCCTCGGTTTGAGTTTCGTTTTTGCCATGAAGATCTGTTCCTGTAATGAGTACACTGTTCCTATTAGCGCATACCTTTCTCACTAGATAGAGGCACTCTCCCACTTGTCTGGTGACGGGCCCGACTGGAGTAACCTTGGATTTTGCAGTCTTGTATGAGATATAAGCCCAGAGACTGTTTTTCTGTGTATTCCATTGCCTAACTGCACCTTCCTGGAAAATACCACTATGGGTGTGTTTTAGCTTAGTTACGAAACGTACATAATGTATCTTTATGCTTGTCAATGTCAGTCCCTCTGCAGCACTCTTAGAGGCTGGGCAGACTCGGCTCCGCTCTGAGGTTTGTATTCTCTACAGTCTGACCGACTCTTCATTTGGTATGGAAGGCTGAGAGGTGGTCATTAGTGACCCGGGTGACCGTAATCGGGCCACTTCCTTCAAGATTTCTCGTTTTAGTGTCTATTTGTTCATAAAAATATAATCAATTTTTATAAGTTGGAGTTGGATTTTTAATGTGTGTTCTGTCTTACTTATTTAATGTATTGGTGTTTTTAAATGCTTTAAACATCTGTCTCCTAAGTTACGCCTGCCTGCTTGTCACCAGCTACCAAGAGTTGAGCAAGGTAATAATTTATTGAGACCTTGACTGACACTTTTATTGTGTTTGTGGCCTTATTACTAGTGGTAAGTCACTACTTATCGTACTAATAACCCACTTTCCCACAGCTTAATTGCACTTTTAAGTGCATTTACTACTTGTTGGCTATTCACAAAATCTGAGTGTAGATTACGCTTTGGAGAAAATTTACACTTTTTTGAATAGCGAACAAGTAGTAAACTAAATCAAAAGTGCAATTTTCTCAAAAATGTATAGCTTTCAGGCCCTTCAGTTTGGTGGAGACATGAGTTGTGCTTTTTGAGTAAATTTGCACTCAGATTTTGTGAATATCAAAAAAATTATAAACCTACTCAAAGGTGTAAATTACTCAAAAGTGCAAAAAACTTTGTGAATCATCACACCCCATGGACTACTAGAAAATCTGGCAGCTCAGGTGAGGAGCTTATATTTGAAGCTTTTTTGCACCAAACTAGGAGGACCAGTGGTGAAGATGGGTAACAGCAGGGAGTTCAACAAAGCTGTGCCAAGGATTCACCATTTTAGTATTTGGTTTCAAGGAACTATGGCAGGATTTTGTTGCCACAAGCATGATCCCCAAAAAGGGAATTCACCACACTGTTAAGAAGTTGGGAGTAAGAAGCTTGGCAATAATATCAAGATTACCTAGGCCTTATCACAAATTACCGACTGGGTAACCCTTTAAAATAACATGAATGGCCTAATCCAAGGAGATAATCTCTAACAGTAAGACTTCCTGGCCTGCTGCTGTATGGAAGAAGTGTTGCCTACCTTTATGAAAAGTGGAGAAAATTGTCTTTAGCTCTAAAGTTCTTATGGGTCCTTCCACTAAAGCATGCATGCCTTCTGGAACTTCATTCATGTGCATAGAGTGTGCAGAAAGTCCTATGTCAGAGGATCAGCTACAAATGGCCATGTCTCTTGCCTGTCACTTTACAGTTTCCCTCGTCTGTCTGAAGGGTGAAGAAGGGCCGAAGTTCAGAGAAAGTTGTTGCCTGTTTTAAATTATCCCTGATGACCAGTTTGAACTTTTGCCGAGGACCTGAAACTGGAGTTATTACACTGCTCCTACAAATACATTCTATGAGCTGATGTCTGGGGAACAGTCTGAAAGTTTAAGGTTGCATTGTCAAAGTGGAAGTGCTACTGGAACATTTACAGAAACATTGAGGAACGGATTTAGTAGCAAGTCATGCAGCGACAGCGAGACGACAGGAATGCTTCATATTTACCAAGATATGGGTATTCCTGCGCTTTCCCTGTGCTGGCGCACGGAGTGCAGACTAGCACCAACGCAAGCACCATCGTGTCATGGTTTAAGGCTGCCTGTGTTACAGACAAGATTGTTTTTATGTTCGAAGGGGCACCTTCCTGCAGAAAAACAATCCTCTGAGGCTTTTCCTCTTTCTAGGTGTGCTGCAGAATACAGCAGACGTAGAAAGAGGAAAAATTTGAAGAAATAAGCATATTTCTCCTCTCAACACCTCACCTGGGAAAGCATAGCATTTTAATCCATTTCTAGGTTTACTAGTGATGGAGCAAGGATTAGAGAAAAATGAAACTTGCTCGATTAAATCCTCCATAAACTTTCATTAATTTAAAAATAAGATGAAACTAACATACACCCAACACAGATACATGGGGAGAAAAGCTTACGCATGCTTGGATTAATGAGAAATAAAATGCAGCACGAATAAAACCCGCTTTAACTTGCAAAAACGCTTTGCGCATGTGCAAACTTGAATTACGCATAAGTAACATGACTAACTTACTTCGAGAGGGAAAAATTTCACGCATGCGCAAGAAAGTCCAGAACGCGGTCTTGAGGTACCGCATGCCCGGCATATGCTTGCTTGATTTAAACGAAAGCTGCTGCTATTAACGCTTCTGCCCAAGAGTAATAATAATTATATGGGATAGAGTAGAAGTGGGTGGTGAATAGTGAGAATTACATGTTTAAGAAAATAACATCTGTTTATGATTCCTTTATTAATAGTGTACATTTGGGCCTGTTAATCCATGACTGAAAAAGAAAATGGCGAAAGCTACGCATGCTCGATGAGCCCATGAAATGACCCGGTGACCGAGAGGGAACTGAATGAGTGCCAAGATCCAAGGACAGAAAGGATGGGAAAAGAAGAAGATGTATTGGTCATCTATGAAGCCTGTATTAAATGAGTTATGGCATTTGCAACAAAATATGCATGTTTCAAACAAATTATATGAATGAGTAGAAGGGGCAGGGTTAACAAACAATAGGGTTTACTAATAAAAGTGAATACGTCAGCCTGGTATGATGAAGACACCCCTAACCCTGTCCAATCATATTCAGTAGTTTTGCAAATCTGCAACACTTGAGGGTGGGACATGAAGAAATAAAGACTAGAACTAGAGTGACTTGAATTAAGTAAATGTTGTCAACGCTGCTGATAGAGAGGTGATTCGATGGAGCTGTGAGGGAACTGCTGCTGCTGGGAGCTGAACAGAGAGAGAAAGAGAGACGAGAGCAGACTTGGAAGATCCAGACTACTGCCTGATTAGATTGGAAGATTGCGGAAGAATATCGAGGAGGGAGAGAGTGTAAGAGAGGGAATCGCCCTGGTGCGTCGGGTTGTAGAAAAGTCTAGTAAGTATCAGACCTGTTCTGAACCTATCCTATAGTCTTTGTCTCCTGATCCTAAGTCAGGGGACCCCCAACAGTCCTTTGGCCAGAGGGGTGGTTTTCCCAGATATCTTCATTAGGTAAATGTCATTCTATCCAAAATTTGCATATTTCTTTGCAAATGTTATTATTATTATGTGCCTTTTGTCTCTACATCTATCCACTCTTGTGCGTTTGATTTGTTGAATGAACTTGTGTAATTGAATGTGCTATGCTATATGATTGTTCTCTCTCCCACTTTAAGAAAGATGGAGTTTGCATAGTGTACTTGTAATTAATAAGCGTTCAACTTAATGACTGAAATTTTAGATAAACTTATTATTATTATTATTATTATTATTATTATTCAGAGTCTGTGGTTATTTCATTAAGAGTTTAGTTAAGAAGTTGTTAATTTCACCATCAACTAACTCAACTAATGGTCCATCGACCAGAGGAAGAGTGTTGATTTGTGAAGATTAGTTAGACATTGAAATGATATTGTAATTGATTTGTGGTTACAGGAAATTAACTAATCTGAACTTAATTGAATTATAAAAACTTGACCCCCATCCAGCGGGAAAGTGGCCAAGGGAAATGCAAATGATCGCAGTTGGATAAAAAGTATATGGGCCCAGTGAAAAATTCAGTTTATTGTGTGTAAAATATATCCAACCTCGGCCACTTCGCGCTGAATCAGTTTTTCTGGTAGCAGAGTTATGGTTATTATCGATTAGTTTGGTGATTATTGATTATTGATTATTGACTATATGTTCTTAACATAAAAAGTTAGTGTCCTGTTCTATGTTGTCTGGAAGTACAGGTACAGAGATACCTGGGAATCCCGGGAATGGAATTTTGAAGCGTGTGGTAAGGAAATCACACTGCAGAAGGTTACTCGTCTGTTGTCATAATGCCTAAAAGTTACGGAGGGCTGTAGGTGTTATATTAGGGACTATATTGTATAAAAGCCGAGAGTGAGTGATAGCGAAGGGTCCACCTGTGAAACTTTGGCCTTACCCGAAGGAGGAGTATCCCTAGAGGAGTAATAGGTCCTCCCCGAGCTTAAGTTAAGGGTAAACAGTGGTTTTTACTCGCAGTGTAAGGAAGTACTTTCTCTCTGAAGCAAGTGAATAAACTATCTTTGAATTAGCGGAGCAGACAGAGTAGCGCTGTTTTTACGTTGTTACTAACAGAAAATTTATTAAGAAAGTTTAGAAAATACATTGCCGTATTACCTTGTGAAGGGAGGGTCAGTAGCAGGAGTCATACTGACGTCACAGAGAGCCGCGCTGGTATTGGTTGAGACAGCGGGCGTGTAACAAGTACCGATTGTAAAGGGAGGGTCAGTAGTAGGAGTAATACTGACGTCATCAAAAGCCGTGCTGCTATTGGTCAGACAAGTGGGTGTGTGGAAAGCTCTGATTGGTTGGCTGGTATTGGTTGAGTAAGAGAAAACGTAGTGAGCTCTGATTGGCCTGTTTGTGTGAGTCGCGCTGGTATAGGAAAAGTGTTGGGAAACAGGATACGTGAGAATACGGAAGAGTTTATAGTTTTACCTTGCTGAAACAACTTAGTTACAGGAATTGGAAGAATGAAGCTGATTAATAAAATTAAAAATTTCTTTAAAAAGGATAAGCGTGTAGCAACCAGAGAACGGATTCTTATGCCACCCCCAAATACGCCTGCTCTTTTATGATGTTGGAACAAGGATATCATACTTGTGTTTGGTTGGAAAATTGGGTGGAATATACGAAAGGTAATGGTTTTCTAGCTTTTCCCGAAAATGGTACGTTTAATGTAAGGATTCTTCAGAATTTGAGAAATCGGATGAATTCATTAGAACCTAGCCCTAGGTTAACGCAGTATGAAGCTTTGGAGGAATGGGAAGTTGAGGCATTTGAGCGAGAGAAATACAGTGGAGGTAGAAGAATAAATAGAGGATTCTTTCCAAGATATCCATTTGATACTCAAGGAGATGAGATGAAAAGATGGAGAAGAGCTTTAGTAATGGAAGGGTTGTATCCAGTATTGATGGCTGAAGATCAAGTAGGGAGTAAAAGCAAAGAAAAAATGAAACACACAGGTATGGCAGGAATAGAATGTGATGAAACTGATGATGAGTTATTAGAGGACACTTTAGTTAAAAGACCTCCGCCTTATCAAGAAAGTGCTGGAGAGGCAACTCCAAGTGCACCAATGATGAGAACTCCCTTAGTTCCACAAGTCTTATATGATCCAACAGTCACCCGAGTGTTACAGGAAAAGGAAAGGGACGCATTGAGTAAAACAAAAGAGGAGATAATACAGAAAATAAATCAGTTAGGTTTAAATGCTGAAGCCTTGACAGTACCAGTGACGATAGGTCCGGTTATTCCATTATATGGGGATAAACGAGACACCCCAAGATTACAAACAGTGACAGTACAACAAAATAGTGTTAGAAAAAAGGTAGCAATGTCAGAAGATCTAACCAGTGAGAGTGATTCACATATCTCATTACTAGATCTCCCTAATATTGAAATGGTGACTGAAACCCCGAAAAAAGGTTCACCAATGAATAAGAGAAGAAAGGAATTGATTGACACTCCAGTAGCAGGAAATTCCAAAGGAGTTTCAGCCAGAAGACCTAGAGGAGTGGGTGAAAGGATTAGACAAAAGAAACCTCAAACACCAAGTATAGATGTGGCCAAGTTGAAAGTGGATTTGGAAGAAATGATCATTGGTACAATAAGCCCGGAGAGATTAGGTACATACAGAGATGATGAATTGTTGTTTTTGTGCAAAAGTATAACATGGAGAGCAAAGAATTTGCACGAGAAAATAGTAGAAGTTGCTTCAGAATTTGGAAGGGATGAAGAAAAATCAAAATTATTGCAGAAACCATATAGGGCAGAATTTACTGACAAGGATTTAGAGAGTTTGAATGCGTCAGGAAGGAGATTACAGATCAAAGAATTAATTAATATTTTGAAGAAATGGGGAGATGCAGACAGATGGAGAGGTAGATGGACAAGGAAAAGGGATGAGGCAGCTACAAAGGAAGCATCTGCATTCCCATTAAGAGAAACAGAACAGGTTGAAAGAGTGTGTCCAATGAGAGAAGTTCCTGGTGGCGGATACGTTCATGTTCGATGGTCTAGACAGGATATTTTGTCTTTTACGAATGATTTCCCCAGATTAAGGGAGAAGCCAGTTGAATGGTACAAGCAGGTAGAGAGTTTTGTGAAAGTTTCAAAAGTATTATTAAAGGACCTGGATGGACTGTTTGATATAGTGGTACCAACTGATTTGTGGACAGAATGTAAGATTACGGTTGATTGGCCAACTGAAGAGTACCCAAGGGATGCAAAGACAGGTGCTCCTTCAGAAGATGTGATGAAAAAGTATCAGCAAGTGATAACTTTCTTGAAAGGGAAAATTCCCCCGAAAGAAACGGATTGGGTTAAAATAGATAGAACAAATCAAGAACCAAAGGAATCAGTGCATGCGTATTATGAAAGGTTGTTACAGGTATTTAAACAGTATAGTGGATTTGAAAATATTGGTGATAAGGATATGGGACATTTTGTGTACAGGTTTGTGTATGGATTAAGATCAGAAATTAGTCAGATGATTCAACAGCATATGCTTTGCTGGCAAAGTAAGCACATTGATGACATCTTTTTTTTTTTTTTTTTTATAAATTTTTTATTGAGCAGAGCATTAGGTACATCAAATAGACATCATTCTTAAATATCATTATTAAAAGTCATCTGTACAAAAGTTTAAAAAGCTTCCTTTTTCAAGATAAGATTTTAAAAAGAGAATATGACTGTAGCAGCTAACGACTTGATCAACCCGATAAAACAATGTGCAAATCATCTAATAAAAATGCAGCTGTAAAAAAAGTGCAAATGCTTTTAAAGTGCAATAATGAAGAAAAAGTGTTAGTACATTTTCTTGCCGAGAGCTACTACCTTATCGGCATTAATATCGATATCGGGTATTATTATCCTTCCTTTGACTTTTCTAGATCACTAAAGAACTTCCATTTTTTTTCAAATTTCCTAGTACTCCCACCCGTCTAGCGTAAGCTTCTTCAAACTTACGAGTTCTTTTCATTTTATTAAACCACTTCAAATGCGAGGGGGCTTCTCTAGATTTCCAATTTTGGAGAATTAAAGAACGGGCTACAGTACCAGAAATAAATATAAAAGATATTTCATCTTCTGTTAACCACGTTCTATCATTACAGATACCAAACAAAGCAACCTCGGCCTCAAGCGGAACCCTCTTCCCAATTGCCTGCTCGATATCTACAAAAATAGCTTCCCAAAAGGTCTCAGTCGTGGACATGCAAAAAAATATGATGCCATCCACCTTCCCCATCCGCCTGGCAGCGAAAGCACTTATTTTCGGCATCTGGAAATCTTTTTTTAAGGCTGCCGGAGTGAAATAGGAAAGCCAACGTGCTAAGAAGGTCATCCTTTTAAAATTTGCTGCACACAGGGATTTACTTCCTAGACAGCATAAAATTTCCCACTCCTTGAGGGAAAAAGTACAATGTGTCTCACGGGTTATATTGGCCAAATGGTTCTCAATCAAGGATACATGACCTCGATGATGTAATAACCGGTACCAGTTCCCTACGCCACAGACTTTGGCCCCATAAAGAGCTACCACAAGTTGATTAGAGGTATCAAACAAGCCATTAATATTTTTTAGGAAATGGACCACTTGTAAATATTCAAAAAAGGCGGGTCTCCTAAGGCTCCCTGTTCTTGCCATAACCTCTTGCCAGGAGATCACCCTATTTTGGATAATAAAGTGTCTTAACTCGCTTAGTCCACAACTTTCCCAGCTATTAATATAACTTGCTCGAAGCGGAAGGCCGAGACTTGTACATTCTCTCACTTTTAAATATTGCAAGCCCGAAGAGCCCGTTTTTTTAAAGAAGGACACAAGTCTAGCGTAGTGGTCCTTTAAAGTTTTATACCTAGTTCTCTTAGGAAGTTTAGAAGTTTTTAAAAACACCCGAGTTTGAGTACCACTTTCTTGTGTCTTTTTATCTAAAAAGAAGCTGTCTCTAGTGCCTTTTGACCCCATCAAGTTAGACACTAAATCCAAAAAAGCGGCCTCATAATAAGTTTTTAAATGGGGCAAGGCTAAGCCCACTTCAACAATAGGTAATTGTACCACAGTCAGTTTAACCCTTGAGACTTTTTTCCCCCAGATGAAATCTCTAAACAAGGTTTCAATTTCTCTAAAAAAGACTGATTTATCTTAATTGGAACATTCAAAAACAAGAATATAAGCAAGGGAAGTATGGACATTTTAATTAATGAGACTCTACCCACTAGCGATAGAGGAAGCAAAAGCCACTGTTCCAAAAGTCTCTTAATTTTCTCTTTTGTTTTTAGATAGTTTAACTTGTATAGCTGTTGATACTGACTGGACACGAATATCCCTAGATACCTGATTGGATTTGATTTAACGGCTTGTGCCCTTAAACAAGATAGAAGAGAATTTGGTTCAATATTGAGGGCGAGGACTTCGGTTTTGTTAGAATTTATTTTATAGCCACCGATTTCCTCAAAATTCCTGAATTCCCTTAAAACCCTCTCAAGATTATCATTGTCAGGCATCAAATATAAAATTATATCATCCGCAAACAATTTTAGCTTTGTCATATCAGCAACAGGGGGTTGAATGGCAACGTTATTTCGTATTTTAATTGCCAATGGCTCTATAAAGAAAGTAAAAAGCAGTGGCGAGAGCGGGCAACCCTGTCTTGTCCCACGGTTAATTTTTATAATTCCAGCTCATTTCGAATTTATTGTTACTATAGCAGTGGCTCCCTGATACAAATTGCATAACATGTTAACAACCTGTAAGGGAAAGCCATATAAACCGAGGGCAATAAACAGGGTTCTCCAATTGACCAAGTCGAACGCTTTCTCAGCGTCGACCATAATAATGCATGCCGGAATAAGATTGGTATTAAAATAATCCAAGGCATGTATTAAAAACTCGGTATTGGCCGTCATTGATCTACCTGCTATAAAACCAGTCTGATCTCTGTGAATTGTCTCTTGAGCGGCCAATAAAAACCGCTCTGCCCATACTTTCATTAAAATCTTATAATCTGAATTCAACAGGCTGATGGGCCTATATGAATTGACATCTGTGGGATTTTTATCTTTTTTACAAAGGACACAACTATCGCCTCTTTGAAAAATGAGGGAACCAAACCACCCTGTTTAATATAATTAAATAGTTTTTTCAAGGGGGCAATCAGTTCCTCCGAAAAAACTTTATAAAATTCGATTGGGAAGCCATCCTGCCCACATGCTTTGGCCCCGGCAGTTGCTTTAATGGATGCCAGTATCTCGGCAGATTCCACATCCGATCCTAATTGGCTGAACCGAGTGTCTGAGATTTTTGGAAAATTCACATTTGTGAAATAATCCTGGATCTGTTCCTCCGCCACTAGATATTCTGTGGAATAAAGTTGATGGAAATGCTCTAGAAATATCTGAGGGATCTCATCACCAGCGACTACTTCACGACCGGTATGAGGGTCTAACACTTTTGATATTATGGTGGCTTCCTGTTTTTTTCTTGTTGAATTAGCCAGGAGTTTCCCGACTAACTGACTTTCTTCGTATATCTTTTGTTGGTATGTTTGTGAGCTGCAGATCTCCTCTATAACGAAGAAATC
Organism: Calotriton arnoldi; assembly: GCA_963921515.1. Classification (NCBI taxonomy): domain Eukaryota; kingdom Metazoa; phylum Chordata; class Amphibia; order Caudata; family Salamandridae; genus Calotriton; species Calotriton arnoldi. Next base: position 674,181 of record CAWUFW010008225.1, read on the forward strand.
CCTCAGAGCTGTTCTGGCCTGATCTAGTTGATTAGGGAGTATCTGAAGCTGGAGAGCATACTCTTTTTCGACCGCTGTTTGTAATTCGACTATCTTCAACTTTCGCGCTTTAATCCTGGCGGCAGTAAAGGTGATTATTTGACCGCGGGCTGCCGCCTTAAACCCGCCCCACACAGAAAAGGGCTCTGCGGTATCTTCATTAATTTTAAAATACTCAGAAATCCATTCCCTGAAGCCTTCCACCCAACCCTGGTCTTGGAGGAGGAGGCGGTCCAGCTGCCACCTGGGCCGCTCTCTCCCCCTCCCTCAATAGTTAATTCAAGACCAATGTATGCGTGGTCAGAAAAAGGATTGTAACCTATTCCTGCCCAAGAAATCTGGAAAGATATAGATACTAAAAAAAATCAATTCGAGATGCGGTTTGAAAGCGATGTGAATAACAAGTAAAAAATTCTTTATCAGGGTTAATATCACGCCAGGGATCTACCAATTGATATTCCTGTCGGATAGCTTCCACTACTTTTTTGGTGTTTGGTTTTAATTGTTTTTATTTTTGTTAGAAGTATCCTTTCTTAAATCTTGTATAAAATTAAAATCTCCTCCTACGATAAACTGTCCAGATGCTTCTATCATAAGCTCCTTTATTTGGACCAGAGCAGAAATGTCATCGAAAACCGGGCCATAATAATTGATAAAATTTACAATCTTCCCCAGTAACCTAGTTGTCACCCATATCCATCTCCCTTGAGAGTCCCTATGTACTTGTAAAACTTCCCAAGGAAGTTTTCTAGAGAAATAAATAGCAACTCCTCTCATGGCGAGGCCTGCAGATGCAAAAAAACATTAGTAAAATCCCTGGGTAGAAATAACTTGGGAGAATTTGATTTTAGATGCGTCTCCTGGAAAAACAGGACTTGTGGGTTAAATGATATCAGCCATCTAATGAGGGCACCATACTTTTTTTGTTTGAAATTCCATTAGCATTAACTGATAGGATCTTACACTTACTAATTTCCATTGATAGTTCTATCTAACAGGTAGACTCCTAATTTCCTTGATAACAATAGTTTAGACGGTGTCCTGTCAATACCTTCTGCTCTAGCTCTTTTTCCTGCAACAAATCCTTTCCCAAACCCACCCTTCCCTCCCCAAAAGGAAACCCACCCCTCGAAATGCGGAAAAACCCCCGTTGGCCACGCTAGCCACATTTCACCCCACCCACCTAACCTCCTGGGTGTCCTGGAATTACACCCAGGGTGGGACCCGCTTAGCCCGGCCCCCCAAAATATAGAATAATAAAAAAAAAAAAAAAGGGAATTAAACAAAAAGAATAAACAAAAATTAACTAGCTAAGAAGTGTACCAGCGCCACTAACTGAAAAAAGCCCTTGTGTTGCTTTATATCACAACTATGAATTACACCATTCATTTAAACTATACCCTAGATGACCCCGCTTACCCCAACACCTTTAACTCAGAAAAACCCTTTAATAGTTTCCATAAACGTATACGTATCTGCTACTTAAACCATTCCTCAAGATCCTTGTGAGATCTTTTTCAACAATGCCTGTGCTTCTTCCAAATCAGAAAACATAAAAAACTTCCCTTTAACTAATACCCACAGTTTCGATTGTTGAGCAATCGAAGCTTGGGCACCGTGCGCCTTAAACAAATGAAGAATCTTCACAAACTCTTTTCTTCTTCGTGCGGCGGCAGCAGTCATGTCCGAGAAAATACGACACTTTGTAGTTTCATTAACTGAGAACTGCTTCTGTTGTATCGCCTTTGTCAGGATTCTCTCTTTGATACGGAAGTCTGCAAAATTCAACAGGATTGTTCGTGGCATCGTAGAGTTAGGGAAGGGGTGGGCGGGTACACGGTGCGCCCTGGTGATAGTCAGGTCCCCTTCAAATTCCGGAAGAACATTCTGCTTGATGAACGAATTGACCCATTGCAAGGTTTGGGAGCCTTCGATACCCTCCGGAACTCCAACTATTCGGAGGTTTGACCTCCGAGAGTGGTTTTCAAGATCCTCCAACTTATGCTCCAAATAGCTTTTGTTTTTTACTGCCTCTTTCGTTTCCCCGATCACCACATTCATTTGATCTTCAAGTACCGAAATTCTAGCTTCTGCTGCCTGGAGTTTGATAGGGAGGCAGGTCATTACTTCCTCGATTTTCCCTAGCCGCGATTGTAAAGCAGCGATTTCCAGTTTTTGCGTTCTTTTCATTTCTCGCACTTCATCCAATATAAGGTGGAGCAAGTCTCTAATGTCGAGTTGACGAGTCCCTGACGACTCTGAGCTTTGGTTCAGATTGCTCTGTGTTTCCGTGATACCCGGGTCCAGATTCCCAGCCCTAGTATTTTCCTGGTCCAGCCACTCTTGAGATGGTAATTGAGATGGTAATTGATTCAACAACGATAATTGAAGTTGGGGCTGAGGTTGGGGCTGAGGTTGGGGCTGTAGTGGCGTCAGGTGGAAAGGGACATTTTTCGGGGACTTGCTGCCTTCTTGCGGATCAATCTTTGAGTGAATTATGCTGGGAGCGGATACTCCTACTAAATTGGGTAAAATTGGCGAAGTTGACACGACCGCCTGTGTTGGACTCTCCTCTGATCAATCAATCAATCAATCACAGAATTTGTAGAGCGCACTACTTACCCGCGAGGGTCTCAAGGCGCTGGGGGAGGGAAGGGGGGATGCTGCTACTGGTCGAACAGCCAGGTCTTGAGTAGCCTCCTGAAGGTCAGCAGGTCTTGGGTCTTTCGTAGGCTTAGTGGAAGGGTGTTCCAGGTCTTGGTGGCGAGGTGTGAGAAGGATCTGCCGCCGGTGGTTGTTCTTCGAATGCGGGGGACGGTGGCGAGAGAGAGGTCGGCGGAGCGGAGCTGGCGGTTGGGGACGTAGAAGATGAGTCGTCTGTTGAGGTAGGCTGGGCCAGTTTTGTGGAGTGCCTTGTGTGCGTGGGTGAGGAGTTTGAAGGTGATCCTCCTGTCGACGGGGAGCCTGATGGCACAGATGAGGCCGGTACGGCTAATAAATCTTTCATTTTTATACTGAAGCTTGTTGAAGGGGGTTGGAAGGATGCTTTCTTCAAGAACAAGGGGAAATCTTTAGCGCCTTTTAATCCCTTTTTGAGACTATCGATTACTAGACTTTCCTGATGTACTTCATTCGACACAGATGAAGAAAGTGCTACTTCTTTTAAATCCGCAGTTATGGCAGTCTGAGCTAGCACCTGTATTTCGCGTTCAGGGGAGGCAATCAGGGGCACTTCCTCCTCTGAGCTCTCAAGAGTACTATCCAGTCCACAAGAAGCTATAACACTCTCCTTATTAGTCAGTCTTACGGTTTCTTTCGCCTGGGCTAAGCGTGTCTTAGCCTTTAGGCGAACTGCGGAATCAACTTTAGCCAGCATGTTGACTTGCTTCAAGGTCTTACCCATTTATTTATTTTTCTTCCTTTTTCTTTTTTACCCCCTTTCTTTCCCCTGTTCTTCCTCTCTTATTTCTCCTTAAGCCAATTTCAGTTATCTGGGGCGTCCCTTAAGTTCCCCCATACCTGAAATTATAGAATTGTCCAATCTTCGAACCGGGCTCTCGTGTCGCCGTTCTCCTTCTTTTCTCCTCTTGTTTGAACTAGAGAGAGATCCACACTCCAAGACCCTGCCGCTACTGGTCTCCCGAGTCGTCCCGAGTCATCGTCCTCTTGCAACAGCTGCAGTTCTTCAGGGTCCTCTGTATTGGTGCGTAAAAGCAGCGAAGCGGCAATTCAGAAAGTCCTTTTTTCGGGATCAAAGAGGCGGCGGCATCCCGCAATCCCAGTCCGCGTCTCACCAAATTGCAAAAGTCGACCCCACCAACCGACACCGACAGCTGTACAGCCAGGAAGCGCCCGCGTCCTCAAATTAGCAAGCCGGTCCTCAGCGCAACCTGCGGCGTGACCTGCACGCCAACATACCAGCCAGGTACGATTTCGCCATTACGAGGGGCGGAGTAGCGTGATCACCTGTGGCTACTCGGAGGCGTGGTTCTCCGTAGCCATCCCCTGACCTCAACCAGTCGATTGATGACATCTTGAAGTACGCAAAGTATTGCAGTGATGATATTGACGCAAAACATAAGAAATTGAAAGAAAAGATGATGTGGGCACAAGTGAAGTTGGCAGAACATCAAGAGGCAAGTACTGGTTCTCAAAATGATAACCAGTCAAATGACCAAAATCAGAATAGTCAAGGATCGAATGGGAATAAAGGAAAAGGACGAATGAGTAGAGAGGAAGCGAAAAAGAAGTATCCTTGTCATGCGTGCGGAAAGCATGGACATTGGAAGAATGAGTGTAGAAACGTTCAACAGAATAATGGGGTAAATCAAAATTTAAATCCACAGATGCAGAATGAGGTGGTTGTGAACCAGCAGCAACAGCAACAGGTAGTTACTCCACAGTTACAGGTGCCACAAGCCCCTATGCCCAACTGTATGAACGCTCAAGTGCAGAGATACAGTGTGAACATCGGATTTCGTGGAGAGAGTGGTAAGAATACACAAACGGTTCAACAATATTGGATGCACAGTAATGAGTGTGATTCGGATGTTTCTCAATGATGGTGCCTGAGGGGGGAGGAAGAATGCGTGCTTGGCGCATCCTTGGCGGTAGATCAGTCAGATCCATTTGTTGATGGAAAAGTGGAAGGTAATGATATTACTTTTCTAGTGGATACTGGTGCTACCTGTTCTACTGTGAGAGCAGCAGAAATTCCAAACCTACCCCTCTCGGGAGAAACTATCCAAGTTGTAGGAGTCTCAAATAAGCAAATAAAAACCCCAGTTACTAAACCAATAGAAGTGAATATCGGAAATTTCAAATACATGCATCGATTTGTGGTGTGTGATTCAAGTCCAGTTAACTTGCTGGGAGAGATTTGTTATGTAAAATGAACTGTACCATCTATTGTACACCTGATGGTATTGCCTTTCAAACACCTGATGAAGATATCGCTTTCAAGATGATGCTAGCAAAACAAGGAACAGAAGTGGATGAGATGTTTTCACTTCTGACTGAAAGCAGTCTGCCTGATGAATTGAGAGACACAGTGAGGTCAGATGTGTGGGATTTTTCAGGAAAGGAAATTGGTCTGATGGCCAATGTTGATCCAATTAAAATAGTGGTGAAAGAAGGTGCGATTTATCCCAACACACGACAATACAAAATGAGTCCAGAAGTAAAAGCAGGAGTTGCTCCAGTAATTGATCAAATGATTGAACAAGGTATTTTGAAAGAAATAATGGGTAGTCCTTGTAATTCACCAATCATGGGACTTAAAAAGCCCATTGGCAAATATAGGATAGTGCAAGATTTAAGGAAAATCAATAAGATAGTAGTGCCCTGTTGTCCAGTAGTACCAAATCCAACAGTAATTCTTTATCAGATACCTTGGGATGCACATTGGTACACAGTGATTGATTTGTGCCGAGCATTCTTTTTGATTCCTTTGCATGTAGATAGCCAATATCTCTATGCGTTCCGGTTCGGGGACCGTGTTTTGGCATGGTGCCGAGTTCCTCAAGGGTACACAGAGAGTCCCTCGATTTTCAATCAAATCTTGAAAAAGTATTTGGAAACATTGGTTATGCAAGGAAATTCGGTTTTGGTTCAGTACATTGATGACCTACTGGTGGCATCAAAGACAAGAGAGGCTTGTGTCATAGACACAATTGCTTTACTGAACCATTTAGCAGAAGGTGGACACAAAGTGTCGCCAGAGAAATTACAGTTTTGCCAACAAGAAGTCCAATATTTGGGACACAAGATAGAAAAGGGAGTTAGAAAAGTGACACCAGAGAGAATAAAAGTGATTCGACAGATGAATCTGCCTAAAACTAAGAAAGAAGTCCGAATGTTTTTGGGAGTGATTGGATACTGTCGTCAGTGGATCAGTGGATTTTCATTGATTGCAAAACCTCTAATAAAATTGACACGAAAAGATGTGATGGATCCGATTGAATGGGATGATGAAAGCGAGGATGCAGTCATTAAACTGAAGGATTGTTTGTGTCAAGCACCAGCATTAGGAATGCCTGATTATACAAAATAGTTTGCTTTGTTCTGCTGTGAGAGGGAAGGATGTACGCTTTCAGTGTTAACCCAAAGACATGGATTGATGCGACGTCCAGTGACATACTTATCTGCCACTCTGGATTCTGTGGCCTCAGCATTGCCTAGCTGCTTAAAAGCAGTAGCTGCTACTTGTGTGAGTCTGGAGCAGAGTGAGTCTATTGGTATGGGACATCCCTTGAAGGTTTATGTGCCACATTCTGTCGAGATTCTTTTAACAAGGACTTGAACTCAGTACTTGACCCCTAGTCAGCTGACTAAGTATGAAAGAGTGATCCTAGGTGCTAAAAATGTAAGCGTGATAAGATGCAACACAGTGAATCCAGCAACCCTGTTGCCGTATCCATTCTGTGAAGAAGTAAAAGAAGAAGTTGATCATGATTGTTTGGATCTAACAGAAATGTGTACAAAGCCCAGGCCGGACATTTTTGATGTCCCATTGGGAGAGTCAGATTATGTACTGATTGTCGATGGGTCATGCCTGCGAAAACAAGATGGAGAACTGAGTGCTGCCTATGCTGTCTGTACTATATCTGCTATAAAAGAAGCATCCTGTTTAAAAGGAGTCAAGTCTGCACAAATAGCCGAATTGGTAGCTTTAACAAAAGCCTGCAAAATTGGGAAAAATTGAGAGTAACCATATTCACGGATAGTCAAAATGGTTTTGGGGTTGTGCATGACTTCGGCCAATTATGGATGCAAAGGGGATTTCTGACTTCTTCAGGTTCTCCTATCAGAAACAGTAAAAATGTCAAAGAACTATTGGAAGCATTACAATTGCCAAAAGAAATTGCAGTGGTCAAGTGTGCCGCACATAAGTCAGGAAATGATTATGTGACAGAAGTAACCCTGGGCAAAGCACTACGCTACGCTCGCGTAGTTTGCGAAGTTTGCGCTACTTCGCACAACGCGAATTGCACGTAGCACAGTGCAAACACGCGTAGCGTAGTGCAGCGGTCATTTTTTGCTTGCTCGCGGTCCTCAACGTCAAGTTGGCGACCGCGAGCAAGCAAAATGACATCCCTGCGAGACTTTTTCCTCGTTCGCGATCAGCAACATCAAGTTGCCGATCGCGAGCGTGGAAAATAAACCTCCCGGCGAGATTCTCAACGCGGGGAGGTCAGGTTTCTCATTGCGAGTGGTCGCGTATGCTCGCGACCGCTCGCGATGAGAAACTACCAGTCCGCGTTGAGAAAGCTGCCGCTCAAGTAAAAATCTACTCGAGCGGCAGTAAAAGACAGCTCGCACTGTGCAAGATGCCGTTTTCAATGATTGCACAGTGCGGACAAGCATCCGGCACTGTGCAATCATTGCGAACAGTGCACTACGCAGTTCGCGTAGTGCTACGCGTAGCTCGCGTAGTGCGAACTGCACTTTGCGTAGCTTCGCGTAGCGCTACTTCGCGAACTACGCCCAGGCTTAGACAGAAGGCAACAAATATGCTGACCAAGTTGCACAATTTTGTGCTCGAAATACAATGGCTTTGAACAGAGGGTTGGAAAAAGAAACTACCAATTGCCAACTAATGTTTTTCTCTGCTTTTGAAACATGGGATGAAGTTAGACAGTTACAGGATGAGACAGATGTAAATGAAAAGGAATTCTGGATCAACACAAGTTGCACAAGAAGAACCGATGATGAGGTATGGGTGTGTCCAGATGGAAGACCGATAATGCCAGACAGTATTTTATCACAAATGGCAAGAATATATCATGGAGCTACACACATTATGAGGGATGCCATGATTAGGCACTTTAGGCAGACATGGTACAATCCCAAGTTTAGGCTTGTTGCAGAGAGTCTCTGCCAGCGCTGTTTGACATGTCAACAGCAGAACCCAGGTAGAAGAACATTTGTCAGTTGGGGAAACATAGGAAAGGCAGAAGGACCATTTACAAGACTGCAGCTTGATTTTATAGAGTTGCCACCATGCAACGGTCTGAAGTATGTCCTTGTCATTGTGTGTCTGTTTTCTCGTTGGGTGGAAGCTTATCCAACAAGAAAGAACGACAGTCTCACGGTTGGCAAACTACTCCTGAGAGAATTCATCCCCAGGTTCGGATTTGCAGTCACTATGGAATCAGATAAAGGACCTCATTTTAACAATGAGATAGTTCGATTAATTTGTACAGCTTTCAAAATTGAGGAGAAACTACATTGTGCCTATCGACCAGAAGCATCTGGAGTCGTTGAGCAGCTAAATGGTACAATAAAATCCAGGTTAGGAAAGGTGTGTGCATCCACTTCACTGAAATGGCCTGATGCTTTGCCCCTTGTATTAATGAGCCTTAGAAGCATCCCTGACAGAAGGACAGGCTTGAGTCCTCATGAAATTCTTATGGGAAGAGCAATGAGACAAGCATTTGTACCTGGAAACAAACTGATGACTATAACTGATGATCTAGTGTTGGACTATTGTAAAGGACTAGCTGATCTGGTATGTTCTGTGTCTCACCAGGTTGGAGAAGATGCAACCACAGCACAGCCAAATCAAGCTCATGATTTGTGTCCCGGAGACTGGGTTATGATAAAGAAGCACACAAGAAAGTCGTGTTTAGAACCCAGGTGGAAAGGACTGCTTCAAATTATATTGGTCACAACAACAGCAGTGAAGTGTTTTGGCTTGCCAAATAGGATGCATGCCAGTCATACCAAAAGTGTCCCAAGTCCTCTTGAACAACAAGAGCAGCAACTGGTAGAACAAAGAAAAGAACCAGAAGCTGAAGGTTGTGAAGTCGAAGAAATCAGAGAAATAAACTCTGAAGAACGTATCGATGATGATCAAACCAAGTACAAGTCAAGTAGGGTGGGCACTGGATACTGGGTCTCAAGAGACTGCTGTAGAGGCCGAGGAAGAGCAAGAGATTGAAAGACCAGAACGAATCGAAACAGAAAATCCAGATCAAGCTCAATTAGAAGAAGAAGAAAATGAGAGACTGACAAGTTCAGAACAAATTCAGTCAACAGAAGAACCTGCTGCAGGAAACTCAGATCAAGCTCAATCAGAATCAGGAGAAGAAGAACTAAAAGATCAAGAAGAAATTCAATCAATAGAAATACAAAAATTAGAAAGCCCAGAACAGACTCAACTAAAAGAAAAAGAAAATAAAAGAACGTTAGAAATTGGCGAAGAAGGTGAAAAGGCAGTGCAAGCAAAGAGAATCAGAAAGGGCGATTACTGGCCAAGTGGAGTAAAAGGACTAAGATATGTTTTGAAAAGAAAAACAGGGAAATAATTAGAACAAGTAAACGAAATATCAAGTCAAATTGAAGAAGAACACCCAAGAAGAAAATCTTTACGAAAATCAACAAGAGAGAGAGTTCCAAATAGAAAATATAAGGCTCCTGAATGGACCTATATTATCCTTGAGGACTTAGAGAATCTTAATCTAAACGAAGAAAAAGAAAGTGTCACAAATGAAAGAAGTGATGAAAGAAAATTGAGACCCCCTTAAGAGAAAAGACTGAGACACAGAAGGTGGAAATTTGACAAACAAATAAAGAAGAGAAGAAAAGAACCAGATGAAGAAAAGAAATTAAAGATAAAGGGGAAAGCAAAAGACGAAAAGCTGTTGAAGTGTGGGATCACACAAAGCTTAGTATATATATATATATTCTAGTTTTAAATTAAACTTAGTAGTTAGAAGAAATTTTAGAGGTTAATAAATTTTAGAAAAATAAAATGGCAAAAACAGAAGTGACTGAACATCCGAAATCTAGTTTAAAACGAAGATGTGTTAAATGTTGTTTGTGCAGTATTTTTATACTAATGTTAATGGGGTTATTACTAACAGTTGTGATATCTATTTTGATGGTAAATAATGACAGAAATAATACTAATACAAGTGATCAAGTAAATACAGAAACTTAAGGAACAACTACCACTAATTTGAAGCAAATAGACGAGACCATGAATCAACATGGCAGATCAAATAGTGATTCGTCATTAAATGTGTTTACTAAACTTCTTTTTGAATATGTAGATACAATGGACGTGAGTGATTGCTATGTTTGCATGAAATTACCTTCGTCTGTTTCGGAGGGGTGACTTATCACCATCTTCCTTTGACATATGGTGTATCATGTAGTGTTGTGTCCAGTCTGTTCTATAAAACAGGCAAATTGCAGTATTATTTTTCTAACATGGATTTAGTATTCCCAGAAATTCCTATTAGAAGAAACCTAAACCCAGTGCTTAGTGCTAAAGATGCAGAATTTATGGGCGAGTTTTTCCTAACAACAAACCCAATAGACATAACATATGCACATAAGAACAATTTAACCTGAATGTTACGAGATGAAGAAAAAGATTTTCTAAATTTAGTAGAGGAAAGAAGACAGGATTTTCAAAGAAGGCTGTTGAACAGAAGTCACATGTACCTCCATGGGCTAATAAGGAAGGGGACTGTAAGAAAGGCGAGACTCATGCTGCAATGTCCCTAGATTTGTCAAAACTGGGAAAGTTCTGTCTACATAGACTAAAAACAGACTATAACAACATTTTCATTGGTTTTAGTGAATGTGAACACACCTTCCTAATCATGGGGGGATGGGGAATAAAAGGTGGAACTGACCCTGTTTTTCCAGGAATATATTATGTGTGTGGGAAAAATGCCTATTATAGGTTGCCAACACAATGGTATGGTAGTTGTTATCTTGGGATAGCATTTCCAAAAGTGCATCACATTACTAAGAACAATAAAATGGATGTAATAGGTCAAAGACTAAAACGCACTAAAAGAACAATCTTCTCAGAAATAGGAGGTGATATATTTGGTGCACTGATACCGTCAGTTGGAGTCGTACTGAATTCACATAAGATAAGCAAATTGTCAACAGTAGTTGATCGTGTATCGACAGATACTGCGGGGGGATTCTTAATGATTAATACCGAAATGGTTGCAATTAGATCTATGGTTTTGCAAAATCGACTTGCACTTGATATATTATTGGCATAAGAGGGTGGAGTCTGTAGCATGTTGAAAGTCCAACATTGCTGTACATATATCCCAGACAAAAGTAAAGGTATTGAGGGATATATTAAGAATATTACAAAGATTCATGACGATTTGACCCAACTGGAGGTTGACGGTGTTTGGGAAAGACTTAGTAAAAGTATTTCCACTATAAGTAGTTGGTTTTCCACTTTAGGAAATAGTCTATTAGGGAAAATCCTAATACCCATAATATCTATAGCAATAATATGTCTGATGATGACAGTGACATATAGATGTTGCAAGAATAAAACAATTGCAAGAATGATTGCCGAAATAAAGAATAAGTGAATGGTAAGAAAGAGAAATAGAGAAGAGATCGAATTAGAGGAGCTGGAAGGAAGTCTATATGATAAAATGAAAGGAATAGGCATGAAAAGGAAAATTGAAGAGTTAGAAGAAAGAAAGGAAGATACTAAAAAATTAAATGAATAGAAGTTGGCACTTGGTAATGATGGGTATTTTTATGATGGCTTAAAAATGCCATCAGAGGGGGGATTGATGGAGCAAGGATTCGAGAAAAGTGAAACTTGCTCGATTAAATCCTCCATTAACTTTCACTAATCATTAATTTAGTAAATAAGACAAAACTAACATACACCCAACACAGATACAAGGGGAGAAAAGCTTACGCATGCTTGGATTAATGAGAAATAAAATGCAGCACGAATAAAGCCGCTTTAACTTGCAAAAACGCTTTGCGCATGTGCAAACTTGAATTACGCATAAGTAACGTGACTAACTCACTTCGAGAGGGAAAAATCTCACGCATGTGCAAGAAAATCCAGAACGCGGTCTTGAGGTACCGCATGCTCGGCATATGCTTGCTTGATTTAAACAAAAGCTGCTGCTATTAAAGCTTTTGCCCAAGAGTAATAATAATTACATCGGATAGAGTAGAAGTGGGTGGTGAACAGTGAGAATTACATGTTTAAGAAAATAACATCTGTTTATGATTCCTTTATTAATAGTGTACATTTGGGCCTGTTAATCCATGACTGAAAAAGAAAATGGCGAAAGCTACGCATGCTCGATGAGCCCATGAAATGACCCGGTGACCGAGAGGGAACTGAATGAGTGCCAAGATCCAAGGACAGAAAGGATGGGAAAAGAAGAAGATGTATTGGTCATCTATGAAGCCTGTATTAAATGAGTTATGGCATTTGCAACAAAATATGTATTTTCAAACAAATTATATGAATGAGTAGAAGGGGCAGGGTTAACAAACAATAGGGTTTACTAATAAAAGTGAATACGTCAGTCTGGTATGATGAAGACACCCCTACCCCCGTCCAATCATATTCAGTAGTTTAGCAAAACTGCAACACTTGAGGGTGGGACATGAAGAAATAAAGACTATAAGTAGAGTGACTTGAATTAAGTAAATGTTGTCAATGCTGCTGATAGAGAGATGATTCGATGGAGCTGTGAGGGAACTGCTGCTGCTAGGAGCTGAATAGAGAGAGAGAGAGAGAGAGAGAGATGAGAGCAGACTTGGAAGATCCAGACTACTGCCTGATTAGATTGGAAGACTGCGGAAGAATATCGAGGAGGGAGAGAATGTAAGAGAGGGAATCGCCCTTGTGCGTCGGGTTGTAGAAAAGTCTAGTAAGTATCAGACCTGTCCTGAACCTATCCTATAGTCTTTGTCTCCTGATCCTAAGTCAGGGGACCCCCACCAGTCCTTTGGCCAGAGGGGTGGTTTTCCCAGATATCTTCAGTAGGGACCTAATCTGATCGGGCCAATGAATCCTGTTCACTTCATGAGTGGGAATGGAAGTTTATTTTCTTCCTCAACAACAACCCTTCCTATTTTGTAGGTATTGTCCCAAATCATATTCGCCCTATATTTAATTATAAAAGAACCGACCCATGAGTCAACAGTCAACGTGTTCACATAACATACCCTGTACTTTAACAGGTATACTCAACACATAAATGTGAAAAATTGTGAAAACACGAGGTAGCACCTCACGTGCGCACCACCAAAGGAGCTTACTGGTTAGTTATCACCAGTCATGCCCACGTTTCTCATCATTGGTTGCTACCTCGCAAACAAAGATAAACAAAATTGGTGTCCAGAAACCCAGTGAAAACAGGTGAATATGTGTGTACAATAACACAAATTAACCCCATGTGAGTAAAATTGAAATAAGCCAACTCAGTCACCAGGGAGCCACTTTTATTCTCAACTCGAGGGCTTATTCAAATTAAAAACATACTGCATGTTTGCAGACCATGTAATGTTGGGCCGACATGTTTCATTGCCTGTAAATTGTAATGGCAATTTCTTCAGGGCACGAGGGCCTTATCCACCTTTTCTGGACCCTTATTGTGAACACGCAGTGACTGTTTAAACAAAAAGAAGGTTCATTAAAAGCAATTCCAGCCAGAGCAGACTTCATCTGCCTAAAATTATCCTGTATATAATTAAAGCCCCAAATGTATATTTACCCGGTAGCAGCCAAGGCCTCTCGTACCAGCTAACCACCGTGTCACATAGGGACTAAATACTATTAGTCGCCCTATTTCATATAAAAGGACACATATGTTGTCAGTGTTCTGCAAAGACAAACACACGTTAGTATTTTAATATACAATTTTTATGGCACTCATTATCACCTATTGTAAACAATCATGTATATATAGAACTTTGACGGTGTTTCACTGATGACTCACCAGCATACTAATTTATTCATGCTAGAAAAATGTTCCTGTCATCTACCGAACAACTGTCTAGAGACACCAGCCACACTGGCCTAAAAAACACATCCCATTATGTTACTAAATGCGGATTAAGGCCCCCAATTCATTAATACTTTGTGCCATTACAATCACAAATCGTATAAGTAATCCTCTGAGAATGATAACAGAGGCTCTGCGCCCGATCTGCACTATGTGACTCGCTAAGTGCAACATGACATCTGCCAGATAAGTAAATTACCCTCCGTCTTCTTCACAATATACACTCATTACCTCCCGTACTGCATTTCAAGTACAGGAACCTTTGAATCCCAGTTCCCGTTGTGTATTGCCCGGAGCTCTTACCGCGTCTACCACCCGACGAGCCTCGTCTCATTCAGTTTCAGCGCCCGGAGCCCGCAGCCATATTTAAAGCGGAAAATCAACAACGGACACCTGCTTTCATTATCAGGTCACATGCTCAGACACTGCAAAAAATGCGCCATCTTTCAACGGCACAAATACTCATTACACCATTATTTGCCAAACATAATATATTGAAAATCACATGTAAAATAAATACTCATATAGAGCGGGTCAACATCTATAACCCATTCATGTATCAATACCAGAATCAGTTTTATTTACACCAGCCCGACTGACCAAAGTGAAGGATGCCATATTCACCGTCAACTTAGAATGACAACACTTCATGTCACCGGCTTCAGGACAAGAGGGATAAACTTAACTTCACAGCAATACCCACTCTTGTTAGCTAATTATTTAATGATTGTTCAAAAAAACAAAAAATTACAAAAAAATTACAATTTTTTTTTAAAAGAATTTGTTTTCTTCAAAAAAATTTAAAGACATGACAAGTGAGCGGCCAGCAACCTCAACTTGAAAACATCCCAAAACTGCATCCTTTTAGAGAATTGTTAGAGAGGTTTTAGAGAAATGTCTCAGAAACGCACCTATCACTGACAGGCAAGGAGCAGTTATTCTTAATCAAAATCAGTGCCCTGATTTCCTTGATCACAGACTCACCCTGTTCCACTCTATATAATCATTCAGCCCCACTTGGTCTGCTCTCTCCAAAAAAATCCAACGTGCCTCTCTTTTAGATAATATTTTCTCCATATTGTATGTATCCCCCACCACTTTCTCCAATACAACCCACATCAATGATCTGGCGTCATGATTCTCAGTTTTAAAATGTTGTACAAGCCTTGTCGTGAGTTTCCCTGCTCTAATCGTACTAAGATGCTCCTGAATGCGAATCTTAATCTTTCTAGATGTAAGTCCTATGTAATGTAGACCACACACGCACGTTAGCCGGTAAATCACATTGACTGTATTACAATTAGTAAATTTTGTCAAATGCCAAACCCTGCCATCAAGCAACTTCACATTGTTTGTCCTCACCGTGAGATCACACACAGAACAGGACCCACATGGGTAATGTCCGGCGGGGAGTGTGGATTCTTTGAGGCATGGTTTTGGACGCGAATGGGGTGGTCAGGGAATGAAGTCATGAGACTACTATGTATGCGTGAAAACTACCGTCCGCTACTCCGTGATCCTGTGAATGAACTACAGGCAATTATCAAACAGCTTGTTGGAGAAGTTAAAGTACAGGGTATGTTATGTGAACACGGTGATTGTTGACTCATGGGTCGGTTCTTTTATAATTAAATATAGGGCGAATATGATTTGGGACAATACCTACAAAATAGGAAGGGTTGTTGTTGAGGAAGAAAATAAACTTCCATTCCCACTCATGAAGTGAACAGGATTCGTTGGCCCGATCAGATTAGGTCTTTGTTGTTATTCATCACTCTACATCTATCCACTCTTGTGCGTTTGATTTGTTGAATGAACTTGTGTAATTGAATGTATTATGCTATATGATTGTTCTCTCTCCCACTTTAAGAAAGATGGCGTTTGCACTGTGTACTTGTAATTAATAAGCGTTCAACTTAATGACTGAAATTTTAGATACATTTATTATTATTATTATTATTATTATTCAGAGTCTGTGGTTATTTCATTAAGAGTTTAGTTAAGAAGTTGTTAATATCACCATCAACTAACTCAACTAATGGTCCATCGACCAGAGGAAGAGTGTTGATTTGTGAAGATTAGTTAGACATTGAAATGATATTGTAATTGATTTGTGGTTACAGGAAATTAACTAATCTGAACTTAATTGAATTATAAAAACTTGACCCCCATCCAGCGGGAAATTGGCTAAGGGAAATACAAATGATCGCAGTTGGATGAAAAGTATATGGGCCCCGTGAAAATTTCAGTTTATTGTGTGTAAAATATATCCAACCTCGCCCACTTTGCGCTGGCTCACTCATTGGCTCACTAGTGTTAGTAAATCTGGGAATGTGACAAACCCCATGGGTGGATGCAAGGGAATACCCACTCTCCAACCATGCAACACCTTCCCAGCACAGTGTAATGCAAGGAAGCGACTTGCGCTGCCTTGAGTTACTCTAGATTTACTATGCCCCACAGGGTCAAGCAGGGTAGCTCTGCGTGGCACAGTAAATACAATTTAAGGGCTTGCAACGCCTTGCGTCACCTTGCGTGACGGAATGGCAATTCAATCCCTTAGTTATTCTGGACCCAACACTTTAAAAGCTTTTCATCTGCAGGGGATGGAGACAAGATGAGAAATCTATCTGAAAAAGCCTCAACCACAGCAGCACCATAAGTAGATTTTATACTACTTCATGTATTAATCCTTCAAATTGTACTTGAACGCTTTACAATAAATCATTTTATATATATCAGATGCTATAGGAAGCAGTTCAGTTGTTCATTTAGGACACGCTTGACAAGAGGCTAGTCCATGTACCTGGGAATATGTAAAATACATGTCAATGCTGTTATCAATGCATGAGCATCTTAGGGAGGGTCTGTCAAGAGCAGGTTTGTTGAGACGTTGGATGCCTTCTTGTGCATGGATAAGGCCCGCTACCTCAAACTTGCACTTCTGAATCCCCAATGGAGACTGAAGGAGGGGCAGAAAGGGTGGCAGCTCTTTTTGAAAAAACATCTGAGATAAAAAAAAAAACCTCTAGGCATACATGCAGATCAAGAACATCAGATAGGATGCTTGTAAGCAGTGATTTTAAAATGAAGTTGCTCACCAAACTGACTGAGCAGTCTCCTTATATATGCTCAAGAAGAGAAGACCTAGAAAAGCAAACGGGAAAAGAACAGGAAGCTTTTTCCTCCATGATGCATTGGGAATTTCCAATTTCAAATATACGACGAGGTACGTTTTCCCAAGGTGATATCTGGATTGGATAATGACTGAACTAAAATGACCTGGATTTACTATTGCCAATTCCGATATATCAAACCTGCAACAACTGGGTTTAACACTTTCAATACCAGTGCAGAGAAATAGTCCTATTGAAATGTACCGAATGTTCTGCGTAGGAATCCGTGGCAATCGTCGAATCCGGAAATGCCTGGGGCGAAACAGCCCAGCCAACAGCAGCTGAATCTGCCACGCACAGATCAGTTACATTCCAAAACACCTGTACCGCTGCACAGAGAAGCCATCCCTGTCCCAAACAGAGCTACAAGGCACATCGTCTTCCTAGATGGTAAGAGACTGCATCAAAGAACGCGAATCTTGGAGACAAGACTAAAGTTGACTACATTCTCCGATCTCCGTCTTGGGAGGGAGGGGGGCAAGCCAAACCGAGACCAATTTTTGTGTGTGTAAAAGGCCGCTTTATTGAAACAGGTGCATATCACAATGAATAACACTGGCAACTGCCTTACAAACTAAAACCTCACTATACATAAAATAACTGATCCCTTGTCCCCCCCCGCCCCTACGATCCCCACATCAAATCCCAAACCCTGCCGATAACATAATAACATTGCATAACATCCACATTACATAGTATTGCGGTTACAAATCCTGCCCTCCAATGAAACTCAAACCCCTACCTGCCTTTCTGCAACTGTAACTACCAAACATCTAGTCTAAACTTAGCCTACCTGCCTACCCTTTCCATGCCCCTGCTCACAAACTTCCAACACTTAACTAAAAACTTCTGCCAATCTTGGCCAACTTTTAACAACCCCGCCTGCACCTGTTCCAAGCGACAAGTATACAATTAGCACAACCCCTATGCACCTGTCTCCACAAACCATGCCTCGAAAGATAAGGAATGGCCCCAAATAAGACCCCTCCAAATACCAAATATAGGGTGGGAGGGAGGGAAAAAACGCTAAAAGCCCTACGCTCCCAGCCACCAGGTCACCAAACCTAAAATGGTGGCTGGGAGCGCGCCAAACCCTCAGATATACTGTTGGGCTACAAAATATGTTGGGCTACAATTGGGCTATTCCCAATGTAGCCCAACCGCTAAAATGGCCGCAATCCGGCTCGCCCCTTCCCCCTCCCAATCTGCCCGGGGGCAGACCTCACCGGGTTCGGCTGGCCCCCCAAGCCTCCCATGGGAGAGAGGGGGGCAAGCCAAACCGAGACCAATTTTGTGTGTGTAAAAGGCCGCTTTATTGAAACAGGTGCATATCACAACGAATAACACTGGCAACTGCCTTACAAACTAAAACCTCACTATACATAAAATAACTGATCCCTTGTTCCCCCCCCGCCCCTACGATCCCCACATCAAATCCCCCACCCTGCCGATAACATAATAACATTACATAACATCCACATTACATAGTATTGCGGTTACAAATCCTGCCCTCCAAATGAAACCCAAACCCCTACCTGCCTTTCTGCAACTGTAACTACCAAACATCTAGTCTAAACTTAGCCTACCTGCCTACCCTTTCCCTGCCCCTGCTCACAAACTTCCAACACTTAACTAAAAACTTCTGCCAATCTTGGCCAACTTTTAACAACCCCGCCACCCAGGAAAAAGCAGGAGAGTAAGCGGAAACGCTGCCTCCCCTTTTTTCTGCCCCCCCTGTCCTCATAGGAATCCCATCTTTAGCACCCCTGGGCATTCAACACCCTGTCCAGCACCCCTCTGATTTCCTACCAATACAAATCTAACCCCGTGTCCCTGACCCTGAAATTCATCCCCAAATTAAGTTATAAGATGTCGGGGCACTTACCGGCCACCAATACTCCGTTCAAAAACCCCGGATCCCCTCCTTCCCGAGCATGCCCCCTTTTCCCTTCCGATAAACTTTAAACAAATCTTTATTAACCCCAAAATTTCTCCCCCAAAATAACCGGGGCGGGCCTGGACCTGTGCTCACTTCACCAATGAACGGGCCACTATCCAAATGGTCATCTCTCTGGCGAGGGGGCAAGCCACCAAACCTGAAACAAGAAAAACTGTGTGAACTGAAGAAAACACAGAACCTCAAAACCCTCACCTCCCCTGTGCCTCTGAACCGTTTTAAACTTTTGTAGCCCCCTGCAGACTTCATTATCCCCGGTATCACATCCCCCCATTCACTACCTCCCCCAACGCATTGTGACTTTGTCTTTTGCCAACATTGCCCCCATCAGCTGCTTTTGTGTCTTCCGGCAGATGTGCCTCTAACCATTGCGAAATCCAATGCCATCCCCATAAAAGCAAGAGCCGTGCAGGGCCCCCTAGTCTTTTCCGGCGCCAACGGCACCCCTAGTTCCCTCATGATCTCTTTGAAGCTGTCCAGTGCTGCCTGGCACTCCGTGGAGTCTGAGGTGCCCACAAAGCAAAAGTCATCCAGATACTGTGTTACCAAATGGTGACCCGTCCACTTTAAAAATAGCCACTGGAGAAACACACAAAGAAGAAATCATCCAGGTACTGTGACACCAACTGGTGACCCGTCCGTTCCCTCATGATCTCTTTGAAGCTGTCCAGAGTTGCCTGGCACTCCGTGGGGTCTGAGGTGCCCCCAAAGAAGAAGTCATCCAGGTAATGTGTTACCAACTGGTGACCCGTCCACTTTAAAAATAGCCACTGGAGAAAACACACAAATAAGAAGTCATCCAGGTACTGTGACACCAACTGGTGACCCGTCCGTTCCCTCATGATCTCTTTGAAGCTGTCCAGCGCTGCCTGGCACTCCGTGGAGTCCGAGGTGCCCCCAAAGAAGAAGTCATCCAGGTAATGTGTTACCAACTGGTGACCCGTCCGTTCCCTCATGATCTCTTTGAAGCTATCCAGAGCTGCCTGGCACTCTGTGGAGTCTGAGGCCCCCCAAAGAAGAAGTCATCCAGGTAATGTGTTACCAAATAGCCACTGGAGAAAACATACTAAAGCCCTCAAATCATGCGCAGGACATCGCGCAGCCCCCCGGTAATGCTTGGTACACGTACCATTTTCCCCTTGAAATGAATGCCCCCAAGAGATCCCAATCCTCCTGGTGGACTGGAAGCAAACTGAAAACCAATTTTATGTCCCCTTTTGCCATCATCGCCGTTGCGCCCGCAGTCACTACCAGTGACATGGCCACGTCAACTGATGAAGAATACACAGTAGCCTTCCTTTCATCCATGAAATCATTCACTGCGGCCCCTTCTGGCCATGATAGATGTTGAATTAATCGGAACTGCCCCTGTTCCTTTTTTGGCATCGCTCCTATGGGAGACCCAAACAGATTCTCCAAAGGCCAATCTTCCCATGGGCCCGCCATGCGACCCTCACGACCTTCTTTGTCCAATCTCCTTGGACTATCTTGTGTGTTTCCTTTGCCGACTGTAAGTTATCCGCCCTCCTCCTTATCCTATGTCCCCCGTACCCTAGTCGAAAACCCCTCTTGAAATCTTGCCCGCAAGATTTCTACCGCCCTCTGGTTGCACATAACCCTGTAGAGCTGCTACTAACCCCTCTACTCTACCCAGTGTATGGTCCCTTTGGCCCAGTCCCTTTAGCCCCCTGTCCTCCCGCGAAGGGCTGTTGTTGATGTCCGCCTGCATTGAACCCCCCTTGGTGCCCCACTCGCTGCCAATGCTGGCCCCCTTGCTGCTGCCCCGGCCCTCCCCCGAAGCAATTAACCAATGCGTGTCTGCCTCCACATTTCGAGCAGTCATGCCTGAATCTACAGAAATCCTGGGTGCACATGCCCTTATTAAAATCCCAGCAGGCCCCTCCCGACCCTGCCTGCCCTCTGCCTGTACCATCCACCCCTCCCCAGGTAGGTCCCCCTTGAAAGGGCCGGTACACGAGTGGAAGCCCGCTGGCCGTGAAGATTGTCTTCCCTTCCCGGGACGCACCCATTGTATGCTGCCACAAGTCTGTATCCAACTCCCCCCATTTTGCCTCAGTGTCCCACGCCATGTGTGCCCTAAATTCCTCGTCATATTGAGCCCATGCATATCCACCCCTGTGATCTGGGCCTTCCTGATCGCATCCATGTACTTAAACAGCGCCACACACCTCTCCGGGTATTTTTCACAGTACACACTTGCATATATCAAAAAAGCCGCTGGCTAATTCTCAATTGTGAGAGGCACCTTCGGCCGCTTGGCCAATTCGTACTCCTCCTCTTTGGATCCCTCTTTCGCCCGTACTTCTCTATGCAGAAGTTTGAGCATCTCGACATACTCGCCCTTCCAGATCCGCTCCTTAGTAGCCAGCATTAAGTGCGCGCCCAAAGGCTTGGTTACTCCCATGTAAGGCAGCCATTTTATCTTTAACTCCTTACTCTCTTACTTGTTATCTGACTCAACTGCCGTTAGTACCCCTGCATCTTTTTTGGCCTTACCACCGTCCCCTGGGCTCACTGACGCCTTACCTGCGTCCTCTGTGCCCACTCCCACGGTCTTCACATCGTCCCCTATGTTCGCTGACGCCTTACCTGCGTCTTCTGTGCCCACTCCCACATCCACAACATACTTTCCTTTCCGCAGCATGCCCCCCACCCCCATTGTCCCCCCTCCAACCCCCACTGATACCATGATGGCCCGCACTCCCCCATCCTTCTGTTTACCTGGCTCTAAGGAGGATGCCCGTCGTCCTGCCGTCCGCCTTGCCAATGGAGCCGACAGTTCGTCCAACCTCGATGTCTGACATATGGGCTCTGCCGGGAGTCGTGGCACCTGTAACATACTAGACAAAACATTACTCGGCCCCCCCACACCCTCGTCCTCAATTTCCCGTAACTCGGCCTCCTCAAGGCTGTCCTCGTAATCTAGCTCTTCGTGCTCTCTGAATCCCCATGCCCTCTCAACCGGAGGTGCAGACTGCACCCTCTGAGCCCCACTTATATGCCGATCGTCTGAGCTCCTGCGTCCTCGATGCCCCGAGGACCGTTGTGGCCCATCGGGTGTTGTGGCCGGCGAGCCTGCCCGGGTCCTACTTATGCCGGCCGCACCGTGATCCCACGCCGGTACTGGGCACGCCGCGCAAGGCTCTACCCTCCCTTCTCCTTGGCGCCTTTGAGCCGCTCCCAGCTCTGCCAAGTCTGGTGCCCGCTGTTGCTCCACCGCCTGAAAGAAAAAGGAATGGTCTGGTGTGCTGGGCCTACCTACCCTCTCCCTCCCATCCCAGCTCCTCTTCCTGACCGCCCCCAGCGTACAAGCTGCCCATGCCCGCCCTACCTTACTAAGATCCACCGCTTCCCCCCGGCCACCTGTCCCTCCTCCTTGTCACTCCCTTCCAAGCCTGCCACGCCCCGAACCCCGGCCCAAAAGGGCCCAGCCCCCGCTCTCAAAGACTCCCCACCCAACCCCCACCCTTCACCCCGCTGGCCCCTGCCCCTGATTGCCCGTACCCCTCTACCCCCAAACCCACTGCCCCCCGCGACAGGTACCCCTTCTGCTGGCCTACCCCCTCTACCCCCCACACCTCCTCATTCCAGGAGGTGAAAATATCCAGACCCTCCCAGTCCCTGCCACTCCCCTCCGACTCCAAGTCAATAGCCGACCCCTCTCCCTCATCTTCCACAGCCCAGGCACTACCCCCTCTCACCCCTCCCCCAACCTCTCCCTTCTCAGGAACAACTACGATGCCCCCCAAACCCCCACCCCAACTACGGGTGCCCCCTCCTGCTCAGCACGGGAAGGCTGAGTCAGGATCTCCCTGGTCCCCCCTGTGCCTGACCTCCCTTGCCTCTTACTGCCCCCCTCCTCCAACACAATTGTGGCTGCCTGTGCCTGAAGGCCTCCAACCTCTGGTATAGCCAGGCCCTTCCCCCCTTCCTACTTTTCTTCCCGCTCTCCCGCTGCTCCACTGCCCTTACTGGACTCAGGGCCTCCCTCCCTTCCCCTGCAGCCTCTTAGAGCCTGGCGCGCTCTGCTGCGAACGGCTCCCCCGGCGTGCCCTGCCCCTGCCACTTCTCGCCGGAGCCTCTACCAGGGAGGGAGGCTCCAGCTCGATGCATGCACGCGGGGCCACTCTCCTCACATAGGAGCGGCCCCGGACCTTTGGAGACCCCGCCGGGAAGACGCGAGACACGCTCCCCCGTCGGGCCCCTCTTCTCCGTACCTCCGCAGCCACCTTCCCCCTCCCACACTCCTGCCCCGCAGAGACGCCTGAAGGGGCCGCGCCTTCCCCATACGCGTGGCCCCCAACACTCACCTGCCCTTCCTTCGCCTTCTGGGGGGCGAGCAGGCCACGGTGGCGGCCGCCACCCCCGCCGACGCGCGTCTCACCGTGCGCGCGCTCTTCGAGGCCTCCGGCATTAAGAGGTCAAGCCGACCAGCCTCACCAAGCAGTCAAACCGCCTCCAGCACGCGGTAATCCTCTGCCGACATAACGAAAATGTCGCACTACCAAAAACAAGGCACTACACCAGCCCTACAACTCCCACATAAACTACCCAAAAAACGCTAAAAGCCCTACACTCCCAGCCACCAGGTCACCAAACCTAAATTGGTGACTGGGAGCACGCCAAACCCTCAGATATACTGTTGGGCTACAAAATATGTTGGGCTACAATTGGGCTATTCCCAATGTATCCCAAACGCTAAAATGGCCGCTATCCGGCTCGCCCCTTCCCCCTCCCAATCTGCCCGGGGGGCAGACCTCACCGGGTTCGGCTGCCCCCCAATCCTCCCTTGGCCTGCTTCTATATTCATAAGTGTCCCTGGTCACTTTATTTATGAGGTCATAGTAGGCAATCTAATCCATTTTACATGTTTGAGAACACAGATCAGTTTCACTTTTACATTGTCATTACTAAATTATTGTAGTCAGTATTATGCATTTATTTACATCACATTCACATTACGCTCTATTTACGACAATTGTTTTCAGTGAGCATTATGATCATTGTATATTTTGTACATTTTTTAGAACAGTTAGGGTTGACTTTTTTCTCATCATTACTAACGTTTGTCTGCCTTTAGCATTACCGATTTATTTGTGATGTACTTATCTTATGCAATGGCAATTATTTTCACTGATCATTAATTACATTAATTGTATTCCTCTGGCTATCATTACCCAGTGCCATCGTTTTGGGTCACATTCACATTATGTGGTGGATACGTCATCGCTCTGCTCCTGAGTGTGGTATACACATACTTAAATGACGTATGCCACCAGTGTTTTTGTTCCTCTGAAGAGATTGCTCTTAAAAGGTGCACAGTCATGGAGCTCACAACTAGGGGGTAAGATGTTCTATGATCTTTTGACAACAACCTGCCTGTTCGCATAGAGGACCTTCTTTTAACATTTCATGTCTTATACTTATCACAAATTGGTCATTTAAATCCCCAGCACCTCCTTGTAATCAGAATAGATCTGACAGGATGGGCTAAGTTTTGGTACATAAACAGTTTGTGTAAGGAAAATTGCTACACAATTGTGGGGTGAGGGTTTCCTTTCCCTCTTCTAAATGTGTGCTTATCTGTTTCTTTTACAGCATGTGTGCAGAGTTTTCCATTTGTAACCCAATGATGGTTTTGGATTTTAGCGTAAAATACTTTTCACAACACTCTTGGGAACTGAACCCTCGCCTGCAGCATATTTCTATGCTGTTTCCTCTAGCATATACTGTTCTTTCTACTTTGTATTTTGGTTAATGGTTAACTGAGAGAGAAGGACATTGGTCCACTACTGAAATCCAGAGATTCTGGTTTTATATAAAATAAAATTTCTTTACACACATCTCAGAATTTACATCCACCTTTATGGCACCAGTTGAATATTAGGTAGTACATCAAAGGAGGTTTTACTTAGGATATGCAGCCCTGAAGAAAGCTCCTGACCCCTAGTGGGCATAAAAACGTGGGCTGAAACATGTTGACCTGTCTTCAGGGCTGAACTATTTCCCTGTATATTATTAAACGCTAACAACCGTCCCTGTATATTTTTAAACATTAGCAACTAGCAACAAAAATAAATTGGTGGAGCTAACTAGGAAGTCAATTTAATTGGTTTCCTAGTTTTTGCTCCTTTGTACCTCTAGAGAGTTGGTTAAAGATTGTGGGCCTGCTTCACAAAGGCAATCTGAGACAAAAGTCTAACTTTACGACTTTTGGTATTCACAGAGGTCATTTACAAGTCCTATCTTTACGTCCGCAGTCGGGCAGGAATCTCCGGCTTGGGACGTACTCTCCGGCTCGGGCCGGATGAAGTGTAATCAATGGGCCAGAATGCAATTTTTGCAAAAAGGAAAATCAGGACGGTGTGATAAATGGTAGAGGAGGTCATGAAAATCAGTTTGGGCGGAGAAAAGAGTGTGGCCGGACACTACATCATATCCCAGAAAGGTTTGCTCCTTTGCATCATGGTACATGCAGTCTACAATTTGCGCTCCTCTCAATGTTGACTGTAGTGTCAACACTACAGTCAACACAACCCGTTAGTGTTGACTGTAGTGTTGACACTAGGCTCATAGGAACCAGAATTCCTGAACATCGTAGCACTATTAGATGAAGCGACAAAACTGACCAACTATTACATCATAATCTGTGACATGGACCATGACTTAGGGCCTGATTACGATCTTGGTAGACAGGGTTACTCTGTCACAAATGTGACGGATATTCTGTATGCCAAATTACAACTCCATTATATTCTATGGAACTTGTAATACTGCGGATGAAATATCCATCACGTTTGTGACGGAGTATCCAATCCGCCAAGATCGTAATCAGGTTCTTAATCTGGCATGTCATCGAGAAACTAAGACCCTCACGCAAAGACATGACAGAACCCCTACTAATGTTTGAGCAATGCTGGATTTATAGATTATGTACAGATCTGATGGTGACCAAGATAAAATTTCTTGGTCACTCCTGAATGCCCATAGAAAAACTTGAGCAACAATAACTAAGATTTGAATATAAATACTTTAACTCTGGCCATTACTCCTCACTTTGAATGTATACAAACCCATAATCTCTAGGACCCTGATCCCTCCTATTTTAATGTTTCCCAAGCAATTCATCCATGATTTTTGTTGGGAAAATCATAATAAGAAAATAGGACTGTATGGCCATCAGGATAGATCTTCACTGGTATTCTGTGGTCCTGTCCATTTACAGATATGAATACTTTTTCCTTATTACAAAAAAAAGTGTACTCTCCACATACAAATATGTTCTACTACTTCACAAGAGTAATCACAATAAAGTTTGAAATCTTTATAAGTAAAGTATGGTATACCTCAATCAAGCTTTCAAGTAATCCCCAACTCCTTCATTTACATTCAATGCAGTCATTGTCGGCCGCTAAAGAAACTACAATTCCCAGCAGCTCTGCTGATGCTCACACGTTAGAAGTGGCACGTCAGCTGACATTAGAAGTCACAATACAAGTTAAGAACGCTACTGCTGCTCCACTCATCACACAAGCGGCTGGGATACTGGAGGTCAAATAGGTTTCTTGTTGGTATACCTCTTTATGAAGTAAGTCCCATTCCACAATGGGATTGTTTGTGTTTAATCTTTATGTGGATGCTGATGAGTCAAATGTTCTCCTTGCCATTAATTATTCGGGGACTCGTCGGATATGGCTGAATGTGGTCTGTTACTACTTGCATGGCTATGGATGTTTGAACATTACTGCATCATGGGTAATGGCCTGAATTGTCTCCAATGAGATATAACGTCTTCTGCATGTATGTGAGTCGCATATTGCCACTGTCACCCCACTATGTCATCCTTTCCCCACTATGGAGTGAATATAAGGATTGTGATGGTTCTGAGTTAATTATATTTTTGCATGAGCAAGTGTGCGCAAGTGGATGTTCTTTCCCCCTTGCAAATAATGATTGTGGGACAAGCCAAATGAGGCCGATTGGAACCGATAAATACTCACAATTACACAAGTGTTTAGAGGGAGCTAACATATATAAAGGTGAGCAATATCCCAACCTGTACCTCTTGTGTTTTCCTCACCACTGATACGGATAGGTGAATTTCTAACTGGTACTATCGTTCCCTGGAGTATTCTTTCACTTATTATAAGAGGAAATTCCCAACTATATAATTGAGCCAATGAAAACCCGTTAACCAATAGAGACTTCATTTCTAATTCATAATTGGAGCATCATCACTTGGATGTCATGCCACAATGATGCAATGATGCCACATGTTTGCAAACGATAATTTGGACTAACAGTACCTTTCAATTTGCGTCATTCATTTTACACGTCAGGCCCAATTCACAAAGGTAAAGTTAGACGAAAGTCTAACTTTATGGCTTTCTTTATTCACAAAGGGCATTTACTACTCGTAAATGCCCTTTGTGAATACTCAAAAGTCAAACTTCACTGAATTTCAGTATTCACAAAGGGCATTTACGAGTAGTAAATGCCCTTTGTGAATACCGAAAGTCGTAAAGTTAGACTTTCATCTAACTTTACCTTCGTGAATCGGCCCGTAGAGTGTGACTGCAGAGGATACCACCTCCACCAGACCATGAGGGAGAGTCACTGTTTGAGAGGAATACACCAACCCCAGCCATGTGACCCAAGACACTGGCAGAAGGCACAAATGGTTAGGATAGGAAAGTGCCAACTTTCAAAAATTGCCATTTTGTGTGCAAACAGTATATATATATATATATTCACTGAAAAAACCACAGGTTTCAGAGACGTTATAGTTAGGTTGACATTTCACTCGCACAAAAGCAGAGAAATTCAGCTGTTATAGTTAGCTGACCTAACTATACCTCGCGCCCCAGCAATGCACTGCTGATGACGTCACATATTTTTGGGGTGTTTTTATTCAACACTACAAAATGGCATCTGCAAATCCACCACAAGATGTATTTGAAGATGAAGAGGAGCTGGAAGAACTAATAAAGAAAAGAAAGTGTTGTCTGGGCTTTTTTCTCCATTCCACCTGGGGACAAAAAAGCGAACGCCCGCAAGGTGACTTGCACTGCGTGCGAAAAAGTTTTACCTAGGGGATCCGAGAAGAAATACTCCTGTGGAACTTCATCAATGATGAAGCATCTACAAACGATGCATCCTAACCGTCTCGCTCAAGAACAGCACCGACAAGAACTACAGCAAATACCACAGGATGATGAAGTCCCAGGAACGAGTTCATCTGCGGGATCTACTACAACACCACAAACATCATTGCTCATTCCTGAGTTTGCAGGTTTAGAGCAGCACTGCATAAAGTGCAAAAAACTACTTTGTGCTGGAGAGCAATCTATTGCAGCCGTTGTTGTAGCTGCAAGAAATCACAAATGTTAATTTTTTGGTTGTTTTTGCAATGACGTTTTAATTGCAAAATGTTTTCAGAACTTTAATACAGTTTGTTAGAAAAACACAAAAAAGTTAAAAAACAAAAAAAGAAGACAAAAATGGTCCTCTTTAGAGCCGCCTATTTGGTTAAAGATAGACAAACTTGCATGTGTTGTATGAATTAGTGCAAGGGTAATGTCTGAGTCATTGGATGAGTGCATGGGTAGTACGTGAGAGAATGGATCAGTGCATGGTTAGTGTGTGAGTGAATGGTTGAGTGCAAGAGTAGTGCCTGAGTGTTTACATGAGTGCAGGGGTACTGCCTGGGTGATTGGATCAGTGCATGGGTAGTGACTGAGTGAAAGGATGAGTGCAAGGGTAATGCCTGGGTCATTGCATGGGTGCATGGGTAATGCCTTGGAGAATGAATGAGTGCATGGGTAGTGCCTGAGTGAATAATTGAGTGCAAGAGTAGTGCCTAAGGGATTGCATGAATGCATGGGTAGTGCCTGGGTAATTGCATGAGTGCAAAAATACTGCCTGGGTGATTGCATGAGTGCAGGGGTACTGCCTGGGAGATTGCATGAGTGCATGGGTTGTGCCTGAGTGAATGGATGAGTGCAAGGGTAGTGCCTGAGTTATTGAATGAGTGCATGAGTACTGCCTGAGTGAAATGATGAGTACAAGGGTAATGCCTGGGTCACTGGATGAGTGCATGGGTAGTGCGTGAGAGAATGGATGAGTGCATGGGTAGTTTCTGAGTCAATGGTTGAGTGCAAGAATAGTGCTTGAGTGATTGCATGAGTTCAGAGGTAGTGCCTGGGTGATTGCATGAGTGCAGTAGTAGCACCTGGGTGATTGTATGAGTGCTTTGGAAATACCTGAGTGAAAGTATGAGTGCAAGGCTACTGCTTGGGTCATTCCATCAGTGCATGGGTAGTGCTTGAGGGAGAACATGAGTGCATGAGTAGTACTTGAGTGAATGGATTAGTCCAACTCTAGTACCTGCATGATTGGATGAGTGCATATGTACTGCCTGAGTGAATGAATGAGTGCATATATAGTCCTTGAGTGAATGGTTGAGTGCAAGAGTAGTGCCTGAGTGATTGCATGAGTGCAGGGGTACTGCCTGGGTGATTGGATCAGTTCATGGGTAGTGACTAAGTGAAAGGATGAGTGCAAGGGTATTGCCTGGGTCATTGGATGAGTGCATGGGTACTGCCTTGGAGAATGGATGAGTGCAAGGGTAGTGCCTGAGCGATTAGATGTGTGTATAGGTAGTGTCTCCTTGATTGCATAAGTGCATGGGAGTGCCTCAGTGAATGCTTGAGTGCAAGAATAGTTCCTGAGTGATTGCATGAGTACATGAGCAGTGCATGAGTGAGTCTATAAGTGCAGAGGTCCTGCCTGGGTATTTGCATAACTGCAAGAGTAATGTGTGGGTGCTTAGATCAGTGCATGGCTAGTGCCTTTATAAAAGGATGACTGCAAGAGTAATCCCTTGGTGATTACATGAGTACATGTCTAGGACCTGAGAGAATGGATGAGTGCACAGGTTGTATCTGAGTGAATGGTTGAGTGCAAAAGTAGTGCCTGAGTGAATGTATGAGTACAGGGGTACTGCTTGTAGGATGGATAAGTGCATGAATTGTGCTTGTGTGAAAGGAAGAATGCACGGATAATGCCTGGGTTATCCTATTAGTGCAAGAGTTGTGCTAGAGACAATAGATGAGAGCACAGGTAGTGTTTGCTTGAAAGGATGACTGTATGGCTGACTACATCAGCAACATGATGATAGTTTGCAAATAGTGTAAAGGTTTAACATAATTTATATTAGAAACAAAGAACAAATAATTAAACTTTAAACATTTCTTCACATTATCATGCATAAAATATTATATTCTTACCTTTTAAGTAATTTAGATATATTAAGCAGTAGAACTATTTTAGAATAGTATTCTCCTAAACAGCATTAAAACTCTTTTGAAACTTCAATAGTACCCACTATAAACAACAAAAAGAAAAACTGTTATTTAATGATAATATATTACAGAAAATATCATATTATGTTTTTCAGAACTCAACATAAACTTAGAATTACATAACATTTTCAGATTCCCTTTTTTGCTGTTCTAAGATTCCACTTAAGTTCACCATACACAGGGATTTTATTGTAGTATCATCATTGAACAGTGGGGGAAGAAAACAATCAATTTGATTGTAAAAAAAAAATCAGCGTAGAGCATCATCATCAATATATGTAGCTATGTCTTTTCTTATCTACACTTTCTTAATTACTTCCTTCATCTACATTAACTCTAATATTTATTTCAAATACATCTTCCAAAATGTAGACTCTCATTTACATCTGGTACAATATAGACAACAAATATATAAAGTATTTCCTTTTAAACACAATTTTCCAAATGCAATATCAATTAGCGCAAATAATATTCCAAACACTAATTATAAATACTAATAGTTTCCAGTCCTCTCTATTTTCTGTTCACATCTTCCCAATAGGCCGAATGATGTAACTTTGGCTTCAAAAATAACAAATATGAATTTGGTAATTCATAAGGCAATCTAGGTTTGAATTCCAAGTGGGCATCATTGCAATGTGTCCATCCTTTGTTACACTTTAAATAAACAGTATAGTGTCCAGATGCTGTAGTAGGTCCATCATGAAAAATAAAGCCACTGCTGTAAAAGTTCTTCCTGAAATAGAGATTTGACTTGCATTAAAAGTTTTAATTTTCGTTTCCATTTTTTTTCTATTTGCTCAACAACGTTGCAGCATTAAAATAAGATATTTTCCAAATCTTTCTATATGTAATGTAGACAACATCTCTGATCTACAATGTGAACATCTCATGTCCGGATTAGCTGTTTTTATCAATTTGTTAAAGGTACTGATTTGCAGTCTGGTATCGTCAAGTATATGAACCGTTCTGTTTGTATTTCAGTGGTAGAAGTAAATGAACACTCTTCACATTTATGATCCCATCGATAAATTAGTCCCAAAAAGTTTTCAATCTGTATTCCTTCATGTTCTAAAACTCCAAGCATAAGGATTAGAAATTCTTGTGCATCTTGTTGTATATTAAGAGTAAATGTCAATGAACCAGTACAAATATCCAAAAGATGCCGAATGCCAGAAGCACTATGAATTTTACTTCTGTCAGTTACCAACTGTTGAAATTCATGATGTACTAAAGAACAGAATACTTTTTCATGATTTCATGATGAAGATCTTGTAGATAAAACACAACATTCAGAATCACATTAGCATAACAGTTGATACCTAAACTATTTTCCAACTGGTATCCTTCAATGTCATCAACAGTTTCCATTTTCTTTTTTACTTTACGCCTTCCAGTTTCTCTTCATTTGTTTTCTTTTTTCAAACCTCAATTCCATCTTTGACATACTTCCATTTTGGACACACTACATGTTTCTCATATATGGGACATTCACCTAAATCAGGTGTATATAGTCTTCTTCAACGATTGTACTCTCTTACACAATTTGCATCAGCACTAATCTTTTCTCATCGAAATCTATCAAATACAAACCAGACAATGTTCTTACTCGAGACAATGCAACATATGCCATTCCCTCTTTGAACACTGTACTTTCAATAGTTACAAAAGCACTATCTACACTTAAACCTTGAGATTTATGAATAGTTACTGCATATGCTAAAGACAGAGGGAACTGTTTTCTGCGAACATACAAATCTTTTACAAGCAAAAATCGTACAACACAACATCCAATCTGTCTTACCTCTTTAATCTGATCAAATTTTATAATCAAAAATTCTATTCCATCTCTGTTCTGAAATTTTACAAAATCAACAACTTTTCCCATTGCTCTATTTACTAAACCTTCTTCTACATTCAAATTACTCCGTAAAATTACCTGACAGTTTATACATACGTTTAAAGTCTTTTCTAAGCCTGCAGTTTTAGATACAGACTTTTCCAAAGAATGCAATTTAGCCTGTAGTTTCTCTGTAAGAAGAATAGTCACTCCCTGGTGTTCAATTTTATCAATAGCTTCAATTTCCACTATTTGTTGTTTTTCCAATTTCAAAAGTTCTTGATTAAATGTAGAACACTCTTGTAGTGTAAGCATTAGGCGAACTATAGACTTCTTTTCTGCAAACGTATTGTACATTACTTCAGCCGCTGTGTTTCCAGTTGTAAATAAGTTCCTTAGTAGCCGACTTTCTAAAGCTTGTTTACCATGTTTCATCAAAACACCAATTCTTATGTCTTGAAGAATATTTCTATAATCCTCATCACTTGCTTGTCGCATATTTTTAACAAGCTCTTTATATTCAAAATATAACCAAATGTTCATATTTCCAATACTTCCCAAAACTTTCCTAGTGTCTTCATAGACAAGTGTTTTAAAAACAGGTTGTCCTTTTACAGGAGTAAGTTGTAGTAGATCTCCGAACACAAAAAGTTTGTTTCTTCCAAACAGAACATCATAATCTGTTTTTAAAATCTATTGCATTCTCAAGTGTACAAAGGCAAGCATTAAGTTTGAGACCATGCTCACCTCATCAATGATTAAAAGTTTCATTTTCTTCAGTACTCTTGACACTTCAACAAGCTTCTCCAGATAGCTTCTGATATTCCAATTTAATCGATGTAAAGTAATCCCTTTAATGTTGTGTGCTGCTAATCCAGTTGGAGCTGTTACAACACAAGATAAATGTGATTCTGTAGTTTTGTGTAGATAACTGGTCAAAACTTTAATTAAGAAACATTTTCCTGTTCCAGCTTGACTGCTGATGTACATTCGAAAAGGTTTAAATGATGAATATCCCCATTCTTTTTTTCATGTAGCAAACCATGTTGTATCTGTTCTTTCACTTGTAGATATATTTCTTTCTGTTCAATATTTAGTTGTCCTTCTAACTTTCCCAACTGAATAATATCCTGTTGTGCTTGTTGCATTGTTGTTTCTACCTCATTCACGGCTATTGCTGCTTCATTTTCAATAATTGGTTCTGCCAGTGGATCTTGACCTAGTGGACCAGAACTTTAACTATCTTGAGAACTTTCAATAGCTATTTCCGCTGCAATAGTACTTTCTTGTTCAATCTCATCATTTAACATTTGTAGATATATAGGAAAAATTGTGCACTGAATACTATCTTTACTTGCGTTAAAAGAATCTTCATAGCAGTCGAAATCTCCAAGTAATTCCGTTTCACTACGCCAAGGCTTGAACATTTGCAGAAGTGCTAAATAGAAAAATTCCCTCTTATCTGGACTTTCGCAACTCAGTTTTCTGTGGTTAATAAAATTTCCTTTGAAATGTTTCACCAAAATCTGTCACATCCAATTACTGCATATTTTTCTTCTTTTATATTTTCTGTAACTTTTCTTTCAAAGCTGCAATGCTGAAGTATTTCATACCGGCAAACCTGATCAGCAGACAGGTGAAGAGGCTCCACAACGAGGGAGAGACGCTTGCTCCACTCGGCAGCCTGACCACTCGCCGGCGTGGCCCTTCTTCTACTTGGGGAGGGTTTGGGTTTTTGAGCATGCGCACAATACGTGTCTCGGACGCAGAGACGTTTTCACTAACCTGACGATAGGTAAAGTGGGATTACAGGGTGTCTTTCCCTGATTCCCACTATTTATTATTTCATGCACACGGTCCTGATGAAGCGCACAGGGATCCATTAGGGACCAACAGACTGCGCGAAACATGTCGACCAGAAATCACCTTTAAACCCCACATTTTTTCTTATGGTTTGAGAGCGGCGGAAATACACTGGTCCCTCCCTTTATTTTCTTAAGGAGAGTCTCCAACCCCTACTATTTTTTAATTTACCTAAAGGACCCTACATTAAATTTACCAGGGTACCAATAGGTAATTTTAACCTCACCCGCACTGATTCACTTGGCCCACACACCCACATGCACAAGTGCGGCACCTCCAAAAAAGATCTCCACCAAAGAGCCCTCTTGAGGGGCCCGTGAGGGACTGCAGCGCCACCCCCACGAGGAGCACTTCCCAATGATGATGCTTTACACTCGCAAGGGTGTGTGAGGGCACAAGAACCAACAGGAGGTTTATCCCCACTTCAAGCACACTCAACTGTTATCTGGAGACTAGTATAATTCACTCACGACCATAACTGGTTGGAGAGCCTCTCTCTCTGTCTCTTTTAGGAACTGATACCACTTTGTTGATGACGATTCCCTTAGGAGCATTGGTACAGGACCTCCCCTTTCATAAACAGCTCCTAGTCCCCCCCTCTCTGGATAGTGTTTGTATTTCATACAGACATAGATTTTCGAGATGTGGACTCCTTTTGGGATAGTATGTATCCAACATATTGGTTTTAACAATTTCAGTACTTTCTTGTTCATTCAGTGCTAAGTATTCCATTTCTTGTAATGTTTTCAATACTCTATTTCGTGTGGCGGCAAGACCTAGACTTACCAAAATGATTCCTCTTGACTTTGAATATAAACTCGCAGAGCTCAAGTGATCCGAACATTCATAGGATCCAATCTCTCGATGGGAAAGCATTTTCAAGCTGAAGCTGTACAATTCTTGCTAAGACTCTTTTCTTGTGAAATTTCTTCCCACATTTCTTTCATCTCTGTCTTTTCAGATTTGGTTACATATGATGTAAAATAGCCAGCAACAGCAATTGAATTATCTGCAACATATTGAATATCCATGTTTACTTTCCACATTTTCAAAATCACTGGATTGTAGCCATTAATATACTTTGAATCTTTGGTTCTTTTTGAGTTGTATGTATTCTTTGGAGATTTCCGAGTTATTGTGTGCCTTACTGCTGACATAAAACTATTTACTCTTCCTTTAGAAATTATTGGACGTGGGAATCCAAAACGACATTTTGTATACATTTTCCCTTTAGAGTTGTATTTCCATCTACAATATTTTCCCCATCAATGACTTTGAAACTGTAAAACGTGTTGTCTCAAGCTTTTTTCTCCTCCTTCTCTTGGAATGGCACAGGTAACATACTGTTCGATGAAAGACAAAACACTTTGATCAATATCAGCTCCAAATTTTGGAGAATTCTTGATCCATAGTAGCATGTGTATATGAGGAGCACCTCTGGCTTGGTACTCCTTTCTCCAAAAGAAATCTGTTACCTCTCCAAGAGATGGGATATTTTTATTGCAGATAAATGACATCATAGCTTGACACCTATGGTTAAAATACCTGCAGACATTTACAGGATCCAAGGAACAGAGTTCTCCAGTTGTCTTCAATTCAATATTTTTAACATTTGAATTTGCTTCTCGTAGAAATTCAAGTAAATCGTCCCATGCATATTCAGTACAGCTAAGTGTTACAAACCATGTAGGAGTACCTAAGTTTCTTAACATATATTTAAGTTCTCCGTGATGACGATACCAATACTCATTGGTACCACGTTGACACGCCATCAAATTAATTAACTGAGATTCTAAATGTTCATCTCTTTGTTGAACTTTGTCCATAAATTCCTTTGCAGAAACATGTGTAAGATGAACTCCTATTTTTAATGTGTGGTTCACTGCATATGAAAGTTCAGACAAATCACTTTCAAACAGAAGATGAAACATATATGGAATGCACTGTCGAAATCTTGGATCTTCTGAGTACAATCTTGTTGAGCGGTATTCTGGAGCTGGAATCTGTACTGCTCGTTCATCATATCGTCCACCTTCTCCAGTGGGGAACAGCTGTGGAAAACAACGAGCTTCTAAACTTTTTTCCCATACACTCATGGGAGTTCCCTTTGCTCTCTTCATTTGAAATAATTCAATTCTGTTTCCTATCACTTCTTTTGAATGTAGAGGATATATAGTGTAATGTTCATAAATCTCTTCACTCTTGGACTTGTCCACTTTTTCTATTTGGCCACTTGAAATTTCTGTTTCATCTTCTAAGCATATTACCTGTTCATCAACATATAAATACTTACAATAAATATTATTCTGTACCAGATATAATGTAGCCTTTTGAAGTTTATTAACATCTACAAACTCTTGCCATATTTTTCGACTCTCTGTTGGTACACCATTAACTAGAATAACTACTCCCTCATTTTCCTCCCTGTCCAAACCAACAGTTTCAATATGTTTCTTAAAATCTAAAGGTAAGTACACAACTCTTCCTTTCAGACCTCTTTGTAAATCTGTTGGTGGCAGCTTACCTGTTTTAGGCTCCATACGAACTATAGCCTGAAACGGGTGCACAGATTGAATAAGAATGGACTCATATGCATTCAAATCTGCCAGTTCCTGAGGAATAGCTACCAACTCTAACTTGTTATGTACTGTTCTAGCTGGCATTTTGTTCTCTTCTAATTTGTTGTAACATTATTTGCAAATAATTTGATCAGTAGCCAATTCAAACTGGCCTTCTACCAACAATTAAGCACCAAATTGCTGCCACTTATCATTGTTTTCCTTTTCACTTTTTAAATATAAATCAACATTCCTAGTTTGATTTTTATAGTGAGTACATCGACAACAAATACAAACATAGTTTGGTTTTTCAGATGAAACTGTCTTATACTTTGTAATTCCTTCTGCAAACTCATCAATACTAATATCTTCAACCTGTTCTTCACACCTACACTTATCAAGCTCTCACTTTCTCTACACTCCTCTTGTGAACCAAAAAAAACGAAATTGTAGATCATCACAAACGTTTTGTACATGTGATACTGAACAGTGCACAAGAGCTGTGTTCATTTCACTTAAACATAACGCAGGACTTTTTACATAGTAAAGTCTCCTTACTAACTTCTGCATTTCTGAGGGGTGTACGGCTAACATTCTTAAATGATGAAAAGTAGTTGTCACACTTTTCTTGAACGACAAGCCAGAGAATGACCCTGCAAGTTAGTGTATTTTCTTACTTTATGTATGTATGTATGTAGGGAATTTATAGAGCGCAGGAATCACCCCCGAAGGGATATCTCCGCGCTAACATAGAAAACAAGTCAGAGAGGCACAGATTCCCATAGCTCAAGCCTTGAATAATTCCATCTTCAGGAGTTTTCTGAAGCGAGCAAGACTAGGACATTTACGTAAATCCTCTGGCAGATAATTCCAGTATCTTGGAGCCAAATAAGCAACAGTTTTGCCTCCCGATCGTATTTTCTTAAAACGAGGGACCACCAGCAACCTTTTGCCTTCCGATCTGAGACACCGGTTCGGGCAGTACACTTTGAACTTATCTGCCATATAGCTCGGGCTAGTACCATAAATAGCTCTGTGAGCAAAGCAACAGAGCTTAAACTTTATTCTCTGGCGGATTGGAAGCCAATGGAGAGATTTCAGTAATGGCCCGGGGGAGGTGCGGGGTGGTTTGTTAAGAGCTAGGTGAGCGGCCACATTCTGGACGATCTGCAGTCTACTAAGAAAAGACTCATTCGCGGATGCCAATAAAGCATTACAATAGTCCAGGCGACCAATAATCAAAGCCTGAATTAGGGTTCTACGTACAGTGAGGGGTAGCCACATGAACACTCTGCGCAAAAGGCTCAAGGTATGATAGCAGGTCTCGGCAGTGGTCATGACTTGATCCTTCATCGATATCCGTACATCCAGCCGGACCCCTAGATTTTTTGCCACCGAAGTTGGAGAAGGGGCGGGGCCTAACGCTGTCGGCCACCACTCAGGGGACCAGGAAGTTTGTGCAGCACCAAACAGCAGGATTTCTGTTTTGGTCGCATTTAACTGCAAAAAGTGTTCAGTCATCCATTCAGCTATGGCTGACATGCCATTAGCAAAGCGCTGATCGACTAACTCCGTGTCCTTATCAAAGGACAGGAGTAATTGGTTGTCGTCGATCTAGTCCTTGTAACATCTTAATCTTCTGTTTAAGACTTTTTTTGGCATATTCTCGTAAAACAATTTGTAAAATATTAATAGATTCCCGTTGAATACTACGAATACTACTACAATCCCACTTATATACTGGAGCTTGTGTATGCCTCCCTTGAACTTCTTCAGCTATTACTTCTTCCACTTTCCCAGGAACCATTTTTAGGTCTCGAATAGGCAGCGCATGCGCTGCCTCTCCGAGGCATTAAGTAAACAGTATTAGTGGTGAAACTCCACCCATTGCGTTTTTGTTTGTTTTCTCGCTTGCCATTGGTTAAATCTGGCATTCCTCTTTTTATCTCTCTCATTGTTGGTTGTTGGTCCGAAACGTCACTTCCGTTTTCTTCCGTTTTAGGAGGAAGCAGCATCGGCCAACTACAGTTAAATTACGCTGCAGGGCGGTATCTTTGCATGTAGGGACTACTTGGTTGTTTTTTGCCATGGCGCCTGGTTCACCGGACGCCATGCGCATACGTTTACTATGCATGCTTTCTCAATTACCATTACAAGCGCCTACTTGTTTTAAAATCATGCTAATGTTACTGCGTGAGTGTTCCCGTTGCGCGCCTCACACGCATCGTATCTTGGATCCGGGTTATTTCCAGACGGACTTATGCTGAGGTATTTTTCAATTATTCGTCCTGTCACACTCTTAACTCCAGCTCGGAAAATCTCGGCAGCATCTTTAGTATGCCATATGCGGCTCGAACGCACTTACGGTGCCGTCTTTGAGAATATGAGCACCTAATTTTTCGGGCTTCCCTGTGGTCACTGTGTTATCCTTACTCGGTTATACCCCTCCCCATCACCAAGACAAACACTGGGGATGTCCTCCGCTTGCTTCACTAGCACATCACTCATCACTGAGCTGCTAAACTCCTGCGCATCCACCTCTCACACACGCGGCACTTTTATATATATTAGTTCCTGCGCAAGCTTTTTCTAGACTTGGATGCTTTTTTATTATCATTATCCTGCCGTTCCAGGCCGGACTCGAACCTCCGTAGAGTAGCGCCTGGTGATCTAACACAGTAAACCCCTTGAAGGAAGGCAGGGGAGCTGGGTGCCGGCAGGCAGCGTGTGCTGGCGGTAAGAACCTCCGGGGGCTGGGCGATGGGTGCCCCTCATGCTAAGGCTATGTAGTTCTTGTGAAAGTGCCTTCCTGTGAAGATGGCTCCAGGGCTCTGGGCTCCAGATGCTGAGGGTGAACCCGTCTGACCCGCAGCTCCGGGTGCCAAATGGGAGTCCAGCTGACTCTGCAGTCTGGGCCGGAGCTGTAAATCCTGCTGTCTATGGTGAGCTATCACGGGACCCGCGCTTTAGCTCACCATGTTTAAAGGTAAAGCGTGGGTGCCGATATTGTAACAAAGGTAAACAAATAGATTAACAAAAATCATGCAGCCGCAATTTTTTTCTATTTGTTTACTCCTGTTACAATTGCGGCACTCGCGCTTTACCTTTAAACATGTTAAGATTAAGCGCGGGTGCCGCGATTGCTGCAAAAGTAGAGAAATAGAAAAAAATGTCTTTCTTTACTTTTGCAACAATCACGGCACTCGCGTTTTATCTTAACATGTTTAAAGGTAAAGCGCAGGTGCTGTGAATAACTTTTTTCTTTTTAATTACTCATCCAATTTGTAACTAAAATGAAACTAAAGTGCAAAAACGTTTTTTTAACGAAAACTGGTGTGGGGGAAGCAACAAGGGGTGAGGATGGATGGTTACGTGGAACATGTCCAGACCTCATTAATTATATGCAGACAAACATACTTTGGAAATGCTGTTTCAGAAATGGTGACTGGAAAGAATCCAAAAGCAAATTCTGCAGCGTGGTGTAAATAATCCTATGTCTGTAGCATACCTTCCCCTTGGCAAGAGCAAGCGGAGAGAAGCGCGCAGCGCACAGTAAGCCTTTCATCCTTCAAATACTAACAGCCTGCGAACTGTGGTGCATTCTCTCACTGCCACAAACCCTTCACCTTATGCAAATACGACGGCCAGAGGCGTAGCTCCAGTGAGTGGAACGCCTACAGTACACGTAAAAGTAATATAGCAATTTGATTGGGCCTGTCACATTCTAGAGGAAACAGGTCATTGGAAAAACTATTTTATTCTTGCTGGCTCAGGAGCTAATTTTCTCGTTCTGAAATTGTTCTTTGAACATTTCTTCTTTTGATGAAATCGAACAGAATGCCTACAAGTTCCTGATTTTTCTTTATTGCTAATTTGGTTTATGAATGAGCCCTTGACAGAGGTATTATTGTCTATTTAAACATGGTTTAATTGTGATTCTTAATTGTCAGCCTCTGTTTCAAGGTACACATCTAAGGGAAAGCCGCACTTGTAACCCACTTATTTTAGCAGCTGAAATTATTGTAAATATTAAAGCCGGTCATACCATACCGTGTATGCACCACAATACAATTTTGTACGTCCTCCATAAACATTCACTGTGCGATGGATATTCCTGTTAAGTTGCCCTGAGCCTATGAGCTAATATTTTTCATCAGACCAAGCGTTACATTGGCTATTGCTTTGTTCCAGTGAGCATTAAGCATTGGCAGTTATTTTAACAGGGCAGAAGTGTCCCATGTCGACAAGCCTGTTCTGGCCACAGCGGGACATGTGTTTAAGTTTGGATTATCCCTCAGTGTGATTAATAGGTGTTTATTGTTCCCGTCTCAGTGGTACTCATTTTATCTTCCTCAGGAGTATGAACGCTTGCCGGTTGCAGTCCTATACCAAAATAAGTCTGACCTGCAGGAATCAGAGGCAACACAGTTAAACAAGCCACTACTTTTATGCACAGCTTTGGTGGGGAAAGCCAGCGCTGGGTTCCAGAAATAACACCACCCGCCTGCTAGAAACAACAAGCATTTGCAATGCAATAGGTATCGTATTTTCGCGAGTTTAAGCTATTGGCATTGTAATTGACAATGCCTTTTATTTATGTTTTAAAAACCAAAACATAAAGAAAAGGCATTGTCATTTACAATGCCAATAGCTTAAACTCACGTAAATGCGAGACCTATTGCATTGCAATCCTGCTGTCTGTCCAGCACGTTCTAGATTCT
The DNA here is from genome assembly GCA_963921515.1 of Calotriton arnoldi. Lineage (NCBI taxonomy): Eukaryota > Metazoa > Chordata > Amphibia > Caudata > Salamandridae > Calotriton > Calotriton arnoldi. The sequence continues at coordinate 715,530 of CAWUFW010008225.1, forward strand.
CCTCCAGGTCTCTGGGTTCCGTGGCTTGAATGGAGTTGTAGACTGAGCTCCCGAGATGTCAGTTTCACCTCTCTGTAAAGCACATTAGAGTCTGCACCACAGTTATAAGTTCCTGCTCTGCGTCTTACATGGCTTAGAATTTGCACCAACGCTACGGATTCCAACAGTTTGCACAGCACTTTATAGATAGTGCCGTGTGGTTCTGCTGCAGCTCTTAGCACGAATCTCCATAGCGCCTTCTTTGTAGACTGTGGCACTATATCTTTGAACACCACTTTTCACAGCTTCCTATCGATCGAAGCCTTTCTATTCTTCAACCAATGCATTCCACCGCCTGTGTCTAACCGCTGGGTTCTAGTTAATGGTGCAACACATTGCAGGGCCTGCTCCGGGGGTCTGGAACATTTCTTCCTACGAATTGCAATAGATGCTTCCCGGGCGGTAATTTTACAACTTTAGACAATATGTCCTAGAACCATTCTTATTCTCTAAGTTCTACATGTTCAAACACAATGTTCTAGAGACTGTTTGTGCTTTCTATTTTCACTCTTTGCACAACATATTGGAAGGTAGCTCTATAGGCCAGCTGTTCATGTAGCGCTTTCAAGGTACTAGACGTTTCTAATGGTAGCCTGTGTGCTCTGCAAGTCCAAATGAACGTTGGGTTCCAGACTGTCTTACAGCACTTTTGAGAATTGCTTGCTGAGTTTTGAGCTGTAGCTCTTACAAGAATATGTTCTAGAGCATGTCACTAATCCCTGTTCTTACCAAAAAAAAATATGAACAATGTCTTACTTTAATGTAACTGGCAGCTACCATTCCCACCAGGATCACTTCGCTCTGCCCCTCTCCTGTTGCTTTTGCATCCCCTCCAGCCCCTGTTGTTTTCATATCTCCTCCTGTGTTACTTTGCCGGTTGCCCCCCCTCCCCCATCCTTCCCCGTGTGCTTCCACTGCCCACGCCCACCTTACAAAAAAGCATTTGCAACGCAATAGCTCTCGCATTGCTGAAAGTTTGAGCTTTTGGCGTTGCATTATTATTAGCAACACCAATAGCACAAACGTTCAGCAATTCGAGACCTATTGCATTACAAATGCTTGTTTCTTTGCAATGGGACAACCATCTTTCATCTCATAGCATTGACCACTAGTATCAACTGCATGAACTAATGTGTTCTGTTGAAAATAGCTTTCTTCATTAAAGAAAGGCTCAGTACTAGAAGTGTGCTTCCATTCACCAGTAAAAGTTTTACAAAAATTACTTCTATTAACCAGTCTTTATCTTTTGCTTTTCTCCTTCATAAACAGCATTGTTTTATCCAATGTTTTCATTCTTTTCAATATTAATATAAATAATTTTCTTTTTATTTCAAAAGCTTCATCTACTACACTTTCAATCTGTTGCTTTTTTTTATAAGCTGCTGATCTTCTTTTATATTTTTTACAATCTTTCAATAAATTTTGTAGTACTCTACTTCTATACATTCGGGGCCAGATGTACTAACATTTTATGCAGGCTCAAATGGGTTTTAGACCAGTTTGCGACCGCAAAAAACGTGTGGTCCATATACTAATCCTATTTTGCGAGTCCCAAATCAATTTGCAACTCGCAAAATAGGATTTGTGACACGCTATTAGGAAGGGGCTTTCCAAGGGCGTCCTTTCCTAATAGCGACTACTAAAGCTACGTATGGCTGTTTTGCGACCCCAATTGCGGTCGCAAAACAGTCGCAGTGTACCACCCTTCACAGAAGGGTGGTAAATCACTCGCAAACGGGAAGGGGCCTTTCCCTTTGTGAGTGGCTCTCAAAATATTTTTTAAGGGCAGGCAGTGGTCCCAGGGACCACCGCCTGCCCTTAAAAAATTAAACTGAAAAGTTTCATTTTTATTTTTTAAATGCATCCTGTTTTCCTTTAAGGAAAATTGGCTGCATTTAAAAAAAAAAATGCTTTATTTAAAAGCTGTTCCAGATATGGTGGTCTGCTGAACCCAGCAGGCCACCATCCCTGGGAGTGCCAGCCATTCCCAATGGGATCACAAATTGCGACAGCCTCATTAATATGCATGAGGCATGGAATTTGCGTCCCCATTGGGAATCGCAAACAGTGTCTCAGGCACTGTTGTGCATCCCAATTTGAGAGTCGCAAATGCGATGCAATTTGTGACTCGCAAATTGGTGGGTCGTACATCTGGCCCTCTCGTCCTTATGTCTTTATGTTCTTTCAGCCTTTTTTCAACATGCATTATTTTCCCATAACATGATTTTCTTTTATCATCTCCTTTTTCCCTTTCCTTCTGATTTGTTGAACTTTTCTTTTTCTTGTCAAGATTTTCAAATTGCTTAACATTACTTCTCCTACCAGAACTCTTTTTCTTCAGTGCAACATTTTGCAGTTCATCTAATTTCCTCTTTTCTCTTTCCTTTAAATTATACTGTTTTTTTCCTTGTCTTCTCTTTTAATCTTTTTTTGCCATTCTCAATGTTTTATTACCAATAAATGTAAATATCTGAAAAAGAAAGATAAGTTTCAATAGTTTAATAAATAATTTTATACTTTTGAAATAATTATATATTAATATTCATAACAATAAATAAACAAATACTTTCAATTACATTACAAATGTCTCCATAATATGTATATATTTAGAATATTGTACTTTACACAATAGCAAACCTGGCACAAGAACACGCACCTTTAAACAGTAACATGGTTGAGATTGCTGCTTTAAATTTGCCTAGTTCCAAGATTCTCAGCAGTTGGTAAAAACTGAAGCTTCAACAGAAAAGTGAGGTTTAAGACATGTTGACAAAAGAATTAGAAATTACGCTACTTGCTATGAGTTTGTGGAAAGGCACACTTGAAGTAGGCCGTATAAGTTTACGTGTCTGCTTGAAATGAGAAATGTAGTATGTCAAATTTATAACTTTATATGCTCTTGTGAGTGAAGTATGTGTCTACTTCTACATCTATTGTCTGATGTGTTATTCATCTGAAAATGGTAGCTTGAAAACCTGGTTGGTTTGGCTACCAGTGGACAAATCTCTCAGTTCTGCTCTATCATTCGATCGCACAGCCTCTGATGTCTTCTGTATATAGGTATTATGGAGCCTCTCAAATATCCTCATTAATACTCATTTGCCATGACTTTTTTTTACACAAATTTAGAGACCATACACTGTGAAACACAGGTATCCAAAACGCACAGACTGATGTATGTATGCTTTGAGAAATATGCTGAGACTTGTAACAGTGATATAGTTGAATACCTGTACTTTAGATGGCATGCTGTCTAAATTTGTGTAAAAAAAAGTGTATGTATTTCTTTCTGCTCATAAAACATGGCTTCTGGGTATTGAACAAGCTATGTGGGAGGCTCCACAATACCTTCATTCAGAAGACATCACAGGCTCTGCGACCGAACTACAGACCAGAACTAAGAGATTTGTATACCAGTAGCGAAACAAGCAGGTTTTCAAGCTACCATCTTCAGATGCATAACACATCAGACAATAGATATAGAATCAGACACAAACGTCATTCACAAGACCATGAAATCACTTAAACTTGAGAGAGTGCACTTCCCATTTGAAGGAGACACCTAAATTTAAGTGGCATACTTCAAGTGTACCTTTCCACAGACTCATAGCAAGTAGCCTAATCACTGATCTTTTTGCCAACATGTCTTGAACCTCACTTTTCTCTTGCAGCTTCAGTTTTCAACAACTGCTCAGAATCTTGGGCCTAGTCAAATTTAAAACAGCAACTCTTTCCATGGTACTCTTATAAGTCTCACTATGTTTCTCAAAGCATGCATGCATGTGTCTGTACCTTTTGCTAGTGGCATCATATATAAAAGAAACATACACATAAATGTATACCTGTGTTTTATACATCTAGCATGTTCAGATGCATAACACATATGAGAATACATATACAAGTAGAGACATACTTCAGTCACAAGACCAAGCAGTCCTTTAAACTTGACAGACTGCACTTCCCATTTCAAACAGACACCTAAATTTATGCAGCGTACTTTAAGTGTACCTTTCCACAGACTCATACAAACTAGCCAAATCCCTAATCCATCTACCAACATGTGTTAAACCTTCCTTTTCACTTGCAGCTTCACTTTCACTGACTGCTCAGAATGTTGGGCCTAGCCAAATATAAAGCAGCAACCCTTTGCATGTCACTGTTGTTAGTCTCACCATATTCCTGAAACCATGCATGCATGTGTCTGTACCTTTTGCTAGTGCCATCATATATAAAAGAAACATACAAATAGATGTATACCTGTGTTTTATACATCTAACATCTTCAGATGTATAACACGTATGAGAATATATACGGAAGTACAAACATACCTCAGTCACAAGACCATGCAGACCTTAAAACTTCACAGAATGCAGTTACCATTTCAAGCAGACACCTAAAATTATGTGGCATATTTCAAGCATACCTTTCCATACACTCATACAAAGTAGCCTAATCAGTAATCCCTCTACCAACATGTCCTAAACCTCACTTTTAAGCTGCACGTTCACCATTCTGCAACTACTTAGGGTGTTGGGCCTAGCCAAATATAAAGCAGTAATCCTTTTCATGTATCTCTTGTCACTCTCACCATATTTCTGATAGAATGCAATGCATGTGTCTGCACCTTTTCCTAGTGGCATCGTATATAAAAGAAACATACAAATAGATGTATACCTGTGTTTTATATGTCTAGCATCTTCACATGCATAACACGTACAAAAATATATGTGGAAGTACAGACATACCTCAGTCACAAGACCATAAAGTCCCTTAAACTTAACAAACTGCATTTCCCATTTAAAGGAGACACCTAATGTATGTGGCGTACTTCAAGTGCACCTTTCGACAGACTGATACGAGGTAAAGTAATCACTAATCCGTCTGCGAACATGTCTTAAACCTAACTTCTCTGCTGCAGCTTCACTATTCAGATACTACTAAGAGTGTTGGGCCTAGCCAAATGTAAAGCAGCAACCCTTTGCATGTGTCTGTTGTAAGTCTCACCATATTCCTGAAAGCATACATGAATATATCTGTTACTTTTGCTAGTGGCATCATATATAAAAGAAATATACAAATAGATGTATACCTGTGTTTTATATGTCTACCATCTTCATGGGCATAACACATGTTAGATTACATGTACAAGTAGAGACATACCTCAGTCACAAGACCATGAAGTCCCTTAAACTTAATAGACTGCACTTCCCATTTCAAGGACACACCTACATTTATGTGGTGTACTTCAAGTGTACCTTTTCCCAGACTGATACAAGTTAACCTAATCACTAATCCCTCTGCCAACATCTTTTAAACCTCAATTTTGTGCTGCAGCTTCACTATTCAGCAACTACAGAGAGTGTTGGGCCTACCCAAATATAAAGGAGCAACCTTTCGCATGTGTCTGTTGTAACTCTCACCATATTCCTGAAAGCATGCATGCATTTGTCTGTACCTTTTGCTAATCGCATCATATATAAAAGAAACATATAAATAGTTGTATACCTGTGGTTTATTCATCTACTATCTTTAGATGCATAACACATGTGAGAATACATGAGCAAGTAGAAACATACCTCAGTCACAAGACCATGCAGTTCCCATTTCAAGGAGACACATACATTTGTGTGGCATACTTCAAGTGCACCTTTCCACAGACTCATATGAAGTAGTCTAATCACTAATCCATCTGCCGACTTGTCTTAAACCTCACTTTTGTGCTGCAGCTTCACTTTTCTGCAACTAGTCAGAGTGTTTCACCTAGCCAAATATAAAGCAGCAACCCTTTGCATGTGTCTCTTGTACATCTCACCATATTCCTTATAGAATGCATGCATGTGTCTGCACGTTTTCCTAGTGGCATCATATATAAAAAAAACATACAAATAGACGTATACCTGTGTTTTATACGTCTAGCATCTTCAGATGTATAATACGTATGAGAATACATGTGGAAGTACAGACATACCTCAGTCACAAGACCATGCAGACCTTAAAACTTCACAGAATGCAGTTCCCATTTCAAGCAGACACCTAAATTATGTGGCGTATTTCAAGTGTACCTATCCACACACTCATACAAAGTAGCCTAATCAGTAATCCCTCTACCAACATGTCTTAAACCTCACTTTTCAGCTGCACGTTCATCATTCTGCAACTACTTAGGGTGTTGGGCCTAGCCAAATATAAAGCAGTAACCCATTGCATGTGTCTCTCGTAAGTCTCATCATATCCCAGAAAGCATACATGCATGTGTCTGCAACTTTTCCTAGTGGCATCATATATAAAAGAAACATACAAGTAGACGTATACCTGTGTTTTATACGTCTAGCATCTTCAGATGCATAACACGTATGAGAATACATGTGGAAGTACAGACATACATCAGTCACAAGACCATGCAGACCTTAAAACCTCTCACAATGCAGTTCCCATTTCAAGCAGACACCTACAATTATGTGGTGTATTTCAAGTGTACCTTTTTACACACTCATACAAAGAAGCCTAATTAGTAATCCTTCCACCAACATGTCTTAAACCTCACTTTTGAGCTGCACGTTCACCATTCTGCAACTACTTAGGGTGTTGGGCCTAGCCAAATATAAAGCAGTAACCCTTTGCATGTCTTTCTTGTAACTCTCATCATATTCCTGATAGAATGCATACATGTGTCTGCACCTTTTCCTAGTGGCATCATATATAAAAGAAACATACAAATAGACGTATACCTGTGTTTTATACAACTAGCACCTTCAGATGCTTAACAGGTATTAGAATATATGTGGAAGTACAGACATACCTCAATCCCAACACCATGCAGACCTTAGAACTGCACAGAATGCAGTTCCCATTTCAAGCAGACACCTACAAATTATGTGGCGCATTCAAGTGTACCTTTCCACACACTCATACAAAGTAGCCTAATCACTAATCCCTCTAGCAACATGTCTTAAACCTCACGTTTGAGCTGCTTGTTCACCATTCTGCAACTATGTATGTGTCTCTTGTACGTCTTACCATACCTCAGTCAGAAGACCATGCAGACCTTAAAACTTCACAGAATGCAGTTCCCATTTCAAGTTGAGACCTAAAAGTATATGGCGTATTTCAAGTAAACCTTTCCACACACTCATACAAAGTAGCTTAATCCGTAATCCCTCTACCAACATGTCTTAAACCTCACTTTTGAGCTCCATGTTCACCATTCAGCAACTACTTAGGGTGTTGGGCCTAGCCAAATATAAAGCAGTAACCCTTTGCCTGTGTCTCTTGTAAGTCTCCTCCTATTCCAGAAAGCATACATGCATGTGTCTGCACCTTTTCAAAGCGGCATCATATATAAAAGAAACATACAAATAGACGTACACCTGTGTTTTATACGCCTAGCATCTTCAGAAGCATAACACGTATGATAATACATGTGGAAGTACAGACATACGTCAGTCACAAGACCATGCAGACCTCAAAATGTCACAGAATGCAGTTCCCATTTCAAGCAGACACCTAAAATTATGTGGCATATTTTAAGTGTACCTTTCCACACACTCATCTACACACTCATACAAAGTAGCCTAATCAGTAATCCCTCTACCAACATGTCTTAAACCTCACTTTTCAGCTGCATGTTCACCATTCTGCAATTACTTAGGGTGTTGGACCTAGCCAAATATAAAGCAGTAACCCTTTGCATGTGTCTCTTGTAAGTCTCATCATATTCCAGAAAGCATACATGCATGTGTCTGCACCTTTTCCTAGTGGCATCATGTTGGACTTGGCCCTTTTTGGCTAAAGTTCCTTAAACTTTTTGCTTTCCCCCTAGACCTTTTTTCTGACATGGTGTTGCCAACTTAGATGCTTTGGGCACTTTGCCACTGCTGATCAGTGTCAAAGTGCAAGTGCTCCCTGTGTAAAGTGTAATGGTAATTGGTTGTCCATGATTGGTATGTTTGCCTTACTAGTAAAGTCCCTAGTAAAGTGCACTATGTGTGCCAGTGCTAGTAATGCAAATGCTACTAGTGGGCCTGCAGCACTAATTGTGCCACCCACACAAGTAGCCTTAAAGAGAGAACTCAGGCCTGCCACTGCAGTGCCTGCACGCAGTTTGCTAAACTGCCATGTTGTCTTGACAAGTGCACCCACTTGCCAGGCCTTACGCTTTCTATGCACATCAGACACCCCTATGGTAGGTCCAGGGTACCCCCCTGGGCAGGGTGCAGTGTATGTGAAAGGTAGGACATGTACTAAGGTGTGTATCATGTCCTAACAGTGAAATACTCTCCATTTCGTTTTTCACTGTTGAAAGGCCATCTTGCCCATAGGACAGAATGGGGAAGGCTGTGTAATATATTTCCAGCCTATCTTCCCAAAGGCTTAAGATGGAGAGGTGAAGTTTAGTGTGCCTGAACTCACAATTTAATAATACATCCTTTTGTGAAGGTGGTTTTTGAATTGCGTGTTTAGAAACCACTCTTTTAGAAGTGGCTGGGTTTTTGTGCTCTAACATTTCTGTGTGTCTCTGTCTGGTTGTGGATTGACTGTCTGGATTTAAATGTGATAGGCTCTGGGGAATGTCTTGACCCAGGGGAGGAGGTGAGACAGCAACAGGCTGACCTGCATCTGGAGTGTAGGGGGGAGGAGTAGCCCCAGGAGGTGAAGAGGCCTGGGTTGCTGCCATAAACCAATGGCTCCGTCCCCTGCTGAGTGATTAAGGATCCAGACCCCCACTATCAAAGGCCGAAGGTGTCACTGGCAGGGAGACACCCAGAACGGGTTTAGACAGGGGTCAGTGCCCCCCTGAACACAAAGACTTCAAAGACATTAAGGGGTATAACTATGAGAGCTGAAACCCCTGGACTTTAGAATGGAACTGTTCAAGACTGTAAAGGATTGAACCTACTTTGTGGTCAAGAGGAACCTCTGCCAAGGAAGAAACAGCTGAATAGACTGAAGGAAAGGACTGACCCTTGCTGTGTGTTCTGGGGCTGGCCTGCAGTTTGCTGCTTCAACCAAGGAGAGGCTAAAGGGACTTTGCTGTGTGCTGTGTCCCCTTGCTTGAAAGGACTTTACTGTGCTGTGTCCTGAAGTAACTTAACCCCAAGGGCCCAAGGAGAGCTGGCTCCCTGTTGTGGAAACTCAGGAACACAAAAGTTTCCAGAAGTGTCTCAGTGACGCTGTGTGCGTGTGCTTTTTGCAGCCTGAGCCCTTGGTAAGAATTGCCCTGTGATCGTGGGCCCCTGGAGTCCAAGCGAGTCTCAGCGACGCTGTGTGCGTGTGCTTTTTGCAGCCTGAGCCCTTCGTGAGGATTGTCCTGTGATCGTGTGCACATGGAGTCCAAGTGAGTCTCAGCGACGCTGTGTGCGCGTGCTTTGTGCAGCCTGAGACCTTCGTGAGGATTGCCCTGTGATCGTGCACACCCGAAGTTCAAGTGTGTTTCAGCGACGTTGTGTGCGTGTGCTTTTTGCAGCCTGGTACCCTCGTAAGAAGTGCCCTGTGATCGTGGGCACCAGGAGTCCAAGTGAGTCTCAGCGACGCTGTGTGCGTGTGCTTCATGCAGCCTAAGACCTTCGTGAGGATTGCCCTGTGATCGTGTGCGCCCGGAGCTCAAGTGAGTCTCAGCGACGCTGTGTGCGTGTGCTTCGTGCAGCCTGAGACCTTCGTGAGGATTGCCCTGTGACCATGCACACCTGAAGCTCAAGTGAGTCTCAGCGACGCTGTGTGCGTGTGCCCTGTTGCAGCCTGAGATCTTCGATATCGCCATCGGTCCGGAATCAACCAAGTCGTATCGGAGGCCCAAGTCACGAGAGGAAGAGAGGAGAGCGAGGTCGCACCCCCCAGGTAACGTGTGTCGCCCCTGGGGCGGGGAGCGGGCTCGGAGAGGGACGATCTCGGCCTCTCCCATTCTTGCAGCACGAGCCTCTGCTCAAGCTCTTATCGCGGCCTGTACGTGCCAAGGAGTGGCAGTACCGGGGCCGGAGTGTGGAGCTGTACTTGTGTTTACACCATACCCGTGTTGGGGGCATATGTTGGTGGAAGCTGACCGCGAGTCAGTACGAGAGGCGGAGAAACCATCTGAAGCACCGTGATCGGTGCCGAAGTGCCTTGCGCATTGCATTGTTTCTGCATTACGAACTACCTGATGGTTACATTGTGCATTGCATTGTGTTTGCATAACGAACTGCCTGATTGTTGCATTACGCATCGCATTATTTTGCATTACGAACTGCCTGATTGTTACATTGCACATTGCATTGTGTTTGCATAACGAACTGCCTGATTGTTGCATTACGCATCGCATTAGTTTGCATTACGAACTGCCTGATTGTTGCATTACGCATTGCAGTATTTTGGCATTACGAACTGCTGGATTGTTGCATAACGAACTGCATTATTTTTACATTGCAAAGTGCCTGATTCTTGCTTTACTGAACTGCATAGCATTGCATTAGGATTGCATTGGATCACCTAGATTTGCTCATTAATACCGCCAGACCCTACAAGGTCTGGCTGGACTAATAACCAGCTAGGAGGAATATTACAAATACGCATATGTTGGATTTTTGATCGTGTGGTCTCATCGTATATCTTTTTATATAAACATATACTTGTTTTTCTATGAAACTCGTGTGGAGTCCTTTTGTGGTGTCATCATTAGGTCACTGCGAGCGTGGTTGCAAATACTTTACACATTAGCCTTGAAGATAAGCCTGGCTGCTCATGCCAAGCTACCAAGGGGGTGAGCAGGGGCTATCTGAGAAGGTGTCCTTCCTTTCCCTGACGTGGCAGCGGGTGGGGATTTGAACCCCCCAGTTCTAACACATCATATATAAAAGAAACATACAAATAGATATATACCTGTGTTTTATACTTCTAGCATCTTCAGATGCATAACACGTTTGGGAAAACATGTGAAAGTACAGACATACCTCAGTCACAAGACCATGCAGACCGTAAAACGTCTCACAGTGCAGTTCCCATTTCAAGCAGAAACCTCAAATTATGTGGCATATTTCAAGTGTACCTTTCCACACACTCATACCAAAAAGCCTAATCAGTAATCCCTTTAGCCACATATAAAGCAGTAACCCTTTGCATGTCTCTCTTGTAACTCTCATTATATTCCGGATAGAATGCATGTATGTGTCTGCACCTTTTCCTAGTGGCCTCATATATAAAAGAAAAATACAAATAGACGTATACCTGTATTTTATACATCTAGCATCTTCAGATGCATAACACGTATGAGAATACATGTGCAAATACACACATACCTCAGTCACAAGACCATGCAGACCTTAAAACTTCACAAAATACAGTTCCCATTTGAAAGAGACACCTAAAATTATGCGGCATACTTCAACTGTACCTTTCCACAGACTCATACAAACTAGCATAATCACTAATCCATCTACCAATGTACACATATCACTATGCACAAACTATTTCAATCATCATTTCAGCACAATAAAACAAAGTACAATATACATCTGTACATTTCATAACATATTTCAAACATCACGCTTCTCAAATAACTTCAAACCTTTAAAAATAAAGCTTCTCAAATCTAAAAATATCACTTCAAAGACTGAAGCACTGCTACATAATATATAACACAACTTACAAATGTGTAACTCACCTTTCAAATAGTATTGCAGATTATGAAATATTAGAAACTCAGAAAAGATTTTCTTTTGCACGCATTAAATGTAATGCACCACTCTCAACAAGGTTAAACCAGTAATGGCAAACTTTCCCTCTCTTTCTGCACACAAATAATTGTAAGTAACAAATCAAATTGCTTTCTACATCATTTCAAATTGTGAAACACATTTCTATTGGTTAGACATATTTACCCTTTCTAACTGTCTTCTAAGAGTGCCCAAACTGGTTCTGTAATTTTCTGGAGTCGCGACTCCACCGCAGTGCCGCAGTGTACCGTCGCGATGGAGCCGCAAATCCATACGGGAGTTCAGAAACCAATTTCTAATAATACTAGGTTTTTTTTAATCAACAGACTACTTCTACACATACTACTGACTTAGAAAATCTTAATTTTGTAACATATCACTTATATATAAGTTACCATTTCACATTTTAAATCCACAGTTAACTTTCAACCCTTCCCCCATTCTGCTTAATCCCATTTTCCATAGTAACACTTTCTGCAACATTCGTCTGTACTGGCAGGTCACAAGTTCACCACATTTTCAAGTTCAGCACAGTAGCTTACAAATGCAAATAGCAGGTGTGGTTGACTTTTGCAAAATATTACCTTATCCTATCTACTGTACCTTCCAAACATTTTTTAATAACCAATAAGAAACATGCTTCTTCAGGAAAATAAAATGCATCCTATTTTTGAGTGTGCAATGTTAATGAACAGCCAATCACTTATCGGCTTTTTCAAAAACAGCATCTTCTCCACCATTTTAGATACCTCTCATTCTACCAACTGACTATCTCAGCTACAGACATCATTTCATTCCTTCCAGACATCCCTTCAAGATGCTTACAGTATGGATTGTAGGGCACAGCTATGTTTTCTGGTGCAAAAGGTATGCTGAACGCAGAGGTATGACAAAGACCTAGGTTTGCAAAATGTGGATATTAAATGGATTGCACAGAGAGGATTAAAGTGGCACCAATTGATGCCTTTCGTTAATACCTTTTTGCATCTCAAACCTCCTGACCTCATGATTGTGCACTGTGGTGGCAATGACCTAGGCACATTGACTGGAGTAGGTCTGGAAATGCTATTGAAGGATACCTTTGCACAATTGATGTTGCTTTTGCCTCAAACTGTCTTTGTATACTCTATTATATGCCAAAGACAGAAATGGAAGTGGTCAAATCAATTCTGTCCACAGTTTGAGAAAGCTAGGCAGAATGTCAATAAAGCTGTTTCTGCTTACCTCAGAGACTATAGGATGGGATCCATCTATAACAACAATCTATGTTTTCATATGGATGACATCTACAGAAGTGATGGAGTTCACTTCACAGACGAAGGGAACAGAGGGCCTGATTCACAAAAGTAATCTGAGACAAAATCCTAACTTTACAAATTTCGGTATTCACAAAAGGCATTTAGGAGTAGTAAAGTTAGGATTTTGTCTTAAGTTTGTCTTAAGTTTTGGTCTTAAGACAAAATCCTAACTTAAGTTAAACTTAAGTTAAACTTAAGTTAAACTTAAGTTAGGATTTTGTCTTAAGTTTGTCTTAAGTTTTGGTCTAAAGACAAAATCCTAACTGAAGTTTAACCTAAGTTTAACTTAAGTTAGGATTTTGTCTTAAGACCAAAACTTAAGACAAACTTAAGACAAAATCCTAACTTAACTACTCCTAAATGCCTTTTGTGAATACCAAAAAAATACCCTGCGTCTTTCTCAACAACCTTAAGTTGTGCATTCGCACTTACATGTAGCTCCAACAAAGTCATAATGAAAACAAGGGCCCTTTTCAGAGCCACCATATAACCCAATAGTAAATCTTATTTTTTTTAAAACATACAGACTCTTTTTTCGTTTTTGTGGATTTGCGAAACAAAAGCATGAATTCAATGTACTACAACACAATACACTTTTCAAGTTTAACTTTAAAAAAAATATGATTACTAACTTCAGTCTCACTAACTCTACAAAAAAATTCAGAAATGCAACACTAGCTTTTAAATTGCATACTATTAAAATATTTATTTAAGGTAGATCTGCGAATCCACCGTGACATTACACTCAGTGGCCGCGCTGAGAGCCGCGATGGGTTCGCGACTCCTATGACAAGAGAAAAAAAATAACTAATGCCCCCTAGTTCCATTACCCAATATCGGCCCCGGGGACCCCATCTCCCGGGGCTTAATCATTTTTTATTAAAAAAAAGAGAGGGGCCATTTTGGGCCCCGGAGACCCCATCCCCCGGGGAATGGCCTCTGTTTGGGGACCGCAGGGGGAGCCCCAATGCCCCGGTGGTCCCTGCCGGCTCCCCGCCTCTTGCGGGAGCTGGCATTGCTTTTGGACAAAGGGAGCTGCTGACATGCAGCTCCCTTTGCCCAAAAGCAATACTGCTTCGCTTCATGGAAGCAAGAGCAGTTTTCCTGCTCTTGCTTCCATGAAGCAGAGTTTGTTATGGCAGGGCGGGAGAAGTGCTCCCGCCATGCCATAGCAAACTGCAATGTCCCGGGGGTGGGCACCCCAGGACATTGCTGGAGCTGGCCCTAGGGGTTGGCGGTCCCCAGGGCTATGGAGGGCCCCATGAGGGGGGCCACGCGGCCCCCTCCCAACAAGTTTAAAGCCCCAGGGAGGTGGTGGTCTCCAGGGCCAGGCATCCGCAACGGACCCCCACCCTTAATTTATGTATGCCCCGGGGAGGTGGTGGTCCCCGGGGCAGTTTCAGGGGGGCAGGAGCCTTCCCCACACTTCATTTTAATTATTGTTGCCCTGGGGAGGTGGCGATCCCCAGGGCTTCGGGGGGCGCAAGTCCCCCCTGCATTTAAACAATAAAGCCCCGGGAGGTGGTGGTCTCTGGGGCTTGGGGGGGCACATGGCCCCACCCACCCATAATTTAGGAATGCCCCAGGGAGGTGGTGGTCCCCGGGGCAGCATGGGGGGCAGGAGCCCCCCATGCTTTTTATAGTTAAAAAACCACAGGGAGGTGGCGGTCCCCGGGGCTGCGGTGGCCCCGCATGTATTCTGAACATTGCCCCCGGGACCTGGCCCACCCGGGGGCCTAATTAAACAAAGAGCAGTAGACCACAATTCGTTTTAAAAAATAAATGTTCCGCGACAATCGCGCACCCTACGCGAATCCCGCTGAACTTCTTTTTTAAAAAAAATGCTTTTTTGGGCCTTGAGGTCCCTGTGGAACCCCTTGAGCAGCATGCATAGGGGGTCAGGGTGTTTGTACCCTGCCCCCTTTTCTTGTTTTTTTACTGTTTTTCTTGTGACTCGGTTCAACCGAATCACAGGATGGCTGCCAACATTTCCTAGTTTGAAGTGTTGGCAGCCAGTCAGAAGTCAGCTTGTGATTGGGAGGGTTCGCGGATCAACCGCGGTCACCACAAACTAATATTTTTTATGTATGAATTTCTCAGGAACTACTGAACGGATATATACACTAATGTATGTACACACACTCACGCATATATACATATATATCGCCTACTGGTGATAGCCAGTGGTTAGTTTTAGAGTTTTAGTAAGACTAACTTTTTCCCATAGACAAAGGTTTTTTTTGTTTTGCTAATAATTTTAGTGGCATTGGAAGAATCTTCACGAAATTTTAAGTATGCAAGTTAGTTGAGCTGCTTTCTGGATACTTTCAGGGTGCTTCGTCAAGTGGGGGCTGAGAAAAAGTGGGGGTCCCAAAACACTTTTTCCCATGCAATGTCAATGGGAATTTTCCAATTTTTAGACACGGCTACAGCTCGAACCGTTGAATGGAATTACACCAAATTTGGCTGAAAGGTAGATGTTGGCCCCGAAAGCTACCTTTTTGTAATTTGATGTAAAATTCATTAAGTAGTTTGAAAGTTATTAAAGAAACAAATTTATAGATATCTAGGGACGTGGATCCAACCGGGGGGTTTCTGCGAATCAGGAGGGAAAAGCAAAGCCCTAATTGGCTGGCACAACCTGAATGTAAAGTTCTGGCCACCATGTTGTTTGTAGCTTGGCTCGGGGAGGGGGAATAAAGTGTGAATATATAAGGGGTCAGGAATACAGGTATCCTGGCCCCATAGAAAACATGGAGGTGTTCCTTAGGGACCCCTAATGGGCAAGAAATAGCCCAAAAAATGTTGTGGGGCACAAATCAAATGGATGTTTACAAGTACTTGGTCCATGCTCTGGGGGTGGGGCTAAACACAAGAAGAGGCATGACCATGCATGCCAGGGACAAATGGTGACAAAGAATATGAGAGAGATGATGGAGCGAGTGACCTATAAAAGCATAGAAATTCACACAAAAAACAAAGGTTACAGGGACGTTATAGTTAGATTCAGATTTTACATGCACAAAACCAAAGAAATTCAGCAGTTATAGCTATACTTATCTGAAAAACTATAACTCGTGCCCTTTTTCTTGGCCCCAGCTTGACGAATCACCCCAAAACTTTCCACACAGCAGCTAAACTCAGGTTCATACTAGTTTTGAAACTTTTGTGAAGATTCATCAAACGACGCCAAAGTTATTAGCAAACAAAAAAAAATACAATTCCTATAGAAACTAGGTCCTAGGAACCTACTGGTGACTGCTAGTAGGTAATATATATATGTGTGTGTATATATATAGATATGTGTGTGTATATATATATATATTCACTGAAAAAACCATAGGTTTCAGACACGTTATAGTTAGAAATTAGCATTTAAAAAACCTTTGAAATTCACAGAAAAAACCATAGGTTTTAGGGACAGTTATAGTTAGTTGGACATTGCACTCGTACAAAACCCGTGAAATTCCCCTGTTATAGTTAGTTCAGCTAACTATAACTCGCGCCCCGCAATGCACTGCTGATGACGTCACATATTACATCACTCATGACATGGTCAGTGACATCACTGATGACATCACTGATGACATCACTGATGACATCATCCAGTGACTGTGTGTTTCTGTAAAGTTTAAATATGTTTAATATATATAGGGAAAGGCGTATTGAAGAATGAGTGGGTGTATAAGTGTCTGAATGGATGATTTAGTACGTGAGTGACTGACTCTACAAGTGAGTGATTAAACGTATCTTACTGAATGCATGGGTTAGTGACTAAACTGTGTGAATGTCTGTATCCGTCTGTTTGTTGGTGTGTAAGTGGATGCATGGATTTGCGAATAGCTACATGAGTGTCTATATGGGTTATTGATTGGTTCTCTGAGTATCTGTATGGCTGCCTGAGTGTTTGTGTGGGTGGGGTGTGTTTGACTCTATACATAGATGTGTGAGTGGGTGATTCACTGGGTGCATGATTTCAAGAGTGCATATGTGATGGACTGCTTGGGTGGGTGAGTGTGTGTATGGGTGTGTTAGTGAGTGAATGTATATCTCAGTGGTACATGTGCGAGTAACTACATATGTAAAAGGCAGTATATATGTGTGTTAGAGTATTTAAATGGCTATAAGTGAGAGTGTGTTATTGTGAGAGTGGCTGTATGGATGCGTGTGTGCTTGTATCAGTTATTGTATAAGAGCGTAAGAATGTGCTAGTATTTGTATGAGTAAGTGAGCTGGTGTGTGTATAACTGTATAGGTGAGTAAATGGGTGTGTGATTAATTTTTTGCATGACTGACTAGGTGTGTGAGTACCTCTATGGATGAGTGGCGGTGTGTGAGTGTTTATATAGGTGTATGAGTGCATATGATAGTCCTGTACTGAGTGACTGTAAGTATGAGTGACTGTACAGGTGAGTGAGTGGATGTGTGTGTAGACCTAAGAATCAGTGAGTGGGTATGTAGTTTTTGGTGTTGGAGTGTCTATGGTTTTGAGAATGGCAGTCTGTAATTTAGAGTGGGTGTATCAAAAGTTATATTAGGGTGTGAGAAGATGCATGAAATTATCACATGGATGATGTCATCAGTGATGTCATTTGAGATGTCATCAGTGATGTCATCAGTGATGTCACTGACCATGTCATGAGTGATGTAATATGTGACGTCATCAGCAGTGCATTGCGGGGCGCGAGTTATAGTTAGCTGAACTAACTATAACAGGGGAATTTCACGGGTTTTGTACGAGTGCAATGTCCAACTAACTATAACTGTCCCTAAAACCTATGGTTTTTTCAGTGAATTTCAAAGGTTTTTTAAATGCTAATTTCTAACTATAACGTGTCTGAAACCTATGGTTTTTTCAGTGAATTTCAAAGGTTTTTTAAATGCTAATTTCTAACTATAACGTGCCTGAAACCTATGGTTTTTTCAGTGAATTTCAGAGGTTTTTTAAATGCTAATTTCTAACTATAACGTGCCTGAAACCTATGATTTTTTAAGTAAATTTCAAAGGTTTTTTAAATGCTAGTTTCTAACTATGCCAACAGAGGTAGGACATGTGAAGAAAGAAGAAAAAACGCACAGAAAGAAGCAAAAGATGTGCAGAAAGAACCAACAG
This sequence comes from Calotriton arnoldi, assembly GCA_963921515.1. Classification (NCBI taxonomy): domain Eukaryota; kingdom Metazoa; phylum Chordata; class Amphibia; order Caudata; family Salamandridae; genus Calotriton; species Calotriton arnoldi. Next base: position 733,664 of record CAWUFW010008225.1, read on the forward strand.
AGGAGCAGAAAGAGGCCTTGTTGCAAAATCATCCTGTGCCCACAACTTTTTCAGATGGGTACTGGTGGTAACTGACTCTGACTAACCAGAGCCAGTGCGGGTTTGCACAGTGGTGAAGGGAGGGGGGGCCTGAGGTGACATGTGTGCAAACGCGCCCCGTGGCGCGTTTTAAGTTGCGGGATTAAGTTCCCTTGAATCCTGAGGGTCCCTGGCGCCCAACTAGCCCCCCAGGTACCTACAGTTAGGACCACAGAGCTGAGTTGCAGAGAGGCGTTCCGAGGCCACGCACCTTTTTTCACCTCTCTGCAACGCAACTCTGTTGTGCTTACTGAAGGTACCTGGTGGGCTAGTTGGCCCCCAGGATTCAAAGGGAATTAACTCCCCAACTTAAAACGCACCACAGGGCGTGTTTGCGCACATGTCACCTGAGGCCCCGCCCCTCCCTTCACCACTGTGCAAATGCGCCCCGTGGCGCGTTTTAAGTTGGGGGATTAGGTCACCTTGAATCCTGAGAGTCCCTGGGGCCCAACTAGCCCACCAGGTACTTCCAGTAAGCACCACAGGCCTGCGTTGCAACGCCTGTAACAAATTGTGCAGTTGTGTTTAGGTAGTGAAGAGGGTCGTGCTGGGGGTAGTGTTTTAGGGTTTAGGGTAGTGCAGTGGTGTTTGTGTAGTGTAGGGGGTCATGCTGGGGGTAGATTTAGGGTTTAGGGTAGTGCAGTGGTGTTTGGGTAGTGTAGGGAGTCATGCTGGGGGAGTGTTTTAGGGTTTAGGGTAGTACAGTGGTGTTTGGGTAGTGTAGGGGGTCGTGCTGGGGTTAGTGTTTTAGGGTTTTAGGGTTTAGGGTAGTGCAGTGGTGTTTGGGTAGTGTAGGGGATACTGCTGGGGGTAGTGTTTTAGGGTTTAGGGTAGTGCAATGGTGTTTGGGTAGTGTAGGGGGTACTGCTGGGGGTAGTGTTTTAGGGTTTAGGGTAGTGCAGTGGTGTTTGGGTAGCGTAGGGGGTACTGCTGGGGGTAGTGTTTTATGGTTTAGGGTAGTGCAGTGGTGTTTGGGTAGTGTAGGGGTTCGTGCTGGGGGTAGTATTTTAGGGTTTAGGGTAGTGCAGTGGTGTTTGTGTAGTGTAGGAGGTCGTGTTTTAGGGTTTAGGGTAGTGCAGTGGTCTTTGGGTAGTGTAGGGAGTAGTGCGGGGGTATTGTTTTAGAGTTTAGGGTCGTGCAGTGGTCTTTGCGTAGTGTAGGGGTTGTGCGGGGGTAGTGTTTTAGGGATTAGGGTAGTGCATTGGTATTTGGGTAGTGTAGGGGGTCATGCGGGGGTAGTGTTTTAGGGTTTAGGGCAGTGCAGTGGTGTTTAGGTAGTGTAAGGGGTCGTGCTGGGGGGAGTGTTTTAGGGTTTAGGGCAGTGCAGTGGTGTTCGGGTAGTGTAGGGGGTCATGCTGGGGGGAGTGTTTTAGGGTTTAGGGCAGTGCAGTCGTGTTCGGGTAGTGTAGGGGGTCGTGCTGGGGGAGTATTTTAGGGTTTAGGGTAGTGCAGTGGTGTTCAGGTAGTGCAGGGGGTCATGCTGGGGGTAGTGTTCTAGGGTTTAGGGCAGTGCAGTGGTGTTCGGGCAGTGTAGGGGGTCGTGCTGGGGGTGGTGTTTTAGGGTTTAGGGCAGTGCAGTGGTGTTCGGGCAGTGTAGGGGGTCGTGCTGGGGGTGGTGTTTCAGGGTTTAGGGCAGTGCAGTGGTGTTCGGGCAGTGTAGGGGGTCGTGCAGGGGTGGTGTTTCAGGGTTTAGGGCAGTGGTGTTCGGGCAGTGTAGGGGGTCATGCTGGGGGTGGTGTTTCAGGAATTGGGGCAGTGGTGTTCGAGCAGTAAAGGGGTCATGCTGGGGGTGGTGTTTCAGGGTTTAGGGCAGTGCAGTGGTGTTCGGGCAGTGTAGGGGGCGGTGCAGGGGGTGGTGTTTCAGGGTTTAGGGCAGTGCAGTGGTGTTTGGGCAGTGTAGGGGTGGTGTTTCAGGGTTTAGGGCAGTGCAGTGGTGTTCGGGCAGTGTAGGGGGTCGTGCAGGGGGTGGTGTTTCAGGGTTTAGGGCAGTGCAGTGGTGTTCGGGCAGTGTAGGGGGCGGTGCAGGGAGTGGTGTTTCAGGGTTTAGGGCAGTACAGTGGTGTTCGGGCATTGTAGGGGGTGGTGCTGGGGCTGGTGTTTCAGAGTTTAGGGCAGTGCAGTGGTGTTCGGGCAGTGTAGGGGGTCGTGCTGGGGCTGGTGTTTCAGGGTTTAGGGCAGTGCAGTGGTGTTCGGGCAGTGTAGGGGGTCATGCTGGGGCTGGTGTTTCAGGGTTTAGGGCAGTGCAGTGGTGTTCGGGCAGTGTAGGGGGTCTTGCTGGGGCTGGTGTTTCAGAGTCTAGGGCAATGCAGTGGTGTTCGGGCAGTGTAGGGGTTCTTGCTGGGGCTGGTGTTTCAGAGTCTAGGGCAATGCAGTGGTGTTCGGGCAGTGTAGGGGGTCTTGCTGGGGCTGGTGTTTCAGGGTTTAGGGCAGTGCAGTGGTGTTCGGGCAGTGTAGGGGGTCGTGCTGGGGTTGGTGTTTCAGGGTTTAGGGCAGTGCAGTGGTGTTCGGGCAGTGTAGTGGGTCGTGCTGGGGCTAGTGTTTCAGGGTTTAGGGCAGAGCAATGGTGCTCAGGCAGTGTAGGGGGTTGTGCTGGGGGTGATGTTTCAGGGTTTAGGGCAGTGCAGTGGTGTTAGGGCAGTGTAGGGGGTCGTGCTGGGGGTGGTGTTTCAGGGTTTAGGGCAGTGCAGTGGTGTTCCGGCAGTGTAGGGGGTCGTGCAGGGGTGGTGTTTCAGGGTTTAGTGCAGTGGTGTTCGGGCAGTGTAGGGGGTCGTGCTGGGGTGGTGTTTCAGGGTTTAGGGCAGTGCAGTGGTGTTCGGGCAGTGTAGGGTGTCGTGCTGAGGGGTGGTGTTTCAGGGTTTAGGGCAGTGCAGTAGTGTTTGGGCAGTGTAGGGGGTCATGCAGGGGTGGTGTTTCAGGGTTTAGGGCAGTGCAGTGGTGTTCGGCCAGTGTAGGTAGTCTTGCTGGGGGTGGTGTTTCAGGGTTTAGGGCAGTGCAGTAGTTTTCGGGCAGTGCAGGCGGTCGTGCTGGGGCTGGTGTTTCAGGGTTTAGGGCAGTGCAGTGGTGTTCGGGCAGTGTACGGGGTTGTGCTGGGGCTGGTGTTTCAGGGTTTAGGGCAGTGCAGTGGTGTGCGGGCAGTGTACGGGGTTGTGCTGGGGCTGGTGTTTCAGGGTTTAGGGCAGTGCAGTGGTGTTTGGGAAGTGTAGGGGGTCGTGCTGGGGGTGGTGTTTCAGGGTTTAGGGCAGTGGTGTTCGGGCAGTGTAGGGGGTCGTGCTGGGGCTGGTGTTTCAGGGTTTAGGGCAGTGCAGTGGTGTTCGGGCAGTGTAGGGGGTCGTGCTGGGGCTGGTGTTTCAGGGTTTTGGGCAGAGCAGTGGTGTTCGGGAAGTGTAGGGGGTCATGCTGGGGGTGGTGTTTCAGGGTTTAGGGCAGTGCAGTGGTGTTCGGGCAGTGTAGGGGGTCTTGCTGGGGGTGGTGTTTCAGGGTTTAGGGCAGTGCAGTGGTGTTCGGGCAGTGTAGGGGGTCTTGCTGGGGGTGGTGTTTCAGGGTTTAGGGCAGTGGTGTTCGGGCAGTGTAGGGGGTCTTGCTGGGGGTGATGTTTCAGGGTTTAGGGCAGTGCAGTGGTGTTCGGGCAGTGTAGGGGGTCTTGCTGGGGGTAGTGTTTCAGGGTTTAGGGCGGTGCAGTGGTGTTCGTGCAGTGTAGGGGGTCGTGCTGGGGGTGGTGTTTCAGGGTTTAGGGCAGTGCAGTAGTGTTCGGGCAGTGTAGGGGGTCGTGCAGGGGGTGGTGTTTCAGGGTTTAGGGCAGTGCAGTGGTGTTCGGGCAGTGTAGCGGGTCGTGCAGGGGTGGTGTTTCAGGGTTTAGGCAGTCAGTGGTGTTCGGGCAGTGTAGGGGGTCATTCTGGGGGTGGTGTTTCAGGAATTAGGAGTGCAGTGGTGTTCGAGCAGTAAAGGGGGTCATGCTGGGGGTGGTGTTTCAGGGTTTAGGGCAGTGCAGTGGTGTTCGGGCAGTGTAGGGGGCTGTGCAGGGGTGGTGTTTCAGGGTTTAGGGCAGTGCAGTGGTGTTTGGGCAGTGTAGGGGTGGTGTTTCAGGGTTTAGGGCAGTGCAGTGGTGTTCGGGCAGTGTAGGGGGTCGTGCAGGGGGTGGTGTTTCAGGGTTTAGGGCAGTGCAGTGGTGTTCGGGCAGTGTAGGGGGCGGTGCAGGGAGTGGTGTTTCAGGGTTTAGGGCAGTACAGTGGTGTTCGGGCATTGTAGGGGGTGGTGCTGGGGCTGGTGTTTCAGAGTTTAGGGCAGTGCAGTGGTGTTCGGGCAGTGTAGGGGGTCGTGCTGGGGCTGGTGTTTCAGGGTTTAGGGCAGTGCAGTGGTGTTCGGGCAGTGTAGGGGGTCATGCTGGGGCTGGTGTTTCAGGGTTTAGGGCAGTGCAGTGGTGTTCGGGCAGTGTAGGGGGTCTTGCTGGGGCTGGTGTTTCAGAGTCTAGGGCAATGCAGTGGTGTTCGGGCAGTGTAGGGGGTCTTGCTGGGGCTGGTGTTTCAGAGTCTAGGGCAATGCAGTGGTGTTCGGGCAGTGTAGGGAGTCTTGCTGGGGCTGGTGTTTCAGGGTTTAGGGCAGTGCAGTGGTGTTCGGGCAGTGTAGGGGGTCGTGCTGGGGTTGGTGTTTCAGGGTTTAGGGCAGTGCAGTGGTGTTCGGGCAGTGTAGTGGGTCGTGCTGGGGCTAGTGTTTCAGGGTTTAGGGCAGAGCAATGGTGCTCAGGCAGTGTAGGGGGTTGTGCTGGGGGTGATGTTTCAGGGTTTAGGGCAGTGCAGTGGTGTTAGGGCAGTGTAGGGGGTCATGCTGGGGGTGGTGTTTCAGGGTTTAGGGCAGTGCAGTGGTGTTCCGGCAGTGTAGGGGGTCGTGCAGGGGGTGGTGTTTCAGGGTTTAGTGCAGTGGTGTTCGGGCAGTGTAGGGGGTCGTGCTGGGGTGGTGTTTCAGGGTTTAGGGCAGTGCAGTGGTGTTCGGGCAGTGTAGGGTGTCGTGCTGAGGGGTGGTGTTTCAGGGTTTAGGGCAGTGCAGTAGTGTTTGGGCAGTGTAGGGGGTCGTGCAGGGGGTGGTGTTTCAGGGTTTAGGGCAGTGCAGTGGTGTTCGGCCAGTGTAGGTAGTCTTGCTGGGGGTGGTGTTTCAGGGTTTAGGGCAGTGCAGTAGTTTTCGGGCAGTGCAGGCGGTCGTGCTGGGGCTGGTGTTTCAGGGTTTAGGGCAGTGCAGTGGTGTTCGGGCAGTGTACGGGGTTGTGCTGGGGCTGGTGTTTCAGGGTTTAGGGCAGTGCAGTGGTGTGCGGGCAGTGTACGGGGTTGTGCTGGGGCTGGTGTTTCAGGGTTTAGGGCAGTGCAGTGGTGTTTGGGAAGTGTAGGGGGTCGTGCTGGGGGTGGTGTTTCAGGGTTTAGGGCAGTGGTGTTCGGGCAGTGTAGGGGGTCGTGCTGGGGCTGGTGTTTCAGGGTTTAGGGCAGTGCAGTGGTGTTCGGGCAGTGTAGGGGGTCGTGCTGGGGCTGGTGTTTCAGGGTTTTGGGCAGAGCAGTGGTGTTCGGGAAGTGTAGGGGGTCATGCTGGGGGTGGTGTTTCAGGGTTTAGGGCAGTGCAGTGGTGTTCGGGCAGTGTAGGGGGTCTTGCTGGGGGTGGTGTTTCAGGGTTTAGGGCAGTGCAGTGGTGTTCGGGCAGTGTAGGGGGTCTTGCTGGGGGTGGTGTTTCAGGGTTTAGGGGTGCAGTGGTGTTCGGGCAGTGTAGGGGGTCTTGCTGGGGGTAGTGTTTCAGGGTTTAGGGCGGTGCAGTGGTGTTCGTGCAGTGTAGGGGGTCGTGCTGGGGGTGGTGTTTCAGGGTTTAGGGCAGTGCAGTAGTGTTCGGGCAGTGTAGGGGGTCGTGCAGGGGGTGGTGTTTCAGGGTTTAGGGCAGTGCAGTGGTGTTCTGGCAGTGTAGGGGGTTATGCTGGGGGTGGGGTTTCAGGGTTTAGGGCAGTACAGTGGTGTTCGGGCAGAGTAGGGGGTCGTGCAGGGGGTGGTGTTTCAGGGTTTAGGGCAGTGCAGTGGTGTTCGGGCAGTGTAGGGGGTCGTGCTGAGGCTGGTGTTTCATGGTTTAGGGCAGTGCAGTGGTGTTTGGGCAGTGTAGGGGGTCTTGCTGGGGGCGGTGTTTCAGGGTTTAGGGCAGTGGTGTTCGGGCAGTGTAGGGGGTCTTGCTGGGGGTGATGTTTCAGGGTTTAGGGCAGTGCAGTGGTGTTCGGGCAGTGTAGGGGGTCTTGCTGGGGGTAGTGTTTCAGGGTTTAGGGCAGTGCAGTGGTGTTCGTGCAGTATAGGGGGTCGTGCTGGGGATGGTGTTTCTGGGTTTAGGGCAGTGCAGTAGTGTTCAAGCAGTGTAGGGGGTTGTGCAGGGGGTGGTGTTTCAGGGTTTAGGGCAGTGCAGTGGTGTTCGGGCAGTGTAGGGGGTCGCGCTGGGGGTGGTGTTTCAGGGTTTAGGGCAGTGCAGTGGTGTTCGGGCAGTGTAGGGGGTCATGCACGGGGTGGTGTTTCAGGGTTTAGGGCAGTGCAGTGGTGTTCGGGCAGTGTAGGGTGTTGTGCTGGGGCTGGTGTTTCAGGGTTCAGGGCAGTGCAGTGGTGTTCAGGCAGTGTAGGGGGTCGTGCTGAGGCTGGTGTTTCACGGTTTAGGGCAGTGCAGTGGTGTTCGTGCAGTGTAGGGGGTCGTGCTGGGGCTGGTGTTTCAGGGTTTAGGGCAGTGCAGTGGTGTTCGGGCAGTGTAGGCGGTCGTGCTGGGGCTGGTGTTTCAGGGTTTAGGGCAGTGCAGTGGTGCTCAGGCAGTGTAGGGGGTCGTGCTGGGGCTGGTGTTTCAGGGTTTAGGGCAGTGCAGTGGTGCTCGGGCAGTGTAGGGGGTCGTGCTGGGGGTGATGTTTCAGGGTTTAGGGTAGTGCAGTGGTGTTCGGGCAGTGTAGGGGGTCGTGCAGGGGCTGGTGTTTCAAGGTTTAGGGCAGTGCAGTGGTGTTCGGGCAGTGTAGGGGGTCGTGCTGGGGGTGGTGTTTCAGGGTTTAGGTCAGTGGTGTTCGGGCAGTGTAGGGGGTCTTGCTGGGGGTGATGTTTCAGGGTTTAGGGCAGTGCAGTGGTGTTCGGGCAGTGTAGGGGGTCTTGCTGGGGGTAGTGTTTCAGGGTTTAGGGCAGTGCAGTGGTGTTCGGGCAGTGTAGCGGGTCATGCTGGGGGTGGTGTTTCAGGGTTTAGGGCAGTGCAGTGGTGTTCGGGCAGTGTAGGGGGTCGTGAAGGGGGTGGTGTTTCAGGGTTTAGGGCAGTGCAGTGGTGTTCGGGCAGTGTAGGGGGTCGTGCTAGGGGTGGTGTTTCAGGGTTTAGGGCAGTGCAGTGGTGTTCGGGCAGTGTAGGGGGTCATGCAGGGGCTGGTGTTTCAGGGTTTAGGGCAGTGCAGTGGTGTTCGGGCAGTGTAGGGGGTCGTGCTGGGGGTAGTGTTTTAGGGTTTAGGGTAGTGCAGTGGTGCTTGTGTAGTGTAGGGGGTCGTGCTGGGGGTAGTGTTTTAGGGTTTAGGGTAGTGCAGTGGTGTTTGTGTAGTGTAGGGGGTCATGTTTTAGGGTAGTGCAGTGGTGTTTGGGTAGTGTAGGGGGTCGTGCTGGGGGTAGTGTTTTAGGGTTTAGGGTAGTGCAGTGGTGTTTGTGTAGTGTAGGGGGTCGTGCTGGGGGTAGTGTTTTAGGGTTTAGGGTAGTGCAGTGGTGCTTGTGTAGTTTAGGGGGTCGTGCTGAGGGTAGTGTTTTAGGGTTTAGGGTAGTGCAGTGGTGTTTGTGTAGTGTAGGGGGTCATGTTTTAGGGTAGTGCAGTGGTGTTTGGGTAGTGTAGGGGGTCGTGCTGGTGGTAGTGTTTTAGGTTTTAGGTTAGTGCAGTGGTGTTTGGGTAGTGTAGGGGGTCATGCTGGGGGTAGTGTTTTAGGGTTTAGGATAGTGCAGTGGTGCTTGTGTAGTGTAGGGGGTCGTGCTGGGGGTAGTGTTTTAGGGTTTAAGGTAGTGCAGTGGTGTTTTTGTAGTGTAGGGGGGTCATGTTTTAAGATGCAATGCTCCAATACCTGACCAGTCTGCACTACATAAAACTGCAAAAAAACTAAAAATAAAAAGTGTTTTGCACACTTTTGTCATTGGGCTATATGTGGGCTACATCTGGGTAATATTTGTGCTACATTTGGGCTCTTTTTTCACTGGTGGCCATCTTGGAAGACTTCTTTGTTATGAAGTTTCCTAATTTCTTCATTTACTGCAGTCTCCTCAGTAGGAAATGCTTTCAGTTTTTTACTTTGATTCCATCAAGAAGGCATTCAGATGTGTCTCACATCTGCCATAAATTCAGAATGTTAGCACTCTAGTTGCTCATTAGATCACTGGAGTAAAGCTACTGCTCACCAGGGAGTTAACTGGTAGTCTGCTGCTGGTATTGAAAGTGATTGTTTCAGTCTGCATGTCAGAATTTTCTAATGAAATAGAAGAGGATTTGAGATCTCACTTAAAACATGCCCTAATTTTTCTTTCTGCAGCACTAACCATAATTTCTATTTCAAAAAGAACCCCTCATTTTGTTCCTTTTTAAATTAAATGTTTTAAGTGTTACCGGTTTATTCCAATCAAGATGGCTTCAGGTGTGCCATACTTTTGTCATAAGTAAGGCTGTTAGCGCTCTAGTTGTTCTTTAGAACACTCTGGGAAGCTGCAGTAGAACACAAAGGCATCAACTGGCAGGCTGCTCCTGTTGAAATATAACAGGAAGATATTTGAGATCACACTTGAAATATGTCCTAATTTTTCTTTCTACAGCACTAACCATAATTTCTATGACAAAATGAACCCCATCATTTTGTTCCTTTTTAAATTAAATGTTTTAAGTGTTACCAGTTTATTCCAATCAAGATGGCTTCAGGTGTGCCATACTTTTGTCATAAGTAAGGCTGTTAGCACTCTAGTTGTTTTTTAGAACACTCTGGGAAGCTGCAGTAGAACACAAAGGCATCAACTGGCAGGCTGCTCCTGTTGAAATATAACAGGAAGATATTTGAGATCACACTTGAAACATGTCCTAATTTTTCTTTCTACAGCACTAACCATAATTTCTATGACAAAATGAACCCCATCATTTTGTTCCTTTTTAAATTAAATTGTTTAAGTGTTACCAGTTTATTCCAATCAAGATGGCTTCAGGTGTGCCATACTTTTGTCATAAGTAAGGCTGTTAGCACTCTAGTTGTTCTTTAGAACACTCTGGGAAGCTGCAGTAGAACACAAAGGAATCAACTGACAGTCTCTGCCCTTGTTGGATGTACATGTTTTACTGAGAATGTCAGACTTCATTCTCACATGAGTGAGAAAGATAATGTGAATTTACAGAAAATATGCTCTCATTTTAGCTTCTGGAGCACCTTCCAAACCTCCATGGGACAAGCATGAGAAAATAGTGTTCTCTCAAACATGATTCATGATATCCCAGCAGAAGGTTTTTCACATGGTAAAATCACCTTAGAATACACCACAATTCCTAAAATTAGTATGGTACCATCAACAAATAAATTCTAATGTAACTAAAGCCTGTTATCACCCTTTATAGTTCTCCTTTTGGTAACCCTCAAAATCTTCTATTCACTACAATGCATTTCAATGAGGTACTATCATTTATATTGGTCCCAAGATGGCTGCCAGCAATTCCAGGATGAAGTGCTGACAGCCAATCAGATCTCACGATGACATGTGTGGTTAGGCTCCGCCCAGATATATATGTGACTTTACTTTTGATTTTCTCAGGAACTACTGAACGGATTTACACCATTTAAGCAAAAGGCACGACACTGAACCAAGGGCTACCTCTTTGCCAAATTTGGTGTAATTCCGTTCAGCAGTTCGGGCTGTAGCTGCGACTAAAGGTTCCTATGGAAAAATGAATGGGGAAAACGCGTTTTGGGACCCCCCTTTTCTCGGCCCCCGCTTGAAGTATCACCCCGAGACTTTCAGGATAGGAGCGGACCGGAGCGCCCCAACAAGTTGGAAACTTTCGCGAAGATTCGTCAACCGGCGCCAACGTTATTTCAAATAGAATGTCGCGGATTTCCTATGGATAATAGGTTTTAACTATAACTATCTACTGGCGACCGCCAGTAGATAATATGTGTGTGTATATATATATATATATATATACACCCAGCATTGTGGTTCCCACCGGCGCGCACAGCAGCGGGTGCTGACGTAAGGCCGAACCAATGGCCTGGATTAATTCTTATGAACAAAGGTACGCCGCACTCAGAAATCCTTTCTGTAGTGTTTATTCAAACAGAGCCAGTCTGTCTCACTGACGCGTTTCGGCCTCACAGGGCCTTGCTCTGAGTACAAAGGTATCACTTATTAAATCTAATAAGCTAACCCTGTGTTACTAATTGTTAATGTTTGTCCTTAAAACAATTAAAAACGACTCTAGGAGTTTTTCACTGACAGGACATGTAAAACTGAAGTACATATGTCTGACTTTCTAAATTCAATGCACCCTGCCCTACAAGCCTTTAGGGCCTACTTTAGGGGTGAGATATGTAATAAAAATGAAGGTTTAGACTTGGCAAAAGTTTTTTTTGCCAGGTCAAAATAGCAGTATAAAACTGCACTACAGGACTGAGACATGTTTTAAAAAGCTACTTTAGTAGTGGAACAGTTAGTGCTGCAGGCCCCCTAGTAGCATTTAATTTACAGTCCTTGAGTACATGTAGTATCATTCACTAGGAATTTACAAGTAAATGAAATGTGCCAATTAGGTATATGCCAATTGCAGCATGTTTTAGGGACAGAGCACAAGTACTTTTCAACTAGTTAGCAGGGAAAAAGTTCACCTCCTGTGTGAGCTACAGAGACACAACAAGCTTCCAGAGGCCTGCACTGCAACTGCCCAACTGACCAGCTGCAACTGGACCTGCCTGAACCTGCCTTGACCTGCCTGGACCTTGCTGCTGGCCTCTGTTGCAGTAAGCCCTGATCCCAAAGAGGTGCCTTCGCCCCAGGTCCTGGACCCTTGGCTGGCATTAGTGAAAGCTCCTCTCATCCACAAGAAAAAGGTGAAAATCAAGACGTTTGGGATTTTCACAACGCCAGACCTGCTCTTCACACTGGATTTGAGAAGATAATTCTTCAGAGGGACTATCCTATAGCTTTACCAGGCCCATGCTCCATCATGGGCAGACTGAACTTGTAACCTTTCTCCGGTCTGGTTCGACCAGATTACCGCAAGTGGTGCTTTCCATTTCTTAGTGCTATTTCCACTTAAAACTCTGAAAGTTTATAGCTCCAGTTCTACTGATTGGATTTTTGTCATTCTGGTATCATTTTATGTAGTAACATTTACTCTACTTCTCTAAATTGGTTTGGGATATCTTGTGTTGTGTTTTCACTTTATTACTGTTTGTGTGCTACATAAATATTTTACACATTGCCTCTAAGTTAAGCATGACTGCTTTGCGCCAAACTACCAGAAGGTTAAGCACAGGTTAATTAGGGACTTTGTGGTTCACCCTTTCAAGGATGGTGTTTTTTGCCTAAGTGGGGCTTCCAGCCCCACAACTAATAACCTGATTTCTTATAGTATGTCACTGCAGTTACAGTATCCAAATGTGCTGTACTTAGACTGCAGCAGCCCTTCGGTTTTTCAACCAGGTTTAGATTAAGTTCAACGGCAGGAAGCCAGGAGAGATTTGTAAATAGAACACTCACCCATGGTTCTCTTGGTGAGTGAAAGGATACACCAGATGGGCGCCAAGAAGGACAAACAGAAATTCTGATAGTAGTAAGTTTATACTAATCAGGAGTCTAGTGTCAATCTTGCCTTTGATGGTAAACAACCCATAGCCACACTAGCTTCGTTCACACCAGGAAGTGAGTAAAAGTGAGTTATCCCAAATATGCAATCAGTATGTCTCTGCAGTCACAGTACTCAATTGAGCTGTTTGCTGTACTAGACTGAAGCGGCTTTTCTATTTTAGCTAGGCTTAGTTTAAGTTCAAAGGTAGAATTTTCATAGTTTGTTGTTAGAAATTGTAGGATTTCTGGTTGACAGAGATATGCACCCTGTGCAAGCAGGAACCACAATCCTAGTCAGGATAAGTCAGATGCACACCCTAAATTAACCTGTGCTCACCCTCTGGTAGCTTGGCACAGAGCAGGCAGGCTTAAAATTAAGAGGCAATGTATAAAGTATCTGTGCAACACTTAAAATAGTAAAACAGGTAAAACACCACCCAAAAAGATACCAAGCCTGGATAGAAACAAAGAGCTTAATTTATTGAACAAAACAATACCAAAATGACAAAGATCTAATAAGTAGAACCAGAGTTATGAATTTTAAAGAATATCTTGAAATATAGTGATTAAAAGAATAAAGAGCCAACCGGGGCTACCTGGTCGCGCTGGACCGGTTCAATTCCGAAAGTTCAGGCTGACCACGATGGAGTGCGGGTCAGCTACCGGAACCAAGTTGGTCCTTCGGAAAAGTACCTTGTTTGCGCCGTAGAAGGAACCGAGATGCATGGAGCAGGAGGCGATGGTTCGGTGCCAAAGTACAGGATTTGCAGGCGATGCATCGTCATCAAGCTGTGCAAATTGGGGATGCGGCGTCGTCGAGCTACAGACTTCAGGCAATGAACCAAGTGCTGGAGGCAAAGAACCTTGGAGACAGCGATGCAATGTCCCCAGCCCTTGTGGTAGCGGCGATGCGTCGGCATCAAGGGAGATGCGTCGGTTCCAACCCATGCAATGTCGTTAATGCATGGATTTTGTTAGTTGCAGCACTTTTTACCCACTTCCAAGGGCCCAGGACTGGATTGGCACCCCTTGGCAGCGCAGACTTGTAGCAGGCAACATCCAGGTGCTGTTGCAGGTGGAAGAAGAGTCTTTGATGACCCTGAGACTCAGAACAGGAGGCAAGCAGACAAGCCATTGGAGTAACTCTGGGTTCAAGTGGGTCAGGTCCAGTCCTTCTCACCCAGGCAAGGAGGGAAGCAGGCAGTTAAGCACAGCAGAAAAGAAGGCAGCCCTTCAGCATTACAGCAGCCTTTCTTCCTGGCAGAGTATCCACCGGTCCAGAAGTGTACTCAGCATCTAGGCTCAGAAGTCTAGTTCTTATACCCAGTGGTGCCTTTGAAGTGGGGGAGACTTCAAAGAGGGGATTTGAAGTGCATAGAGGTCCTCTCTTGCTTCCATGGCTCTAGACTCACTACAGGGGATTAAGCAGTCCTTTGTGTGGGGACAGAACACGGCGCTTTCAGGTGTAAGTTTGAGGCTGTGCCCAGCTCCCCCCTCTTCTCCTGCCCAGGATGGCCCATCAGTCACACCTAAGCTCCCTTTGCGTGTGGCTGTCTGGAGGGAATGCACAAGGCCCAGCTGTCAATCCCCGCACCCCCAACATGTATTTGAGCCGGGCAGCAGGCACATAGTGCTAAGAGCAGAAAAATGCCAACTTTCTGAAAGTGGCACTTTTAAAGTTATAATCATAAATCCTACTTTGCCATTAAAGAGGATTTATTATTACAAGTCCATAGGTACCAAACAGGACAGATCTACTCTCTCTCCTTCAGGAATTATAACGTATTATTTGTAATAAAAAATCCCCAATGTTAACCAATGAGAGGGGAAGGCCTCACAGTAGTGAAAAATGAATTTGGGAGTTTTTAACTACCAGGACATGTAAAACTTAAAAATACATGTCCTACCTTTTAGTTACACAGCACCCTACCCTAAGGGCTTCCTAGGGCCTAGCTTAGGAGTGACTTATATGTAATAAAAGGGGAGTTCAAGGCTTGGCAAGGGGTTTTAGATGCTAAGTCTTCATGCCAGTAAAACTGCACACACAGGCACTGCAGTGGCAGGCCTGTGACATGTTTAAAGGGCTACTCAAGTGGGCGGCACGATCAGTGCTGCAAGCCCACTAGTAGCATTTAATTTACAGGCCTTGGGCACACATAGTGCATTTTACTACGTACTTTATAAGTAAGTTAAATATGCCAATTATGGCTAAAGCAATTTCACCATGTTTAAGGGAGTGAGAACATGCATTTTAGCACTGGTTAGCAGTGGTAAAGTGCCTAGAGTCCTAAAACTAGCAAAAACAGTTCAGCAAAAAGTGAGGCAAACATGCAGAAGGTTTGGGGGCAGACCACCCCAAGGTTTACATGTCTATCAGTTGGGGTAGGAAAGAGATTGAAAAATCGTCTTTGGGTCAGTGTGGTATTTATCAAATATTTAATTTATCGTTGAACTTTGTTTTGTTGATAAATATGCCCAATAAATGATTTTTATAAAACTAAATAATCTCTGCCTGAAGCCTGGGCAATTCTCAACTTGTTCTGCAAGGTTACCCTTCCTGAAGCTGCTTTACTTTGGTTTTCCAAGCTCAGAGGAAAGGTGTGAATGGCTCACATCAGAGAACAAAGTTTTTTTGGAGTGATAGGCTTGCTGGCAGATCTCTGACAGGAAGGAAGAGGGAGGTACATTACAAGAAAATTCACCCATTGTTCTCGTGAAACATGAGGGGAGGGCAGTGAACAAATACACCAGATGGGCCTCACAGAAGGCAAGCATAAACTCTGAGAGCAGCATGTTTATAATAATCAGGGCCTTCGTGAAAAGTGCTGTATTTGATGGTGGATGTCCCTTAACTAAACTGCTTCCTGTTACACAAGCAGGTAACCAGGGATCACAACCAGCTTGAGGAGATTTTTTACTGGCAGGGAAGTGAGTAACGTCATTGTAATTGGCCAGCCCCTGGATGGGATGAAAGAGCTCCTTACAGTGGTAGAAAGCAACTGCCATCTTCTATTGCCCCGGGTATATTTTTATCCCAAGTTAGAGAAAGTTCTGCAAAAGTGGGATAACGTCTATTGTAGGAACATGTTAGTATTATCTCCAAGGCTCACTACCAAAAAAATGCAGAGACATGACTATTTCTTGATGCTCACACCACCAGATGATAAGAAGACCCCCGAAAAGGTTAGAAGGAAGAAACAACCACTATCTGCCTGGGAAAGTACTGATGTTTAGATTCTTCTTTCCTTTGCACCCAGGCTTTGTAAGTGCTTCTGAAGGGTATGACTTCCTTGCTGCCTGTATTTTCAGGGAGCTAAATGGCAAAAGAAAAAGAACCATTGGAGAAGATGGAACTGGACTTTGGTGAGGCTTCTTTTTGGAATCCTGTTTCCATTTGGGGATATTTCATTTTTTACAGCTGTTTACACAGGTGGTGGTAGGAATTTTTGGATCCTGTATGCCGCGTGGACACTGAGCTGGAAAGCAACTAGGTGTGCCCTGGGCAAGCTGTGCATGTATGCATGTATCTTTGGGGGAGAGGGGCTAGGATTAAAGTTTCCATATGGCAGGAATGGTGAGAATGCTTACTTCTGCTACTTGTTTGTTTACTACAATAAGCATTGCTCACCAGCGCACTTCATTTGCTGCTGCTTCATTATGTTTAGTCATGGCAGTTAGTAGTTAGGAATCCATAATGCGTCATGGCGCTTACTAGCAGTCCAGCTGCTACTGACACATACAGATGCAGAATGATGTGCATTTGCTGCAGCAGAGTTGGTTTCTTATGGACCCTTGGGCAATAATAATGCACCTCCATTGCAAATAAGGTGAGAAAGTGAAAACTCATTCGGATGCGTCCAAAATTAATCAGCATTTGCACGGCTCCAATTGATACAATTGGAGTCTTTTAAATCTCCAGCCTCTCCTAAATTAGATATCTGTATAAGACAGTTTCACAGTATGTAATGCTGCCAATACCCTATTGTGTTTGTCATTGACTTCAAAATGTTAAACACCTTCCTATTGTATTTGTCAAAGAGTCTACAATGTAAAACCCCTTCCTGTTACATTCTTCCGGGCTCATAATGTCAAACCCTTTCCTATTTCATTTGTCAGAGGGTTCTGAATGTACAACCCTTGCCTACTGTTTTTATGATGGAGTTGCACATTGCAAAGCCCTGATATAGGCTTCATAGGCTAACACAACTCCAGTTAAATCAAATGCCCATAAAAAAGAATATCAACAAAGAGTCAAAATGAGCTACTTTACTATTGTATCCAAATTGAGCACTAAGCAGACCACATTAGCATTTGACTATCAGGTTAGTAAAGCAGAGCAGTCCAAGTTTAAGAATCTCACTGTGATCGTATGTAGTTTGGCACAAGATTTAGGAGGAGGGACCAATGTCCAATGAGCCCTTTCAGTAGAGTTTTGAGAAGCCTTATGCCTGACGGTTTCAAGGATTAATTTCTCCAAAAACAGTTAAGATGTTGAGCCCATCCATCATCTCAGGAAAATACACAAAGCAGAGCATGTTCACTTAGGGACAGTGCAATGCTTGTTTCAGTCTGTCTGTCAGTGTGCATATGGCTTTCAGTGTGCATATGGGTTTTTAAGTTTAAGTATTGTAGTACACGTATCTGTGATATTGTTTGTGATGGTCCTAACTGCCTCAACAGCTGTTGTCCCCTTCCCCACACTCTTCAGGTCCAACGTGCTCAGTGGCATTCTCACTGACCTGGTAGTTACCTTATGCTTGAGCACCACTCATGAAGTCCACAGTGGAAGACTGGGTGCCTTGCTAAGGGCACACCACTGACTCAGGAGTCTTAATTTCTTGGGCAGAGTACCTGGTTTATCGCACACCATGGTGGCCAAAGAAATTGCAGAGGACTTGTGAGAAAGCCATCCTTTTTTGCACTGATCACCCACATTTTTTTAATGTTACTGGGGGTTACTGACTCTGATTGTGCCCTGGGCTCTGATAACCAGACCCAGAGCCAGTGCTGTGTTTAAAAGGTATATGGTAATAAGGTGTAATTACAATTGGTTCCAACAACCTACCTGTAAGTCCCTACTATATGGTAGGACATGTAGGTTTAGAGACCCCAGTGGATTTAATGCACTTAAGTGTGAACTGCTGTGGTGTCTGCTGTCATTTTAAAGCCTTCCCTGATTTCCAGGGTGCTTTTAAAATAGAACTGTGTCCAAATTCGACTCTGGAATTAAAAGTACTTCTAAAGTCTAAAACTACCTTTTTATTACATATACGACACCCCTAAGGTCTGCCCTAGGCGCCCCAAGGGTAGGGTACCTTGTTATAAAAAGCAAGGACATTATAAATGTTGTTTTATATGCTCTGGTTAGGGAAAAACTGCCAATTTTATTTTTCCTCTTTGTTGTGTGCTAGCTCCATTAGCTAACATGGGAAGGCTTTATTAAACTTTAATAAAGCCTAACTTTTGACAGGAGTGAGCTAGAACAATAATGTACAGTATCAAAATAATAGTTACAATTAGTCCAACAACTTGTTAGATTTATTGTAACTATTTCAGGAAAGTCGTTTTAGATCTTGCTTTCCTGAAATTACCAAAAGCAGCCCTATAGCAGTCTCTTCTGATTGGCCAGCCTTTGACAGGCTGAGCCAAGCTGTTCCTGATCAGGGGTGAAGTGGCCTGAGCTGAAACAAAGAGACCATGCCAGGACAGGAAGGGGGCTGGTAAGCCAAAGTGGTCTTCAAAGGGAGAAGCTAAGAAGGCCCAGGAACCAGGCCCACCCCCACTTCCTGCACCCCCAGCCAGATGGGAGCCCCTCTAGTTCAATTAGGACAGGGGCTGGAAGGGGAGCATAGGGAAAGGTTAGCCACACCTGTGGGCTATGTTAGCTAGACTTGAACTCCCAGGATAGATTTTCTCCATTTTGATTTTTAGTGAGGAGTGCTTTCTGGGACAACAATAAGTCACACTTCTAAGGTTCTAAGGAAGTGGTCATAGCAGAGTGTGGAAACTTGAACCCTATTGGTTAGGGGTGGCCCCTCCCCCGTGCCAGCCCAGAAACTGAAATAAATATGGGAGAGCTGCACAGCACCTCAGATCCCTGCTTGAAGACAACAGAAGAACAAGGATTGCCCTGCTGAACCCTTGGTCAGCACGAAGAGAGAACTGCACTCACAAGGACTGCATCTGCTGGACACTCTGAGCTTCACAAAAGAGGATTTTGCCTGGCTTCCATGATAAATCAGTGGAGTCCCTGTTCCGCAACAGGACCAAAGGAGCTGGAAGAATTAACCTGTATCAACTCCGGCAGAGACAAGACCAGCTGACCAGCTCATATGGACTTTAAAGGATTTGAGCAGGTGCATTGTGGGAATTGAAGTCCCAAACCTCAAGAGGCAACTCAGAGCTTCTGGACCCTCGGCTGCTGTTGTGGACCCTCAAAGATCCTCAAAAGATCATCTGGAAAAAGCTCCAGAAGTTTGGGAACTTTTGACAACTTTTGAGAAAAAGCTTCATGAGTCCACCAACCACGATGACGAGAGTCAAGCCGGTGACATTGAACCGTGACTCGGCCTGACTTGCAGGTTTGCCGCGCTGAAAGCTCTGGAGCCTTTCGAAGACAAAGACCTCCAGGACTCACCAAGGCATCGCACTTCAGCAGGCCTCCGTCATCGAACTGAAAGCCGGATTGACGAAGACGATTGCTCGATGTCGAGAGAAAAAGCTCCATAAAAGTGACTAAGAGCGAAGGTCAAATTTAGACTGGCCCCAACCACCCAACATATTCGACCTGCACTCCATCACAGTCAGCCTGAAACTTTGGCTTGGTCCCAGTCCAGCAGGACCAGATACCAGCAGCTGGGCGCTTTTCACTTTTAAGTGCTGGAAAGCACATTTTTACATTTAATCTTTACAAATTCATATCTCTGCTTCCCTGCATTGGATTTTTGTCGTTTCTGTGTCATTTTAAATATAAAAATATTCTCTTTTTTTATAAATTGGTGTTGGATTTTTATTGTGTGTTGTGTCTTACTTATTTACTGTTCTGTTGCTATTAAATACTTTACACACCTGTCTCCTAAGTTAATCCTGTCTGCTCACAGCCAAGCTACCAAGGGTTGAGCAAAGATTCATTTATTGAGACTTAACTGGACCTTATTTGTGATTGTGGTGTTATTACTAGTTGTAGGTACCTACCAGCCCCTACTAATAAACTACCTTCCAACTGGCCTCCACCTAGCCAGACTCAGCTTGGCAGCAGGTGAAGACTTTTGAAACAGCTTCCAAACATGTATTGGTAAGCCTGTAGGTACAATTTACAGTTCAGACAGACAGATCCTGCCACGTGCCAGGATCTACATGGGCACCACAGGGACAGAATGTTCAGGAGCTCACTCACCCAACATTGGGCCAGACAGAGCCATGTGTCAATGTGTCAAGCAATTCACTCGATCCACACATGTGTATGACTCTATGTCCTGCTATTGAAGTGCCTGCACCAGAGGAGGCCCCCCAGGCCTGATCAACTCTCTAGGGCATCAGAGTTGTCATAAGATGAGAGCCCTGGGTCTATATTACATACAGTGCCACAGGGTGTAATGGGTATGTGCCCATTTACTGTGCTCCTGGGACATTTTAGTACTACAGAAGGGACCATAAACAGTTTTGCAGGGTTTTTTGTAATATAGATATAGCTGGTGATATTTGATGGAGATGATCCCTCATTTGCTATGGGGTGTGGCCTCATGCAAATGAAGGAAACACTTTGCCTCTGCACCAGCGCTGTATTATGGACATAAGCACATAGGCAGAGAGGCCTTGAGGAAGCGCACTAACTGTGAAATACATATTGTGCACCAGTAAGAGCGAGCTCTGAAAGGGAGGAGAAGGGTCCCCTGAGCCCTCAGGACATTCCCCTGCAGGCGGGTGCAGTCACTCACTGTACCTGCTTGCAGAGGGATATCTACCCACCCCCACCCCCGAAGTGCTGGTCATGTACCACCAGCTCTATGAAAAACTGAGTGACTGCTTCAAAGAGCCGGTCAGCCTTTCACTAATGCACTGCCCACAGGGCAGTAGCGAATATGGTGCTGTGCTGAGGACAGCTCAATATAAGTGATTCGGTGGCCTGTCCCTGTTTTCACATGCCAGATCTTTAACAAGGTATACAGTTTCATAGCACCCTAAGTTTAACACAGCCCTTGGTGTTCCCTTCCCAGTGGCATTTCACCTGTGGGCCTCCCCATCACTGGACTAGACAGCAGGGCCCACACAGGAGTGGGTAGTGGTGCAATGTGCCCCGCACCTGCTGCTAGTGCAGTTCAATGGACACTTCCACCTCTAACATCTGTATCAGCCAGTGACACCAAGGCCAAACCACCTGCTCACTGTTGTGGAGCCTTTACCAACTCCTCTCCTGATAGCACCACCCTCTCTCATTCTAGCCTGCTGCGGCTGATCAAGGCATCCCTCAGTCTCCTGTATCACAGTACAGTGGCGGCCGGTGCATTACGGAAGTGGTAGGGCCATACAGCACGTTCCAGCGCTCTACCTTTGGCCTTGCCATACCCCGGGGCAGACATTTACTTCACACACAAGTAGATATACATGCACACACAGTTTCAGGCACACAGGCAAATACATTCATACATACATACACATGCAATCCCTAGCACACAGACAAACAAACACACTTAGACCTAAATTCAGAAAAACGTACCTGAGGCAGGCCCACGCTTTCCGATACTCTCATCTCTCTGCAGCAGCCTGAGGCAGACTCACGAGCTTCCACCCAATCAAAAACTGGAATAGGTTTGAAGGTACTGAGGTAGACCATTTTCTCTATTCCATATTCTGACTGGGCAAGAGAGCATGTGATTGACAGGGCTGACATGCAGCACTATGTGACACTAGTGCAGCATGTCAGATATATTTTGTGTATGTGTTAGGCTGGGCTGTAACAGCTCCTGCCTGACTCAGGCGCAAAACAGGTAGTGGAACCCTCTTCTGCTGCCAACCTGACATTAAAGCATTTACATGCAAACAAACGATCTGTGAGATTGTTTTCATATAAATGCTGAAATATGCCAGCAGTAGTGGCAGAGGGTCGATGCCCTGGCGCCCCCTAGGGGCAGCAGCTGCTGTCACAGTGTCCAAAAGGATTCAGGTCTCTGGTCATTCCTTATTGTTTTTCCAACCTTACGCCATAGCTGTACACAGGGCCTATTCTAGGGTGGTGCGACCGGTGCAGCCTCACCTGGTGCTGACCTCAGAGGGGGCGCTGGGTTTAGAAATAACTTATGGGTTTCAAAGAACCCACTTCAAAGTTCCTTGTGTGTCAGACAGTTTCCTGTCAACAAAAAAAATGTGAAGATAGTTATGATGATTAACGTTTCTGCTGGAGAGAGATGAGTTTTGTCTTGTGGCTGCTCTGACTCATCATAAAGTAGCGCAGAGGGTTAAAATGCTTGCTGCAAATAACGTGTACTATACAGATCGCAGAATTGTATTTTATGTGGATAGCTCAGTGGGTTGCTGCTTTTGTCACAGAGATCCTTGTGTTACTTGCAGTTCATAAGTTACAATCCTGATATTGTACATTGACATATAAACTGCCAGCAAAGAGCTGCAGCAAACTGCATGGTATAGGTTAGAAAGTAATGTTTTTCCGGAATCTTTCATTATCCTAATGTTGCTAAAAAAAATTGTTTGGGCAAAAATACATTTTTATTAGTAAAGCCAACCTCAATCACTGTGTTACGTTTTAAATCCAGAGTTTGTGCTTCTCCAGACCAAACCCTCTTAAAATATACTGCCCACCTGTATGGATGACATCTGATTCCTACACCTTGTAATCCTCATTGTTTTATATAACATTTCCTGTAGGCTGTTTTACACACTTGTATGATTCATTGTCTCTGTATGATGTATGTGGGATGTAAAGTGCTCTAGCACCCCACACTGGTATGAGTAGCGCTAAAAAGCAAATGAAATGCATGTGCGAGAGGGGCTGTGGAGAGATGAAGGACACTGATGCAGGGTGGTAGTAGGGGAATCCTTGGAAAAGGAGGCCATCGGGCGGTCACCAAAACAGATTTTCGCACCAGACACCACCAGCACTAGTGCCGGCTGAAGCTGCACACAACATATCCCACTGGGCTTGTCACTCAATACACAGCAGGTTCACCATTGCGGGGTGCATCCAAGAAGTCACAACATTCTCTAGCTCAAGGGTAAAGAGGTCTGAGATCCGGTGTTCTGTAATGCACTATCCTGGCTGTCAGTCATCCGTAGTTTCCTGCTCTGTTTTTTGCATAATTATGAATCGTAGTTTTTTCTTTTGGGCTTTCTGAATAATGTGCTTCTGTAAAGCAGATATAATCTGAATGATGAAAATATTCAGAAGTAAGCTGTTGTTGGAGACAAATCTACTGAGAACTGCATATTTGTAATTTCAGATTGCTGTTCTAAGTGAGATCTTTATTTAATAACATACCTCCGCGGATTGCCTGCTAAGGACAAATCAAAACGATATTTGTGACAAAGGCAGACCTAGAAGTAGCTGCTTGAAGCAGCTGTCTTGGGCCGACAAGGACGTTGCTTTAACAAAACAGCAGTAACCAACCTGTACATTTTAAAATAACATCATTTTCTGGCCAGCTAGAGGAAGGGTATCGACCCCCACAATATTGAAATGAGGAACGAGTGCAACCAAACAAACAAGTATCTTTATCTATAAGTACTGCAAAAATTAATATTTATGGCAAACATTTACTAACAGATCAATGTCTTTTCAATGTATGTTAATCTTAGCTTTTGCTTTCCTGCATGGACGATCCATTTTCTGTCTATTTTTGAGCTGGGCATCCGCCCTTTCTCCCCAGATCACTCCTGTATTTTATGCATATTTTTTTATGTTCTGTGGCTATTTTGGTCTGTCCTCAAACAAAAAGACTTCCCATGCGTTTTGGTAGACACATTCATGGTGTGGGTGAGTGACAGATAGTGTGAATAGCACGTGGGTTGATTTAAACATGGCATCACTCCAGTACCTTGTCCATCTGTTGCTGTAAAATGCACCATGCAGTTGACAGTGTGTAACAGGCAAAAAGATTTATTAAAACACATGCGCCATCTGTAAAACATAATTGGGTTTTTAAATGTTCATTTTCATAATTGCTTTTATTGGCGTTAAAGAAAGTAGCACATAATGATGTGCTCACCATGTATTGTAGCATGCTTAAAACAGCATTGGCTTAATAGTGATTGTGTAGCCTTTTTTGTATAAAGGTATTGCTGTTTTACAGCAGGGGACATGGATTTAAGATGGGCCTTTCATGAACAATACTTAGCTGTAGGAAATTGGGTTACTGATTGAAGGGGGTGAAACCCTACTCAAGCAGCAACCACAACTCTTGTCAGGGTGAAACACAAGCAAACCCCAAATTAACCTGTGCTTAACCCTCTGGTAGCTTGGCACAAAATCAGTCAGGCTTAACTTACAGGCAATGTGTAAAGTATGTATGCAGCACACAAACAGTAATAAAGGGGAAACACAACACAAGAAAAATCCCACACCAATTTGGAAAAATAAGGTAAAATGTTATAAATTATTTGACACCAAAACAACAAAAATCCAATCAGTAGAACTGGGGATATTTAATTTAAATTTTAAAGGTTTAGGTAAAAATAGTGCTTAATAACACAAAGCGCCAACTGTGGTTATCTGGTCACGCCAGACCGGTATAAAGTCAAAAGTTCAGGCCGACCGCAATGGCACGTGAGCCGGATACAGTGACCAAGTTAGTCCCACCGAGAAGTATACGTTAAATTCTGGTTTATAAGTGTTGCACAGTGCAGCAATGGACCCGTTGAGTGATGTGAGGTCCAGCGTCGAGGATGCGTTGTGCAGCATGGGTACTGATCAGCTGCGAGGGCTTTGATGCAGACTTGCATCAAGGCTGTTCCATGGTGCGTCAGTTCATATGAGGAACTGAGAGGTCTGCGTTGAGGATGAGTCATGCAGAGGTGGTTCTGATAAGCTGCAAGGGCTGCAATGCAAACTTGCGTCAGGGCTGTGTCGTGCTGCATCGGTTCCGATGAGGTGTTGCAAAGAGCTGCATCAGGGTTGCATCGTGCTGTGTCAGTTCTGGTAGAGACCACAGCTAGGCTTTCAGAGTACCTTTAGTCCCACTACTGAGGGTCCTGGACTGGAGGGACACCACCTGAGGGGTTACAACACACATCGGACAGGCTCTAGATGCAGGGGTCAAGATGGTTGGAGCCTTTTCTGGCCCTGGGGATCTGATCATAAGGCCAGCCAGGTAGCCCTTGTTATGTTATGTTATGTTATATCTATTTAGTAAAGCACAACGGATCACACCCAGAGGTGTATCTCGGCGCTCAGCCCCCACATTAAACGCACCTAGTAATTTAAAACATACAGGTTTTTAAAAGTTTCTTAAATTCAGCAAAATCCAAACAGCTGCAAAGGTAGCTTGGAAGCTGATTCCACGTTGTTGGAGCAGTGTAGGAAAAGGCTCTGAACCCATATCTTGAGGCTCGGACACGGGGAATAGACAGCAACACCTTATCGCTGGATCATAGTGTGGGAGAGGGACAGTAATAATGTAGTTTGTCTTTAAGATACAGAGGGGATCTGCCAAATAAGGTTATATATGCAGGACAACAGATCTTAAAGACATTGCACTTCCTGACTGGAAGCCAGTAAAGAGAATGGAGTATGCGGGCAGAAGGAGAGCCTGCCTGGAGATTATAGACCATCCCAGCAGCCTTATTTTGCACCACATGCAATTTAGTTAAGAGGGTGTCATTGGCTGCCATCAGTAAAGCATTGCTGTAGTCTAAACGGCTGATGATCAAAGCATGGATCAATGGTTTTCTGGTAGAGGAAGGAAGACGGGGAAAGACTTTCCTCAGTAGCCGCAATGTAGCAAAACATGACCCTCTTATGGTGGCTACGTGATTTTTCATGGATAATTCATGTTCAATTTTGATACCCACATTTTTCACTGATTTACTTGAACAGAGGGCAGGTCCCAGTTCAGAGGGCCACCAGTCTGGGGACCGGAGACGTTGGGCTTTTCCAAACAACAGAACCTCTGTCTTCTCACTGTTCAACTGAAGACAGTTTTTGGACATCCTGGCTGCAATGTTCCTCATGCAGGCTTGAAAATGACACCTGGAATCGTCAATGTCCAGTCCAAAAGAAATGATTAGCTGAGTTTTGTCAGCGTAAGGAATTTCTTCAAAACCTGATGTTTGGCAATCTGGGCAAGAGGAGCAACATAGATATTGAAGAGTGTTGGGCTCAGGGATGAGCCCTGTGGTATTCCTTTGGTGATGGAAACTGTACGGGATTTGGAGGGACCCAGAGTAATAATTTGAGACCGATCTTCTAAGAAATCAGCCAGCCACTGCAGGACAGTGCTCTGACACCAATCGAATGCAGTCTGCTAATCAGTATTGCATGAAAAACGGTGTTGAAAGCCGCAGAGCGATCCAGCAGTACAAGCATTGCAGGCGTACTTGCATCCAGAAAGAGACAAATTTAATCTGTGAATGCAACCAATGCAGTCTCAGTGTTGTGTGCTGTTCTAAAACCTGATTGGCAGGGGGTCTAGGATCGCATGCTCTTGAAGGAATGACATAGGCTGTTACGTATCTTTCAAGCATTTTCCAGAGTAACAGGAGGAGGGGAATGGGATGGTAATTAGTCAGGTTTTTGGGATCCGCATTAGGTTTTTATAAATGAGGGAGACCAAAGCCATCTTCCAAACTGAAAATAGCAGGAGCTGATAGAGTGGCTGAGATCCTAGGGGGATAGACATCCACGGGAGAGCCAGATTTGGCTTTGGATAAGAGAATTAAAATGTGGTCAAGTGTGAGGGGTTCAAACCTATCCCATATCGAAGGATAGTCATTACAGGACGACATGGATGAAATGGGGTTGATCGTTCCCAAATTGATAGTGAATTTCTTGTAAATAGCATCAATTTTGTCCTCAAAGAAATCAGCTAGTGAATTACAAAGTTGTTGAGAGCCAGGGATGGCTGAGACGCAGGCATGAGGGTGTATGAAATCATTGAGCACTTTATAGAGCTCTTTAGAAGAACTGCCTGCACTTGTAATTTGACTGCAGATAAAACTTGTTCTAGTTTTCCTAATCTGTGCATGATATTCAGATAGCATCAACTTAAAAGCTGCTTTGTCATTTTGAGTTTTTGACCGGCGCCAGCGGCTTTCCAAGTTTTTAAATCCTGCCTTCAGCGAATGTAGTTCACTGGAAAACCAGGGAGCATGTGGTCTGGAAAAGGCCTGTTTGGATAGTTTTATGGGTGCAATTTTATAAAAATGCCATAGACAGAGCACAATGGAAGTTGTCTAAAGCAACATTAATATCTGGGTCCTGGGTTGCTGCTTCCCATGACACAGCTTTAGAGAACTTTCCTTGTGAGATGTTATCCCATGTTCTATAGGCCTTTTTCCCTACTGTAGCCAACTGCTTTATTACGTCAGTCATAGCAAGTTGAAACTTGATCAGATAATGATCTGTCCAAGTAAGGGGACGAGGGTTTTCACTAGCCAATAGTGAAGAGTCTGTAAAAAGCAGATCTAGTGTGTGGCCTGCTCTATGCGTAGGACCAGTGATACACTGGTGAAGGTTCAGAGTTTCTAAGTCATCGAAAAGACGGGCCACCTCTGGTCTTGAAACGTCCTCTCCGTGAAAGTTAAAATCTCCCACCAGGAGAAAGTTATTTGAGGAACGTATGTAGGTGGCAACACGCTCAGTCAGGAGACGGCTAAAATCTTACCTGGGTCCTAGGGAGGCGATAAATTAGTGCTCCTTTCCAACGAGGACCATTGCCATCTCACGCTTAAAAATACATATTTCGACCCACTCCTCAAACAAAGATTCAATGATTGAACCTTAACGGAGTTTCAAAATACAATAGCAACAGCATCGCCAGGTCTGGATTCTTTATCCAGTCTGACCAGTTGGTAGTTGTCTGGCAAGGCCTTAGAAATACAGGAAAGAGCCGAAGCATTTAGTCGGGTTTCTGTAAGAATACAGAAGTCTGGGGAAAGAGATTTCAAAAGATCCCAGACTTCAATTGCTTGGTTTGATGGCGACCTAATATTACTATAAATAGCAAAGAATAAATGTTGGGACACTGTTTTTGAGGGCCCTGCTAGTACCACTGTAGGAGAAAAGAACAGAGAGTTGGTTGGAGAGCTTGAATTCAACCCACTCAAAAAAGATAAAGTAGGAGTAGAACAATCTGGGGCCTTAAATACTGAAAGTAGGCAGGAAAATTTGCAAAAGTGGCAAGTGATCAGACCTTCCAGATTTCAAAACGAAAGCCAGTCCCAATTGCACTTTAGCCTAGCCGGATCTGAAAAGTTATTTTCAATTTCACCGAAAAATGCAGAAGAGTAGCAAAGCCTATCCTTTATTATAATATTAGGTATTGGGGAGGCAGGGGTCCTGGCTCCTGGTGGCAGTCGGATGAGGACCGTTGCAGATGGGCTTGCCTTTGGCGCACCAGCGGCACACCCACTGCCCGCACCTGCTGTGCGTCCGCGTTATTATCTGGTTGAAATAGGTGCAGCCAAGATGAGCGCTAGACCTCTAACCCGGCAGGAAATTAAAAAAAGACCCTGCCTAACGGCCCTTTCCACACAATCAGTAAAACTGCGGAAGACCAAAGGACACTAATGCATGAGGTTAGTAAAGGAGTTCAATAAGCAAACAGAATCCCCTGTAAAACATAGAAGTTAAAATATGGCATTTAAAAATAAATAAGTGCGGGGAACCTGTGTAGGCAGAGCATTCGTGTTGTCATCTGGCTGAAAAAGGTACAGCCAAGATGAGCGCTAGACCACTAACCCAGCAGGAAATGAATAGCAGCCAATCAGAAAAGATCCTTCCTAACAACCCTTTCTGCAGTCAGTAAAACTGTGTAACAGAAACAACGGTTCCTGTGGAAAAAGTAGCTAGTTTATATTGATAATAGTATGCACAATCGCAATAATAAAAGGTTATAATGATGTCAGAAGGAAAGGAGACCATGAACACCTCTGTATGTATTAACAATGGTTATTTTATATCCATCCAAGATTTATACGAAATATTTACAGAAAAGGAAAAACAATAGTACTCTGTGTGCCTTGTGTTAATGGAACCATAAAAAACATGAGTGACAAATTGGTGACATTTGAAGCTTGGTTTCCACAATATTTAAAGTCCACCATCAATTATTTAACAATATTCACAGCTACTGCACAAAAATAGTCAGAGCTGATTCAAATGGTTCGCTTTAATTAGCTGTCGATGGTGTTTCGACCCTGTGTGCGTTGTAGGATCTCCCCTGACCTAAAGGTGTGGGGACATCTGTCAAGGGGGTTGCGCAGCTACGTGAAAGGTGTGCACCACCGATAAAGTGAGACAAAAGGTAGAGAGAATACTCACAATGGACCCAGCCGGGTGCCTATTGTAAGTAGAAAGGGCTGGCAACGTGGATATGCACAGCGTTATTATTCGCGGTTTATTAGTGGATGAAGAGACTGTGGACTCGACCTGTCCGAGTAGATCTCAGGTAAAATGTCAAATGTGCAGGTGGTGCGACCGCTCCGGCCTGCACATGTAGTATTTGGACCGAGGACACGATGGTACCGTCGGTGCGAGTATAGATCTTTAACGTTGAAGAATCACTCGAGATCTCTTACGTGTGCCAATGCAACGCGCGGAGGGTAGAACTGCTCCGTCTGTCTACCTGGGCCTGAATGACCCTACTGTAGCCAACTGCTTTATTACGTCAGTCATAGCAAGTTGAAACTTGATCAGATAATGATCTGTCCAAGTAAGGGGACGAGGGTTTTCACTAGCCAATAGTGAAGAGTCTGTAAAAAGCAGATCTAGTGTGTGGCCTGCTCTATGCGTAGGACCAGTGATACACTGGTGAAGGTTCTGAGTTTCTCAGTCATCGAAAAGACGGGCCACCTCTGGTCTTGAAACGTCCTCTCCGTGAAAGTTAAAATCTCCCACCAGGAG
The DNA here is from genome assembly GCA_963921515.1 of Calotriton arnoldi. NCBI lineage: Eukaryota > Metazoa > Chordata > Amphibia > Caudata > Salamandridae > Calotriton > Calotriton arnoldi. The sequence goes on from CAWUFW010008225.1 coordinate 762,623, forward strand.
AAATGTATTTGAGGAAAGTACGTAGGGAGCAACACGCTCAGTCAGGAGACGGCTAAAATCTTACCTGGGTCCTAGGGAGGCGATAAATTAGTGCTCCTTTCCAACGAGGATCATTGCCAGCTCAAGCTTAAAAATACATATTTCGACCCACTCCTCAAACAAAGATTCAATGATTGAACTCTTAACGGAGTTTCAAAATACAATAGCAACAGCATCGCCAGGTCTGGATTCTTTATCCAGTCTGACCAGTTGGTAGTTGTCTGGCAAGGCCTTAGAAATACAGGAAAGAGCCGAAGCATTTAGTCGGGTTTCTGTAAGAATACAGAAGTCTGGGGAAAGAGATTTCAAAAGATCCCAGACTTCAATTGCTTGGTTTGATGGCGACCTAATATTACTATAAATAGCAAAGAATAAATGTTGGGACACTGTTTTTGAGGGCCCTGCTAGTACCACTGTAGGAGAAAAGAACAGAGAGTTGGTTGGAGAGCTTGAATTCAACCCACTCAAAAAAGATAAAGTAGGAGTAGAACAATCTGGGGCCTTAAATACTGAAAGTAGGCAGGAAAATTTGCAAAAGTGGCAAGTGATCAGACCTTCCAGATTTCAAAACGAAAGCCAGTCCCAATTGCACTTTAGCCTAGCCGGATCTGAAAAGTTATTTTCAATTTCACCGAAAAATGCAGAAGAGTAGCAAAGCCTATCCTTTATTATAATATTAGGTATTGGGGAGGCAGGGGTCCTGGCTCCTGGTGGCAGTCGGATGAGGACCGTTGCAGATGGGCTTGCCTTTGGCGCACCAGCGGCACACCCACTGCCCGCACCTGCTGTGCGTCCGCGTTATTATCTGGTTGAAATAGGTGCAGCCAAGATGAGCGCTAGACCTCTAACCCGGCAGGAAATTAAAAAAAAGACCCTGCCTAACGGCCCTTTCCACACAATCAGTAAAACTGCGGAAGACCAAAGGACACTAATGCATGAGGTTAGTAAAGGAGTTCAATAAGCAAACAGAATCCCCTGTAAAACATAGAAGTTAAAATATGGCATTTAAAAATAAATAAGTGCGGGGAACCTGTGTAGGCAGAGCATTCGTGTTGTCATCTGGCTGAAAAAGGTACAGCCAAGATGAGCGCTAGACCACTAACCCAGCAGGAAATGAATAGCAGCCAATCAGAAAAGATCCTTCCTAACAACCCTTTCTGCAGTCAGTAAAACTGTGTAACAGAAACAACGGTTCCTGTGGAAAAAGTAGCTAGTTTATATTGATAATAGTATGCACAATCGCAATAATAAAAGGTTATAATGATGTCAGAAGGAAAGGAGACCATGAACACCTCTGTATGTATTAACAATGGTTATTTTATATCCATCCAAGATTTATACGAAATATTTACAGAAAAGGAAAAACAATAGTACTCTGTGTGCCTTGTGTTAATGGAACCATAAAAAACATGAGTGACAAATTGGTGACATTTGAAGCTTGGTTTCCACAATATTTAAAGTCCACCATCAATTATTTAACAATATTCACAGCTACTGCACAAAATAGTCAGAGCTGATTCAAATGGTTCGCTTTAATTAGCTGTCGATGGTGTTTCGACCCTGTGTGCGTTGTAGGATCTCCCCTGACCTAAAGGTGTGGGGACATCTGTCAAGGGGGTTGCGCAGCTACGTGAAAGGTGTGCACCACCGATAAAGTGAGACAAAAGGTAGAGAGAATACTCACAATGGACCCAGCCGGGTGCCTATTGTAAGTAGAAAGGGCTGGCAACGTGGATATGCACAGCGTTATTATTCGCGGTTTATTAGTGGATGAAGAGACTGTGGACTCGACCTGTCCGAGTAGATCTCAGGTAAAATGTCAAATGTGCAGGTGGTGCGACCGCTCCGGCCTGCACATGTAGTATTTGGACCGAGGACACGATGGTACCGTCGGTGCGAGTATAGATCTTTAACGTTGAAGAATCACTCGAGATCTCTTACGTGTGCCAATGCAACGCGCGGAGGGTAGAACTGCTCCGTCTGTCTACCTGGGCCTGAATGACCCTACTGTAGCCAACTGCTTTATTACGTCAGTCATAGCAAGTTGAAACTTGATCAGATAATGATCTGTCCAAGTAAGGGGACGAGGGTTTTCACTAGCCAATAGTGAAGAGTCTGTAAAAAGCAGATCTAGTGTGTGGCCTGCTCTATGCGTAGGACCAGTGATACACTGGTGAAGGTTCTGAGTTTCTCAGTCATCGAAAAGACGGGCCACCTCTGGTCTTGAAACGTCCTCTCCGTGAAAGTTAAAATCTCCCACCAGGAGAAATGTATTTGAGGAAAGTACGTAGGGAGCAACACGCTCAGTCAGGAGACGGCTAAAATCTTACCTGGGTCCTAGGGAGGCGATAAATTAGTGCTCCTTTCCAACGAGGATCATTGCCAGCTCAAGCTTAAAAATACATATTTCGACCCACTCCTCAAACAAAGATTCAATGATTGAACCTTAACGGAGTTTCAAAATACAATAGCAACAGCATCGCCAGGTCTGGATTCTTTATCCAGTCTGACCAGTTGGTAGTTGTCTGGCAAGGCCTTAGAAATACAGGGAAGAGCCGAAGCATTTAGTCGGGTTTCTGTAAGAATACAGAAGTCTGGGGAAAGAGATTTCAAAAGATCCCAGACTTCAATTGCTTGGTTTGATGGCGACCTAATATTACTATAAATAGCAAAGAATAAATGTTGGGACACTGTTTTTGAGGGCCCTGCTAGCGCCACTGTAGGAGAAAAGAACAGAGAGTTGGTTGGAGAGCTTGAATTCAACCCACTCAAAAAAGATAAAGTAGGAGTAGAACAATCTGGGGCCTTAAATACTGAAAGTAGGCAGGAAAATGTGCAAAAGTGGCAAGTGATCAGACCTTCCAGATTTCAAAAGGAAAGCCGGTCACAATTGCACTTTAGCCTAGCCGGATCTGAAAAGTTATTTTCAATTTCACCGAAAAATGCAGAAGAGTAGCAAAGCCTATCCTTTATTATAATATTAGGTATTGGGGAGGCAGGGGTCCTGGCTCCTGGTGGCAGTCGGATGAGGACCGTTGCAGATGGGCTTGCCTTTGGCGCGCCAGCGGCACACCCACTGCCCGCACCTGCTGTGCGTCCGTGTTGTTATCTGGCTGAAATAGGTGCAGCCAAGATGAGCGCTAGACCTCTAACCCGGCAGGAAATCAAAAAGAAGCCCCTGCCTAACGGCCCTTTCCGCACAATCAGTAAAACTGCGGCAGACCAAAGGGCACTAATGCAATGAGGTAAGTAAAGGAGTTCAATAAGCAAACAGAATCCCCTGTAAAACATAGAAGTTAAAATATGGCATTTAAAAATAAATAAGTGCGGGGAACCTGTGTAGCCAGAGCATCCGTGTTGTCATCTGGCTGAAAAAGGTACAGCCAAGATGAGCGCTAGACCACTAACCCAGCAGGAAATGAATAGCAGCCAATCAGAAAAGATCCTTCCTAACCACCCTTTCTGCAATCAGTAAAACTGTGGCGGACCAAAGGGCACTAATGCAATGAGGTAAATAAACAGAATCTCCCCATAAAACATAGAAGTTAAAATGCGTTGTTTAAAAATAAGTAAGTGCAGGGAACCTCTGTAAGGCCACTCTGGTGGTCCTGGGTTTAAGGTGGAGGTTCAGTCGTTCTCACTCAGGCAGCAGGGCAGCAGGGAAGCAGAGCAGCAGAGTAGCAGGGCATCAGGGCAGACCTTCTTGCAGCAGAACAGTACAGTAGTCCTTCGTCTGAGTCTTCCTCAGGCCCAGAAGTGTACCTGAAGAATTGGGTCTGAGGGTCCCCTTTCTATAACTGGTGCCCACTTTGAAGTGGGAGAAGCTTCTGGAGGTTTCCCCCCCACAGAGGTGTTTTGAATCTGATGCATCCCTGCCCTCGTTCCAATCTGTCTGGGGGTACAATAGGCTAGTGGGAAGTCCTTTGTATGTGTGCTGAGGCAGCCCCATTGAATTGCAAGTGTGGTAGGTGACAGCTCTACCGCCTATTAAGTCAGAGATGGCCCATTGTGCCAACATCCAGACTGTCTATTGTGTGGCTGTCTATGAGGAATACACAAAGGTCAACTGCCAACTCCAGCTAATCATGTGACCCAGGAACAGGTTTTAGGCACCAAATGTTTCAACCAAGTAAATGCCAATTTTCTAAAAGTTAAATTTTTACAATTGTGACTTAAAATCCAACTTTACCATAAAAGAGGATTTCAAATTACAATTCTTTAGAAACCAAAATTGATTTCCCTACTTGCTCCTAATTGAAAGTTATCACTTATTAAATATAATAAGGTAACCAAATGTTACCCTTTAGACCCACTAGTAGCTTTTCATTTACAGGCCCTGGGTACATGTCTTACTTCTTTACTAGGGACTTACAAGTACATTAAATGTGCCAATTGCATGTAAGCCAATTTCACCATGTTTAAATGAGAGCTCACAAGAACTTTAGTACTGGTTAGCAGTGGTAAAGTGTGCAGAGTCCTAAGGCCAACAAAAATGAATTCAGCAAAAACAGAAGGAGTAAGGCAAAATGTTTGGGGGATGACACCGCAGAGAGAGCCAAGTCCATTATGACTCCCCTGCAGCCAAAAACCAGGGTAGACTAATCAATACCATGATAGGCTTCCCTGCTTAGGCAATAGAACATGGTCGAAGGCCTTCTTATGGAGGGACAGATGTCAGTTATATGCCTCTCTGAACTCAGTTGGATCCCTTCTGAGCCACAGGAAAGACCAATAGGGAATCCTTTTCCTCATCTGTAGACCCCATCTGTGCAGCATCTAACCTTAACTTGCTCACAGATGCATCCCAGTAGGTAGACAGGACCACCGTGGCTAACAAGGTGATGTGGCGCCTTCCACTCCCTTGATCAGTTTTCGTTCACCAACCTAAAGGACAGCAACCAACAGACTCCACTGACAACTGTCAGTGTCAAGAACCAGGCCCGGAGCCAACCGCTGCTGGGTGGAAGCTCCAAGCGGGTACCTTGTGCAGGGCTTACTTCTAGCCCTGGGGCTGGTAATGAGCTCCATATGGGGTCACAAGGCTTCTCTGACCTCTGAGGTTTCTCAGAGTGGGAGCAACAGTCTCGGCTGGTAAGCACCCTACATTCACTCAATCTACCACCAGTCCAAGGATGGTAACTTGAGACTTGCAATCCAGCCCAGGGTCTGTACCCTGTGGTTGAACAGGGACCAGGGGTGAGCCTTTCCCCACTGTCCCTCTATCTGGGCCTCTCTACTCTTTGTTTGAGAGTGGTATCCTCAGAAACCTGACCTTTCAGGGCACCCTGGGTGACCACCCCTCCATACCGGTGGCAACTCATTCCCCAGAATACAGTCAGTGGGCATCTGGAGGCTAACTATGACCTTCCTCTGGGTCACCTCTCCACCCAATTCCATTGACACAAGGGCCATAGGGCTGAAGAATTCTTGACCCTCGGTCTGAGTCACTCTGCACATCTGTCCAGTGTACTGGTCTGGGGAAACCAGCCTTTCCACTATCATTGTCTGGCTGGCACGGGTATCCCTCAAAGCAGTGACAGGGATCCCATTAACTTTTGGTAAAAGTTACAACTCCCATCCTCATAGATCACAAGTCTACACTCTGAGTCCACCTCCCAGCTAAAGGAGATTAGGGCCTGGTCTACCTCCTGCCCCTGGGGACTACTTACCACTAAGGCCACATTGGCCATCCCTTAGAGGTCCCACCAGTGGGTGGTTTTTTGGGACAGACTGCTTGTGTCATAACTGGGAGCAATCAAACCAGCGGGGTTGGAATTGGGGCAACCTGGGCCACTGCACAGCAGAACCCCTCCCCTGTTTCTCAACAGGGGCATTGGAACCCTTTCCCCCACCTTGTTCTGGGACTTTTCTGTGTGTTCCTTGATCTCACACTCAATCTGCAGGGAGGGACCCAAACCATCCTTCTTGGTATCGCTCTCAGGTATGTTCTTAGGCAATCTGGTACTGATACAGAGGTCTGCCTCCTTAGCAAGCTCCCTGTGTTCAATGAGCTTACTATCCTCCAGGTGCTTTTGCAGCTCCACAAAACATATACTGAGCATGTGCTCTCTCAAAGCACGATTCTACAACCCATACTTGAGCTCATTTTATCTGGACCCCATCTCTAATTTGAGATGGGTGTCCTTCCTCACTGTAGGCATATGTTTCCAGATAACTGCCCCCAATACTCCTCTGAGACCTTGTGCATCCTTGGGGCTACCTCACAGGCTGAGAACCAGTTGTTGATATCATCCACACCACATGGCTAGGCACCAGCTCTTTAGAAATGTAGACATTTTAATCTCCATTGGACACAGCGGTATCACTCCAATCATTACTGAAGGAACCCATTTGCTTTGTCTTGAGTTCCAACTTTTTTATGCTCACTTCATGAGCCACACGCAATTTCTTCTCATCTAAGGCTCTTTCTTTCTCATATAGATCTCTGGACTGGGAGGGGGCACTACTCCTGTTGGCATGTGTTCCCCCCTAGGGCTGTGATATAGGCTTGTGTCGGGGCTGCACTGGTTCCAATTAGGTGGTGCGCAGAGCTGCATTGGGGTTGCTTCATGCTGCGCCAGTTCTGGGCGATACCACAGCTTGGATGACAGAGCACCTTTAGTCCCACTTCCAAGGGTCCAGGACTAGGTGGGGCACCAACGTGATTCTTGTATAGAATATATGTGCTGCAATGATCAATAGATAGAAGAAGAGGAAAGTAATGAGAAGTATCAAGACAGTGAATAATACAAAAAGTTCCACAATTGTACTGAAACAAAGTATATATGGAAGCATATGAAATATTACAACAATCTGGCACACTAGCACTATGCAGACCCTAACCCACGTGTCTAGGGTGTATGCTTATCTTCTGCCAAGAATCTCCTTACTGGATGATCGCACCCCATTACCTGGTGGGTAAGAATGTAGGACATATGTATCAAGAGGGAGGAGCTTGGAGCGTATACAGGTCCAGCATACATGCTCCAGGTAACTAGACATGGTAAGATGGGTATGCAGTTCCTAATGATATGTGTTCGTCTACTCGGGTCAGTCTAGTTCCAGGGAGTACACTGTGGATGTGACCCTGTAGGGACAAATACCCTCACACTCCTAGATAGGTACCATGTTTAATCATTGGGCTTTTGCTCCACGTTGGCCAGGCGCTGCAATGCCCGACGGGCACCCTCACAGGGGGCTCTTTGCCAGAGATCTTTTTGTAAGCATTTTGGTGAAGTGTGGGTGTGTGGGTCTAAGAAGGGAGCAACAATGGAAATGTCGTCTTTCTTCCACTACCATCGGTCCTAATGATGAAATCCCAAGGCATGATATTCTGGTTTTCATAAATGAACAATATAAACATGCCGTAGACAACATCTTGCCATTCTGGTAAAAACACTCTTTTTGAAAAAAAAAACGCCAACTGGCATACAAGGACCACAAACATTCCTCGACATTATTCAAACAATTTTTGGTCGCTATGGCCATTTACATTAGATACGACTTGCACGATAACACTCATTCGGAATTGACTATGTAGCTTCCCATACCATTAAAAAGATGGCGGCCACGTTTTTCACATATGAGAGAGAGTCTTTCCTTTCTTGTCTAAAAAATAGCAAACGGACATATTAGCCTGTTTTTATACCTCCTGCTCTAGTAGTTGCAATCCGGGCACTTTCGTAATCCAGAACACCTGCTCCCGTTTAACCAATTGGGAAACAGGCTAAATACTGCAGACCATCCCCGCTCGGCACTTCTGAGTCTGCTGGCGAGGGTAGGTCTTCCAGTGTGCTGATCCACAGGATCCTGTAAGTACGGCATTACCGACTGCTTTAAGTGCACCAGAGAGGGTGAGATTGTACCACTCTCCCACATGTTGTAAAAAGGTGGGTCTACTGACCTACAACATTGATGTTTATTAGCACAAAATCTAGTGTGCCACTGCACACGACTCGAGGATTCTTGAGCAATACCCAAGTTGGGTGAGTTGTTACCGAGATCAACTGAATGTGTTGGATTTTCAAGAATATATGTTATGTCTTATAGTGGTGTTTGTCACTCTCACTTTTTGAATACATGGGACACATTTGAGATTAAGCACAAAAGTACAAGGCAAAGCATGCATTGGTGTCTCATTTTCCAAGTTACTGCCACAATTAAATGCAATTTGATGATGTTGATTGTCTTTATACTACAGTTCATCGTCAAAATACATTTTTTAAGTTGATGCCCAGAGAGGTATGTGTGATTGGGAGTAGACATAGAAATCTATATATTGAAACTCCACTCACTACGTAGATTAGGTAACACTGGTCCTGGAGAAAAGCTGCTAGATCATCTATATGACTAAATTTAGCTTGAAACATGTCGACCTATGGCTGTCTTAGATAATAATTTCTAGTAGATAGCACCACACATTTTAACATAGGCAGGAGAACTTGTTCATTAAAGTTTTTACTGAGGAGCACATCTTGTCCTATTTTTAAACCTCACATTTGCACCTACACATTGAATACACTAATCTACAGTTAGACCCACACACCCACACTTCAGCAAGCGGCTCATGAAAAGATCTCCGGCAAAGACCCCCATTGAGGGTGCCCGTCAGCCACTGCAGCGCCGGCCCGACATGGAGCAAAAGCCCAATGATCAGCATGACACCTATCTTGGTGTGTGGGCATTTTTTCCTACAGAGTCACGATTAGAGCGTACTCTGTGGAACTAGACTGACCTGAGTAGACAAACACATATCATTAAGAACCTCATACCCTCCTCTCCGTGTCTAAGAATGTAGGACCCCATCTTGGTCATGAGCTAGACACCCTTCACGGAACTGTTTGCAAGCTGCTTGGCAAAAAGCATCAGCCTGTAGAGACCTCTCAATGTCAACAGAAGTATCTCCTCTGACTACACCCGAAAACAGATGTTTGTTTATAAAAAAAGGCATCTTTGCCTTTGTCTGAGATTGTGATCAGGCTGCCATTGTTTGTGTGCTACAGATAGCTGTGTCGCCATATGGCCGAAATTAACAAACACACACGTGTAGGCCTTGTACATAGTGTCAAGGCAATACAATCGTAATCTTGTGAAGTTGACTTGTGTAAGCAAGGTTGGCATTTCTAGGAAACTAACCTAAAGTGTCACGAATGCAAATGTGTGTCAAAAGTCGATGTGAAAAAGTGAAGGCAACTTTAGGAAAGACCTGTGTTCATGTAAAATGGCAACTTTTCCTTCTGGCCTAACTGGGACACATGACACCCACTCCTAGGACATCAGTCGACTAAGAAGCTATTTAATGCTAAAAATCCCGTTGCTAAAAATGCAACAGCATATGTAAGGGAAATTGCTTAAAAAGTCACACTCTAAAATAATGATAAAAAGGCTCTTAAAAAGGCAATTATGCTAGTCTGAGACCCCAAGCATAAAAAAAGCCAATTTCCCCAAAAATATAAAAGCCATAAAAGCAAGTCAATTTAAAATCAATTTGGTATATTGAAATCAGGCCGGATAAAAAGTTCCCACCAAACGCAATAGCCAGATGCTTGTGTTCCAAGAGGTAGACGAAACATTGCTGATCCTATCGTCTGCAGAGGATGATCTCAGAGCAAGAGCAAGTATGTTCCCATCCACACCCCACAGCAGCTGCTGCGGGAATGAAAACAGCCTGTTTGTGTTCCGTCGAGCCAGAGCCAAGATCCAATCCACCAGACACAGAAGCAATTCAGGGAGGCTTGTAGAATGCAGCCAGGAGCAATGGAATCTGCAAATAACAGCTATACAAATGGGCCTTTAGTGGGTCCATCAGTAAGTGTATGTCCGACGATTCAACCAAGTGCGACCCCAAGCACAAGTCCAGGGCACACTCGTAAGTGCACAGGAGAAACGTGCTGCATGCAATGAAGCCGGTCAGGCTCAAATGATAGGAACCAATGCTCATCCAGTTCCCGAAGCAAAGGTGCGCCAAAGCAATGCACCATGCGTTCACAGCACAACAGGACGTGAGACAGTGCCGGCTCCCTTTGATCTCGAAATGGGCCATCCAATGCGGAGCAAAATTATTAATAGCAATATCCCTCCAATTAAGAGCAGGACCAGCAGGTGACCTCCAAAGGCGTTTCCAAAGACGGAGTGGATAAATGATGGAATGACTCCAAACACCATCTGGAAGGTGCTAACCAACCCAGAGCCTATCCTTTTGAAAAACCTAGTTCTTCCAGTTGTATTAGACATGTTAAAAATATGATGCACCAACTTTCCAAATTGTCGTGGAAAGTTAGTGCAGAGTAGCGCATGTATCTCTGAAGAGGACCTTGCCCACCTGAATCTCAAACATCTCCTTGGCAGAAGTTGAGGCAGCATCTTTCTGAAATAATAAGGCTTTCATTTTGCTCAGGGTGTTAAATCACACGTTGCTAAGATTAATTGAAGGCCACAGCATACCCCCCCCCCCCAACTGTATAGGCAGGCGCAAACAAGACTCGTGTACAATGGAAGACACGGTCACCACATAGGCAACCCCTGGTTTCATCCCACAGCAACCTTGATTGCTCAACTCTCTTTCAAGGGTAATCTGAAAGTCGGACATATCACAGCCACTGGGGAGCCTTTCAACTAGCAAGACAACTTTGCCACAGAGGCATTACATGCTCCGTGTAACGAAACATCTTTGCATACTAGGGACACACTCAAAGTATTCTCGCAGTCAGAACCGCTGAAAATAACTTCAGTATCCTTATTCCAACACTGGAATTTGAAAGGAAGCTCCCAATGTTCATGTATGAACCCTTCACCTAACACTTCATATTTGCCCACTTGATGGTGTTGTAGACAGTATTGAAAGTGGAAAGTTGAGATTGGTAGTGTAATGTATCCAGGTATTATCCAATCCGAGGATGCTGTTTCAGCAATGGTAAAAGGTAATTTCTCTAGTTTCTCAATATGTAACATAGCGTATTTTGCATCCTTTCTTGCCATAACTATCTGTTGCTCTAAAAGATGGTATGATGAAAACAGATTTGTAATGTTAATGTGTCGCCACTGCACGTGGCCAAAACGTAGTGTCTATAACGTCCAGCTCAAATATAGAATAGACCTAAGTTGGGACTGTATGTGTTGTAATGCAGATGTCTTGTTGTATGAAATCTATTGTTGATGATACAATGTTACTCAAAGAGTATATTCTTGATGATAAGGTAGTCATACCATTGCCCACTACTGCAAGAGCCTGTTCTGAGTTGGCCCTGCCAATCTTGCGCAGTCTTTCAGCAGCCTCCTGTTGAGATATTTTCCATACCTCATTATATATGACAAAAAGAAAGTGTTTTTGACGTGGTATTCGAAGACCCAATAACAAGTACTGTAGATCCAGGCCATCAGATAAAAGGGACAAGTGCTGTTGTACCTAAGATAGTGTTGAGGTCTTTAGTCAATTAAGGCCCAACTTCTCAACACCACCACCCCCGAATGTTTAGTCTGCACATATCGAATGTTGGGCCTATTTGCTGTAAATCCCTTGATGTTTCCCAGGAATGAAGCCTGACATTTGTTTGTGCCTATGGCCAGACTAACCATCCCTTCCAATTGGGGGTCTGATGAGTTATGTTTACTTTCACGCAGCATGGTATCTATGGTATTCTCTTTGTATGATGTTAATTGCTGCCAATTTTCCAATTGTGCAAGAGTGGGAATCTGTGCTGTGTGCAAATCTTTTATCTTGGCCAGGCCAAGACATGTCTGTTGCACAGTTTTATTCAGGAAAATCTTTTGTTGTGGTATTAAGCAGGCTCTAAATAAAGCCTCAGTTCCCAGAACCTGCCAATCTTTAGTTCCCCAGATAGATTTTACATCTATTGTGTCCCTACAAAAGTTGAACCCTTGTACAGAGAGTTGGGAATGGAAATTAGCAGAGTAAATCTTCTTCGTGTTTGTTAACATATTTTTCTTTTTCACGTGACGTTGCAAGCCTATAATAGAAAGAGGCCGGGTCAGTGATGTCATAACCAGAAAAATAATCAAACTTCTGTGCAAATGCCTTAAACTACTCCAAGGTAGTATAGGGCAATGTTCCCATTGTGTAAAGTAAAAAACTTCACGTGGAATTCTAGCTTTGTGTAGAAAATGATGTCCGTAATGTTTGAAACAAACATCTCATCATAGTTAGCTGTACCATCTTATAACTCCTCAGAAGAAAACTCAGTTGAAATGATACCTTATCCCATAAAATTCCATCCAGAACTGGAACAGCTGAAATGTTCAAAAGGGAAGGGTCTCTTTGCTCATGATGTGATGGTGCCAGTGGTTTCAGAGTCAAGTTTACCATTTGTACTGCAGAGCGTTCCAGGATGAAATGTACATTCCGAAGGAGAAATAACACTGTCACAAAACCAATCGAAAGGATCAGGAGAAGTAATGGAATTGTAATCCAAAGGTGTAACAATGGAGAGACAAAGTATGTTCTTTTCAGCCAAAGATAGAAAACACACACCTTCAGTGCAAAAGGTAGGGGCGGTGTTGGGGGACGTTGCTCCGATGTGTCGGAGGCGAAGTTATCAAAGTCGATGAAGTAACCAGAAGCCGTCTGCTCTATCCTTGCCAGCTCAGCAGGTTGTGTTGAACTTGATGGAGACTTGATCTGTGGTATGCTGAAATAGACCTTGTTTTTTTCAGGATTTTGAATTGAAATTTGTGTTTCTGTACTTGTTGTCTGTGCAGAGATCTGCTCTCTTCCCCAGCAGCTCCGCGGTAGTGCTGCTGCCACTGCCCCTGTGCAGGTAGGTGTTCGGGGCCCTCCTCCACCCACAGGCTCCTGCCTGCGCCTCATTCCTGGTGGTCCAGTGGGAGAGCCTTGCTCTTCTGCTGGCCGCTGCTGTCTGTCTCTGTGTTTGTGCCTGTTTTTCTGTCTTCCTTCTAGCCTCTTCACTGTCTTGTTATTGTGTCTGTCTTCTTATTGTACCTGTGCCTGTGTTTTAAGTTTGCAGTTTTTCTGCCTTCTGTGCCCGTTGCTCTCCGTGCCCTTTTCCAGCCGCTGCTGCCCCTGCGGCCCCCCTCCCCCACCGGTTCCCGCTCCTGCCTCCCAGCTGCGCTTCCCTACCCCTTCCCTACTTAATGGCGGCCGCTGCTGGGATGACTGAGCTAGACCTCTGATCTCCTGGTCAGAGACCTGCTCTCTCCCCCAGCAGCTCCGCGGTAGTGGTGCTACTGATGCCCCTGTGCAGGTAGGTGTTTGAGGCCCTCCTCCACCCGCAGGCTCCTGCCTGCGCCTCATCCCTGGTAGTACAGTGGGAGAGACTTGCTTTTCTGCTGGCCGCTGCTGTCTGTCTCTGTGTTTGTGCCATTTTTCTGTCTCCGTTTTTAGGTCTCGCCTACGCAGTGCGCATGCGCTGCATAAGCAAAAAGACCTTTTGGAATCGCTTCGGCTTTTCAGCCAAAAACGTGCATGCGTTCCATTGCCTTCAATGACAACGCGTGCACGTTTGGCGATTCACTTGCGGGAGCGAGCGGCGCCATATGGTAGCAATTATCGCTCCTGGCGCCGCTCGCCCCCGCAAGGGAATCGCACTCCCCCCACCCCTCCCACTTCTTAACCCGGAGTACTGTTTCACTTTCGCGGCCGCGGCCGCACTTGTGTTTTTCCTGACTCCTCTTGTTTGGTTTTGTTCTGGCTGCTCTCACCGTCGAGTTTTCGATCTCCGCGGCCCGGAGACACTCGCCACCTTCCCACGGGGTCTGCTAAGGTACTACTCACAAAGCACCAACCAACGGAAAAAACAACCTGTAGGCGAACACTTCTGGGACGGCATGGCCATCTTTTCTGGGGCAGCAGCTGGAGTAGGACCCTTCCGGGATAGGCGAACCTTCTTTTCCTTTCACCGCCCCTTTTCTTCACTTCTTGAACTAGAGTAGAAAGGAAAGCGGAGACAATCGGATTTTATGGTTTTCTGGTGGGATGCGCAAAATAAGATCGGCACTTTCTGCTCGATTCTGGACGGGTTGTCCTGTGATAGCTGCTGAATGGTAAAACATTATGGTAGTGTGTGTTCATCAGTGACATACGTATATGGAAAATGTCCGGTGTGAGGGGTAACGCTCGACTTGAACTGTGTCTCTTGTGTGTTTTTCTTTCTGTGCGGCTGTGAAGTAATGTGTAGCATTGTGCTTAAGGGAATGTAGCGAAGCTGAGGGTCAGATTGGTTCTGGCAGAGTACACCACACACTGATTTGAGGTGTTTGAGTTGTATTTTCTCCGAGGGGGCTATATTTTCCCTGTAGGCGCATCGGGTCCTTTGTAGTCAGCCCCATCCACACGCAAGTAAAATAAACAACAATTCTCTCCACTTTGTTGACTCGCTCCTTAACAACTATCACACACAGTGACATATTCTCTATTTTACCATTTAAAAGGAAGTCCGCCCTTCCAGCCTCCACACTCTGCTTACTCATGCAGAATATAAAATTTGGAGAACAAATATGTCAACGTTGAATGAGTGTTTCCTCCTTTGCACTCTTAAAAATTAGTTTTGTTTGTTTGCAAGGATGTGTTGTGGAATCGTATTTAGCTTTGTGTTCCGCAAAGACATACATTCAGTGCTTGGCGATATGTACCTAGTTGATTGACCCTTTCAATAAGAGTATACCGCATCAATAAGAGCACACCGCAAGTTATTTACTGAAAAGCAGCAGCAGCACAGTAATTGAATTTGGGTATAATCACGATGTCATCTTCTAACTGACTGCACGTATTGACGGTCACCATATCATACCTAGGTATATGTATAGTTATTATAACACATTCTAATCAACTTGCTTGTATGTGTACATGCACACGCATACTTGTCAAAAAACTATATGCTTACAAAGCCGCAGTACCACACTATATTCTTATAAACGTTCATGGATACCTGTAATAAACCGACACATTTAGAGCTTCAATGCAAATTTTTCATGAGCACACTCTCCTATGCAGATACCATGCACAATTCTAAGAAACTCCCCTTTGTTTATAATGAACCTACGTCTTTCAAATCAACGACCATGGTTATAACAACTCACTCTTCACGGGCAACATGCATGATTCGAGTATATTTCATGTGTGTTTATTGGCTTTAGTATTGTTTTAAAAACTAAAATTAATTTCTTGTTAAGCGTTCGTAGATGGGTGTCACTGTATAGCTTAGTTTTAATAGTCGGCATTTCTGTAGCGTACCTAATCACTGTTGCAATATCCTAACATCTGCCTAAAGTTCTTGCAATGCTGTGCTCCAGCCTGTTGATTATTTTTTTGTATTCGTTGTCCAAAGGAAGGGGAAACAGACATGTAAGGCTTCTGCCCCAATAAAATTACGGCAGAGGACCGCTGCCCTACCTGTAGCCACTGAAATCTGTAGACACTGACCCACCTGCAGACACTGGCCCGAAGAGATGAAGCCTTTCTGGCCAGAAGGGACTTGACACTGAGCTTGCTGAACAGGAAGAGAGCAAATATCCGGTTTGTCATTAAAGCACATCCAGCCACAGTTTTAACTTTCACTGGCTGATGAGAAGACGCACGGTTTTTATGTAAACGTACGTTATCAAATGTGATTTTTATAGCAAACCCACGTTTACAACGAAGAAGAGCTAATGAGGAAGTTCAACATGTTCTCAGGGAGTGTATAATTCTTTCTTTAAATAGTTCTTTCACCAAGATAGCTCAAAATTTAATTGCAATGTTCTTTTTAGACCCCATATTCCCTTGGAATGTCATGTTTTCTTCGGCAAGGCTTTGACAATGTTAACACGTCAATAGGTAGTGTTTCATCTCTTTTCATTATGATTGACTGTCACCTGTGTAATTGTTCAACAACCAACAAAGGCATGTGCTTGTCCCTAGGCATTCATGGGTAAGTCCCCCAACTTCGTTAATCTTATGATTGGTAACTGGTGCTCACACCTTATCGCACATTGTTTTTAGGTGCTGCACCCTTGTGCCTGTGAAGGTGAGCTAGACCCATTGAGTTATGCTTCTGTTTTGTGATTGCCAGAACAAACTTAAACATATCTCTTAGCAGCAAAATACCTGTACGCAGCTTTTATTTATGTATCAGAGAATTTATTAAAGCCTTAGGTGCTCTTACCACTCTCCACCAGCCACAGTGAACCCCCATATGTTCATCCTGCTTCCTTAAATGGTGATGCGATTTTCGCATCTCCTGGCCTCTCAGTCCATGAAAAATTGCCTGATAGGTGGTCAATGTTGTAGGAACGTCCACATAGTGGTCTTCAGCCTAGATACGGCCCTCCTGCAATACACCCTTAGTCCTAATGGCTGAGGAAAACCTTTTCACTTGCCATGTAAAACGTCTTTGGGGTTCGAGAGACAGAGGCTCTCTGCATTGGGATGTTTTTTGCATGTATTCTCAAACCTTTTGGGACACCTGAGATCAAGTTAGGTGCACAAAAATATAATTTGCGATTAGAAACTCTCATTGCTGTTTCAAGGAATCGAGAATGATTTTATTTTATTCTCGCAATTGGATTTGCACACTCAAAATTCTTCCATTATGGTGGAATTGTGTTCGCAGTTCTAGTAAAAGGGGTAGATTTTTCAGGTGTTTCTGTGCTTGCCCACCAACAAACCACAGTGAACATATACACACTTATTAGTTTGAGGGTATTCACCAAATAATTTGTAAATATATCCTCACCCTGGAAACACATGCAGATTTTATTTATTGCAAATGCAGGCAGTAAATGTGTTTGTAAGGCGCGGGCAACAAGGAAATCCTCTTAAAATGGAAGGAGATTTTGGGGGGAGCGTGAGTTCTCGTTCACAAACAATATTTTCCCAACGGTGAAAGAAAAAGAGTACATTTTAAAAGTACAAAAACCTTCCAGATGTAAGATGCTGTTACAGTGCCACATATAGAAATAGTTGAGTACTCCCGTATCTACACGAGTGTAGATTTTTAAAAATCTCATGAAAGTATTTTTGAATTCCCAAAACTTTGGAAATATACTCAAAATGTAAAAGTAATTATCTGTGAGCAATGTTACAATGTATTTTTTCTGGAAGTTTTGTAAATTGCACCCTAAATACATTATAACAAATGTATTATTTGATGTGGGTAGAGCTGAGGCATTTTAGTTTTAAGAGAGCATGGTACATATGTTTGAAAATTAAATTGCATTTGATGGAATACCATTTCATCTTCTACAGATTAGTAAAGCACTTTATATATGCGAAACATATTGATCCAGAATTTATGTTTTGTAGAGTAAAATAACATGCTTTCCACAAGCACAAGATTGAATATATACATTCTCAAAAGCAAATCAAAAGGTTTGTTAATATTTTGTCAAGTTTTCATCACTAGTGTAGCACATTTCTTCCATTTGCATAGTCTTGTAGTACTGTGTTGTTACTCTGAGAGTATTGTAGAATGCACAAACAATGTTTTACTTTTTGCAATAAACAATACCTGCACCAGTAGTGAGTGAGATTGCACAAGAGTTATCAGCTAGGTTCAGTCTGCATGCCTCACTCATAGCTCTACCACTTGTATAAATCTTCCTAACAGCTGGGCATTTGATTGCAGAGGTTTTGTTTTTTCCAGCAAAGCTTGTTGTCCTTATGGCTGAGCTGTTTGATTTGTTGGTCTGTCATCTCCTGTCACACTCCCCACATCTTGTAGTTGAAACTTGGCTTGATTGTTTACCTTAGTATTGTATGCATTGTTCATGAGTTCACCTTTACAGTACATACATATTAGTTTGTTTTTTCGGTTGGTATTTGTTATCGTTCTTTTGTCTGCGTTTCATAAAATTGTTGTTCTATCTCTCAAATTTCCTGTAAAACGTTTTGGCAAAAGAATTCTATCAATAAATCATGGCTTTATTATCAATTAACATTAAAATGCAGGGGACATTACCTAGGTTGTTGTGAAGATGCGATGGCCCTTCAAGAATGTTGTCGGTCCCTGTTACAGTGGGCTCTGGTCTGCAGAAGCTGGACTGACTGCTCCTTTATCCCTGGCCTGTGGTAAGGGACTTCTTCTCAAGTAAACACAAGCATTGACATAGCCAATAGGTCTCACCTTTGGGACCTTGTAAGTAGTTAGCCATGCAACAGTTGATGTTGTTGCACCAAGGATATTGTGCTGCATAACTAAATACTTATAAGGTCCCAAAAGCGAGACCTATTGGCTATGCCAATGCTTGTTCTATCTTTCTTCTAGCCTCTTCACTGTCTTGATATTGTGCCTGTCATGTTATTGTACCTGTGCCTGTGTTTTAAGTTTGCAGTTTTGCTGCCTTCTGTGCCCATCGCTCTCCGTGCCCTTTTACCGCTGCTGCTGCCCCTGCGGCCCCTCCCCCCCTGCCGGATCCCGCTCCCGCCTCCCAGCTGCGCTTCCCTCCCCCTTCCCCTACTTAATGGCGGCCGCTGCTGGGATGCCTGAGCTAGACGTCTGACCTCCTGGTCAGAGACCTGCTCTCTCCCCCAGCAGCTCTGCGGTAGTGCTGCTGCCACTGCCCCTGTGCAGGTAGGTGTTCGAGGCCCTCCTCCACCCACAGGCTCCTGCCTGCACCTCATCCCTGGTGGTCCAGTGGGAGAGCCTTGCTCTTCTGCTGGCCGCTGCTGTCTGTCTCTGTGTTTGTGCCATTTTTCTGTCTTTCTGTGCCCGTTTTTCTGTCTTCCTTCTAGCCTCTTCACTGCCTTGTTATTGTGCCTGTCTTGTTATTGTACCTGTGCATGTGTTTTAAGTTTGCCGTTTTTTTGCCTTCTGTGCCTGTTGCTCTCTGTACCCTTTTCCCGCCGCTGCTGCCCCTGTGGCCCCTCCCCCCCTGCCGGTTCCCGCTCCCGCCTCCCAGCTGCGCTTCCCTCCCCCTCCCCTACTTAATGGTGGCCGATGCGCGGCCGTGCCGCTGGCGTGCCAATGGCACACCAAAGGCAAGCCCGTCTGCGCCCGTCCGTGACCTGACCGCGGCCAGCGCCAGGAACCCTGGATCTGTGACCTCCCACCGCTACAACTTTGCTGCCCTCCTCTCACTCAACCCCAGAAAGAACAACTGCCAGCGGTCGACACTGAACACCACCCACGGCCAGTTCCCCTGCCGTCACTGCCGCCAATCCTTCACCTCCGACCGCACCCCCACGGCACCCGCACCGAATGCCAACACCTCCGAAGCCCTGAGGTGCATCCTCCTCAATGTGTGCTCCCTGCACAGACACACCGTAGAGATCTGGGACCTCCTCGACACCCTCTCGCCAGACGTCGCCTTCTTTACAGAAACCTGGACCAACGCCTCCTCCGCCCCCGACATCGCCACCACCATCCCCGATGGATTCCAGATCCAGAGGGAGGACCGCCCCAACCGCCCAGACGGAGTACTCACCATCGTACACAAGAGCTCCCTCTGACTCTCCACCTCCACCACGAAGGACTCCTTCCCCACCACCAAACACCTTCACTTCCAGATCCAGACCAGACCAGCCCTAGAACCACACTGCACGGCCCCTCCACCTACAGACCCCACGCTTCATTCGCCACTACTGTCGCCAACCTCATCGCACCCCACGCCATCGCCTCCATGGACTACATATTTGTCGGAGATCTGAACTTCCACCTCGACAGCCCCAGCGACCCCAACTCCACCACACTCCTGGACAACCTCGCCAACATCTGACTGAAACAGCTCGTCACCACGCCCACCCACAAGGCAGGACACACCCTCAGCCCCATCTTCGCAGGAGGTAACATCATCCACTTCAGCCACACCATGCAACCCCCTTGGACTGACCACCACTGTGTACACTTCCACGTCGACAAGCCCACGCCGCCCAAACCTGCACCGTGCCCCCCACGAAGGAACTGTAGAAAAGTCACTGAGGAACAACTCAACTCCACCCTCAACCGCGACGCCCCCACCACCTCGACCAACACCAACCTTGCAGCCAAGGGACTCCACAGATGGATCTCCAACTGCGCAGACAAGCTTGCACCACTACGCAACCCCGACAGACAGCGCCCCAGGAAAGCCACCTGGATCACCGCCGACCTCCAAGAATCCAGACGCACCTGCAGATGTCTCGAGAAGAACTGAGAAACAGCAAAACGTCAGAAGATCGCACCACCTACAAAAACGCCATGACAGAATACCACCAACGCATCAGATCCACCAAAAGGACCTTCATTCAAAACAAGATCCTCGCCAACGCCTGCAACTCCAAGCAACTCTTCAGCCTCATCCAGGAATTCACCAATCCCCCCAGCAAAACCACGGACATCACCCCTTCCCAGGACCTCTGCAACAAGCTCGGATCCTACTTCCATCTAAAAATCAAGGGACTCTACGACAACTTCAACGACCAGACACCCAACTCCGAAACCACTTCCTTCTCCAGCAACGCCATCCAGCCCACCATCTCCTCCTGGACCCCAGTCACCACCGAAGACACCACGTCGAGCATGAAAGGCATCCACTATGGAGCCCCCACGGACCCCTGCCCCCGCACATATTCCACAGAGCCGCCACCGCCATTGCACCCGAACTATGACGCACCATCAACACCACCTTCAAGACCGGCATCTTTCCCGATGATTGGAAACGCGCAGAAGTCAGACCCCTGCTCAAGAAGCCCTCAGCAGACCCCACCGACCTCAAGAACTACCGACCCATCTCCCTCCTCCCCTTCATGGCCAAAGTCACCGAAAAGACCGTCAATTCACAACTAACCAAATTCATTGACGAAAACTCCATCCTCGACCCCTCTCAATCCAGATTCCGCAGCAACCACAGCACTGAAACCGCTCTACTCGCCGCCACAGACAACATCCGCACCCTCCTCGACCAAGGACACACCGCAGCCCTGATCCTACTCGACCTCTCTGCAGCGTTCAACACCGTCTCCCGCCGCACACTCACCGCCAGGAACCGCAAAGAACCACCCTCGACTGGATCTGCTCGTTCCTCACCGGCAGATGCCAAAGAATCAGACTGCCACCTTTCCTCTCCGAACCCATGGAAATCAACTGCAGAGTGCCCCAAGGATCATCCCCAGCCCCACGCTCTTCAACATCTACATGGCCCCCCTCGCCGCCATCGTCAGATGGCACGGACTCAGCATAGTATCCTACACTGATGACACCCAGCTCATCCTCTCCCTCACTAAGGACCCAATCACCACCAGACTCAACTTCCAGGAAGAAATGAAGGACGTTGCATCTTGGATGAGCAGAAACTGCCTGAAGCTCAACTCGGAGAAGACAGAAGTCCTCGTCCTCGGACCCTCCCCCTCAGGATGGGACAACACCTGGTGGCCCACCACCCTCGACAGCCCCCCCACAAACCACGCCCGAAACCTCAGCATCGTACTCGACTCCTCCCTCTCCATGACCCGACAGGTCAACGCCTCCAGTTGTTTCAACACCCTCTGAATCCTCCGAAAGACCTTCAAATGGATCCCCCCCGGATCAAGGAAGGCCGTCACCCACGCACTCATAATCAGCAGACTGGACTACGGAAACGCCCTCTACGCCGGGATCAACAAGTCTCTGCTCCGCAAGCTCCAGATCATACAGAACACCGCAGCCAGACTCGTCCTCGGCATTCCTTGACACGAACACACCACCCAACACCTACGGAACCTCCACTGGCTCCCTGTTGAGAAGAGAGTCACTTTGAAGATACTCACCCACGCCTACAAATGCCTCCACAAAACCGGACCCCAATACCTCAACGAGAGAATCTCCTTCCACGTACCCAAGAGAAACCTTCGATCCGCTGACCTCGCCCTCGCCGAAACCCCGCG
Organism: Calotriton arnoldi; assembly: GCA_963921515.1. Classification (NCBI taxonomy): domain Eukaryota; kingdom Metazoa; phylum Chordata; class Amphibia; order Caudata; family Salamandridae; genus Calotriton; species Calotriton arnoldi. The sequence goes on from CAWUFW010008225.1 coordinate 784,452, forward strand.
CATCCGCAGAGCCAGAACAGGTGGAAGAACCTTCTCCTACATCGCAGCCAAGACCTGGAACGAGCTCCCGATTGACATCAGACGCGCCCCCTCCCTGAACATCTTCAGGAAGACGCTCAAGACCTGGCTTTTTGACTGAACGGAGCTGCTTACCCCCCACCCCTCAGCGCCTTGAGACCCTCACGGGTGAGTAGCGCACTTACAATTCCCCTGATTGATTGAGCTGTTGTGGTTTTTACAACAGGTAGAAGACGTTGTTAAGTGTTTTCTCTCGTTGGAAAGAGCATGCTTCATTTGCAATCAAAGCTTCCATCTGAACCTCCTGTACGGTAACGAGAGAAGAACGGTAGCCACCCAGGAGTCCCTGTGGCCTGCTGTTGAGAATTGGCCACATAGTGTGGTTTGATCAGATCAATATAGACAAACCTCTTGTCTCAACGGACGGCAAGGGGAGGAAGGAGTATAGCTCTTGTACCTTCAACAGCCAGGAGAGGCACAGGCACCCAAATTCTTTCTTGTCCACAATCCTTTCTCTGGCCAGATCGCCAACCTTTGGGATCCAGCCAGGCCTTGCCGGAACTGCCTAAACTTCTCCAGTGGCGATGTATTTTACTTGGACGTTGCTTTGTTTGTCCCAGAAATCATTCAGTTCCTGTAAAACAGCCAAACATTCATTGATGTAAAACAGTGTTTTTACCACCACTGTGGTGGCATTGTAAAGGTCTGGGACCCACATCTCAACCCCAAACAGGATTTCACAGAAAGTCTGACCACCCACGGATATTATTGGCATGTTATTTAGGTCCATTGTTAAGCACCATTTTGAATTTGCAGAATTTCTGTCGAGTCCCCAAACTGATTTGGTGTTCGTCACGGAACCATGAGTCTATGACAATTCAGGCCCAGAAATCATTGCAACGGTTTCCAATGGTTATGCTATATTTTGCTAAGGTAGACCCACTAAAAGGGGTGGAGAGCTGGCAGTAATCTATCGAGATAACATCTCAGCAGTTTTTAACTCTGTTTCTATAGAAGGGATAGAAGCGGTGCTGTTCAATATTGAACTTAGTGAAACTCAATCATTCAATTGTATGCTCATCTATCGTCCTCCAGTCCAAGAGCATCCTTCGCTGATGAGCTCAGCCAGTTACTGGAATCCCCCATGCTGAAGTCTAATTTCACAGTCATTGGTGATTTTCACTTCCATCTGGAAAATCACTCAGACTCTGAAACAGAACAACTACTAGATACTCTCTCATGCCTTCGTCTCTCCCAGATAGTGAATGGGCACAAGCACCAGGCTGGACACTTACTGGATGGGATATTTACTAATAACCCCAACATTGCATTCCTCCCCCCCCCCCCCGCCCTGACCTGGACAGATCACCATGTGGTGAATTGGCAGTTAAGCTTGCAAGCAAAGCCTCCCCCAACAATGCACAAGATGAAATCAGCCCGTCGTGCATGGCATAAAATGCAAGCTGCCGATCTAAACCATCTGTTAATAAAGTCACTACCTGAAGCTGGGACCAATTTAGATCAGATGGCAGAGGACTACCCCAACTGGATTAGCTCCGCCCTCAATGACATTACCCCGGTTAAACAATTAGCTAGCAATAAAAAAGGTACCCCAAACGTGGTTTGATGAAACACTTAGGGCTGCCAAACAGGACTGTAGGAGACAAGAGCACAAACAGTGTAAAGAATATAAAGAGGAAGAGAGGGAAAAATACAAACTCTGTCAGGCAAGCTGTAAAAAGCTCATATTTTCAGCCAAGTCAGCATATTAAACAGAATAAATAAAAAAGCAAGCGACTCTAACAAGATTCTCTTTCAAACAATAAAAAAATTGACTCTCCCCACCATAAGCAACGCAGCAGTAAATAATCAAGAGTTCTGCAAATCCCTCGCTGATTTCTTTCAGGAGAAAGTCATTAAGATTTTTAATAAATTCACGGCTAGCAGACAATATAACAACATACCTACAGAGGTGGGACCCAAAACTGCCAGCCTTAGGCAATTTGATGCCTTGTCAGCGGAGCAACTCACATAGATCATCTCCAGCATCAAAGCTGGATCCCTTCATGAACCTTGCCCCGCCCCAAGATAGTAAACTTAGTACCTGAGACAGCAGCACTCCATCTGACCACCATCTTCTCCGCCATGTTTGAGACAGGGAATTGTCCTCACCTCCTGGAAGTCAGCGTCAATTCTTCCTCTATTAAAAAAACCTAATCTCAACGTTCTGGACCTGAACAACTATTGGCCCATTTCATAGCTTCCTTATCAAGCCAAATTGCTAGAAAAGATAATTAATCTGCAACTTTCCTCCTTTATTGAGACAAATCATTTTATAGACGAGGCTCAGTTTGGCTTCAGGCAAAGCCATAGCACTGAAACGGCTCTGATTATGGCCATGGAGGATATCAGAGTGTCCTTGGATAGAGGCAGCAATGCAGCCCGCCATCCTATTGGATGTATCAGCAGCCTTCGATACGGTCAACCACGAGATATTGGTTGACCATATGCGAGATCTTGGGATTGATGAACTGGCTTTGGCCTTATTAAAATCATTCCTCTTCAGGCGGCGACAAGCGGTGTCTCTGGGGGAATTTAACTCAGAGTCATATTCCCTGCCCTGCTGCGTCCTTCAGGGGTCATCCTTAAGCCCCACTATGTTCAATCCTTATGTTACACCGCTGGCCACTCTGATAAAATCCTTTGGCTTGTCATTAGCATCAGATGCTGATGATACCCAAATTATAGTCTCACTTGCAAAAAATTATGTTCATTCCAGCGGCACATTTAGAAACTACATGAATGCGGTTATCTAGTGGATGGACTGTTATTGCCTAAAGCTAAACTCTACAAAAACAGAGGATATCCTGTTCAGCATTAATCCGTCATTTTGATCTCCAGGCTAGTGGCTTCTTGAGCTACATTCTCTCCCTATGCCTGCCTTGAAAGCTAAAAACCTGGCATTGATGATAGACAGGGATTTGAAATACAAAGATCAAGTGAGCAAGGTTACTTCAGTCTCCTTTCATGCACTCAGAGTGATCAAGAAAATAGAAAAACGTTTACCCTCGGATCTTTTAAAAACAGTAGTCATTGCTCTCGTGTTAGCACAATGTCACTACTGTAATAGCCTGTATTTAGATCTGCCCAGGGGTTCGCTAAAGAAACTACAAACCCACCAGAACGCCGCTGCTCGATTTCTCTTCAAGATCCCAAAATTTCAATCGGCTAAAATAGCCATTAGCCAGCTTCTTTGGCTCCCAGTCAGGCAGCGCATCACTTTCAAGTCACTCTGCCTGGCCTACAAAACACTTCATGGACAGGCCCCATCTTATTTAAAAAAAAATCTCAGATGGTATACTACTGGCAGAACCCTGCACTTCAGTTCTGCAAGATACATAGTGGTTCCTGCTTTCAAACACTCCGCTTTTTCAGATGAAATGGCTCTACATTGGAACCGTCTTCCATATGAACTGAAAATAGCACTGTCACTCTCCGCATTTAGAAAACCGCTAAAAACATGGCTTTTCAATCAACCATAATAGGATAAATTAAATCTGAGTTGCACCATCCTTAATGTTTGTACAGTGCCAAGATGCCTCCGGGCATTCGCTGTGCTTAATAAGACCAGTCATTCATTCATTAATTTATAGAGTTGATCTGAGGTTTATTACTCCCCCTGACAATGCTCGGGGGTCTGAGTACACTAAAGGCGACAGCCAGATGATCCGACCACAGAAGTGGTAGCAAGGGAAGAGAATGCAGATTTTTTTAAGTTGGAGATGACTGGATTTGACAGGGGCCCTGCCTAATGGGACAGAATCAAGAAGATTCAAATTCAATGCCCATAGATCTTAAATAAGAGTCTGCCCAGTGCTGCAGAGACGATCCTCTAAATGGATGTCCAAGGCCCCCAGCACTATGAAATTGGCTGACCTAAGGATTCAGGGGGCTAAAAATCGGGCAATGACTTGACCAAGCTGCCCGCATTACCAGGTGGGAGGTAAATCAGAGCGCCGGAAAGGGTGAACTTAGAAGAAAGTTCCAGCACAAAAGATGCAGCCTCGCAAGAGGGTATAGGCAAATCTTGCATTTTACAGGTATATGTATCTTTAAATACTATTGCTATCCCACCTCCCTGTCTGTCCACTCTATCCATCCTTACAATAGAGTAGTTCAGGGGAAGGGATGCAATCACATCCAGCGTGGACGCCTCATGGAGCCAGGTGTCCGTGATGAACAAGGCATCTATGGCATGATCTTCCAGAAAATTAAAAGGGTGCAATTGATGGCACGGTATCGAGAAAGCATTGAGGTTGAAAAAGAAAAACGTACTTTTACACCTAATGTCTGTCACACTTTCCTTTGGCTGAACGGAAAACAAACAGTTCCTGCATATGGTAGAATCCCTCATCAGATCAAGGGATTCACGACAACCCTTTAGACAGAGGGGCTGTAGTGCTCTTAACTTTTCAGCAGAAAATGTGATTCTGTTAGGCCCGAAAGGGGCAGGGATCCTTGGCCCGTTCGGGCGTAGATAGGCGCCGGTGTGGTTGCCTTTAGCATGCCGGCGGCGTGGCCACTACGCTCGTTTGCTGCACGCTTGAGTATGTCCATATCCAAATAGTCTAATTGGCCCAACCACTAGACCGCTGACAGAGTGGAGAAACATGACCAAAAACAATGGCTGCCATGTAAAGCAGAAGCTGGCACTTGAACACATGCACCAGCTCGAGAAACAAAGTAAGTGAAGCTAAAAACGATTTTACAGCAAGGCCCGGAGGCCAACATTATGCATAATACCTTTATTGCACCCAAACACAGCAGCAACAAAAACTAGAATTTAGAACACCAAAAAACTTCTAGAACGATGAACAAGCATATCCAGTTAGAACGTGCAGCCATCTTCCTCTTTTGTTGCTGCTCAGACACAGATAAGTCGAAATTTTATTTGACTAAGGAATTAGTAGATTGGATGTTTAAAGAGAAAGGATGTTAATGATGTTTAAGGGATTTTAATGTAAATTAGGTCATATGGGAAAGTACATGAAGTGGCAAACATATTTTACATATTGTTATTTATTAAAGGTTGAGATCGATGTTTTGAATGTACTTGAAACGTGTGAAATGGGGATTAATTTCGGGAGAAAGAGGAGAGCGTTTATATTCATTTTGAGGAAAAAGAGAGATATTAAAGAATAGAGGGTTTGAAGCGTTTGGATCGGCAAAGGTTTACCGTTGGTTTTTGGCAGTTGAAGGGAGCGCGCAGGGCGCGAGGCACGGCAATGCGGAGGATTGGCTCGAGCTCGAATCTTCGATAGGGAAGGAGATAGGAATGCGCGCGCGCAGTGCGAGCGTGAGGCAATAAGGATTGAAGTTTGGCACAGAAGGGGGTCCGTAGGCACGTAAACCTGCGGCGGCCATTTTGTATGATTGGGGAAGCGTAATAGGTGAGAAGGAGTTTAAAGGAGGACATGTTTTGGGTTTACACGGAGTCTGACAGAACGCAAGTCAGTTTCTGTCAGACTTCGGTATTAGGTTCAAGAAAAGGTCGAGTATCGAAGGTTTGGAGTAAGAAGGATTAGAGAGAGTTATTCTGGAGTTTTGATAGAGTGGATTTAGAGAGGAAATAAGAGATTATAAAGGGTAGAATATTTTTGGTGAAAGTTTTTATTGGTTGTGGAAGTACTCTACATTTTTAAAAAAGAAAATGGAAAATGTAGAGGGTGGTTTAGAGGATAAAATGAAGAGCTACATGGATAAATTGTTTGGGGAGATGAGTGCATCTCTGGATAAAAAAATAGAGAATAGTATGGGAAAATCAATGCAGAAGAAGCATAGAAGTGGCGAAGATGAGAGCTTTTGGACCACAGAGGAGATGGATGTGGTTGCAGGAGGGTCTGGCCAGGGAAAGAAAAAGACACAGAAGAGGAAATATGTGGAGACAATGAGAAAGGGGAGAGAACGTAAGATTCAGAAGGAATCCGCTATAAAGGCGAAAGAGAGCGCTATAAAGGCGCATAAGGTGAAGCACACAGTGGTGGCTTGTGACTCAAGTTCCTCCAGTGGAGACGTGGAACTAACATGTAGCTCAAGTATAGATGAGTCAGACGTGGAGGAGGTGCCACTTAAAAGGAGAAAGGTGAGAGAGAGGGAGATTAAAAAAGAGGAGAATTATATCATTGACCCTCAGGGGGAGGAGATGTTTGACCCTCTATTGATTCAACATCCACTCTCTCCGCAGTGGTCCCCTGTAGAGCACGTAGCCCAATACGCAAGGTTTTGGATTAGAAGGGAAATACCGAAGGAGGTGAGGACTAGGATGAGGAGTGAATGTCCTAGACCAAGTCTGGAGATTAAGGTGGCATATACACCTGAACTGGACCAGAGAATGATGGCGTTTATTATTAAGAATGGGAAGGACCCTAGAAGAGGTCTTGAAAAAGGATTGAAGGGGTGTCAGGACAGGCTCCTGGATGTCTTAGGGCCCCTGACAAAAATCTTTGATATGTGCGAGGAGGCGCATTCAAATAATACGGGGATTGATGTGGCTGAAATGCGACAATGGGTCCAAAGGGCTATTTGCCTTCTTGGTAATACTAACACTGCGCTATGCGTAGAACGAAGGAAAAGTATTCTTTTTAAAATTGACCCAAAGTTAGCAGATCTTGCAAACAAGGAGCCAGGGGAGCGTAGTGATGGCTTACTTTTTGGGGACGATTTCGTGAAGGAAATGTCCAGATATGTGGGTACTTTTAGCTCACTAGAGAAGGCGCAAAAGGACATGAGGAGAGTTTTTGGCATGGCCGGTCGAATGCGGGGTCGGTTCCCCGGCCGTGGGCAAGGTATTTCTAGAGGGAACTTTGGAAGAGGATACAGACCTTATGGAGGCGGATATGGTTCAAATACCAACGGATCGAGATGGGGGCAGGGAAGTTTCTTCCCTCAGAGGCAACGAAGCAGAGCGAGAGGCATGCGATCTGAGAGGCGGTCAAGGGGTGCCACAGGTAAGCTGTTTTCAAGACCCTATTTCTATCCAAATAAAGTTGGGCGGCAGACTAGCCCATTTTGTTTCGAGATGGAAAGAAATTACTCAGGATCCATGGGTTTTGGAAACAGTGTCTGGTTACAGAATAGATTTCATACAGACTCCAGTGCAAGAGAGGTCTCCGAATATTCTGAGGTTCTCAGAGGAAATGGAGGACATGGTGACAAAAGAGATAGAGGCATTGGAGGCAAAAGGGGCAATAGAACCAGCAAGGAAAGTGAGAGAAGGTTTCATAAGCAATGTATTTTTAGTAAAGAAAAAAGGGAAAGGTATGCGACCGGTAATCGATCTGAGAGAGTTGAACGATTGGGTTTCTTACAATCAATTCAAGATGGAGGGCATCCATATGTTGAGGGACCTGTTAAGGAAAGGGGATTGGTTGACAAGGTTGGATTTGAAGGATGCCTATCTGACTATTCCTATGTGCAAAGAACAAAGAGATTATCTTCAGTTCAGGTGGAGGGGAAGGTTATGGAGGTTCAGGAGTCTCCCGTTTGGTTTGAGTTCAGCCCCTTGGTGTTTTACAAAAGTAATGAGACCGGTGGCAGCTTGGTTGAGATCGAGGGGAATACGTTTGATTGTCTATCTGGACGATGTGTTGATTTTGGCGGAAGAGAAGAAGTTAGCAGAGGAACAAACGGAGTTTGCAGTAAGGGTTCTGGAGGATCTAGGTTTTGTGGTGAACAAGGAGAAGTCTTGTGTGGAGCCTCAGCAGGTGATGCAGTTTTTAGGCTTTCAGATACTGACGTTGGAATGTGTGTTGAAGTTGCCTATGGAGAAGGTGAGAAAAATCAGAAAGGAGGTGAAGAGAATGAGGAAAACGGAATGGATTACCTTGAGGCAGTTAGCAAGGTTGCTGGGTCTGTTATCTGCATCGATTCAAGCGATCTTTCCAGCCCCTCTTCATTACAGAGCGTTGCAGAGGTTGAAGGGTTATCATTTGAGAAGAGGGGCGAAGTACTCTCAGAAGGTGGTTCTGGATCAGGACTCAAAGGAGGAGTTGAGTTGGTGGTTGATGAGTCTGGAAGCCTGGAATGGAAGGGCAATCTTTGGAGAGGTGCCAGAAGTAGAGATAGAATCGGACGCGAGTCTGCACGGATGGGGTGCACGTTGTGGCATGGTGTCAACAGGGGGACAATGGTCAGAGAAGGAGAGAGAGATGCATATAAACTGTCTGGAGTTGCTGGCGGGATCTTTTGCAATAAAGAGCTTCCTAAAGGATCAGGTGAAGTGTTTTGTCCTGTTGAAAATGGACAACTTGTCTGCAGTGAGATATGTGAACAAGTTGGGGGGTCCGAGATCGAGGGGTTTGGCGAATTTGGCAAAGGAATTTTGGAAGTTTTGCTTGGAGAAGGAGATTATGGTTCAGGCACAGTATATTCCGGGGCAGAGCAACGTAGAAACGGATTGGTATTCAAGATATCTCAGGGATGTGAGCAATTGGAGGTTAAGCAAGGAAGTGTTTATGAGGTTACAACAGAGATGGGGTCCGCTGCGAGTGGATCTTTTTGCGGACAGACTGAATTGTCAGCTGAAGGCTTTTTACAGTTGGAGACCAGATCCAGAGGTGTTGGGGATAGATGCTTTTCTGCAGGATTGGAACGTAGGAAGAAATTATGCCTTTCCTCCCTTCTCGTTGATTCAGAGGGTGTTGATGAAAGTAAGGAGGGAGAAAGCAGAGTTAGTCATGGTAACACCTTTCTGGAGAGCTCAGGTGTGGTTTCTGGATATGATGAGTCTAGTAATGGAGGATCCAGTGTTATTGCCAAACGTAAGAGAGATAATTCAGGATCCGGAGGGGAATGTTCATGAGTTGGTCGTGTCAGGTCAGTTAAGGTAAGTGGCATGGCTGATTTCAGGAGAGTATGGCAGGTTCATGGACTATCAAAGGAGGCTGAGGACCTTATCGCTGAATCATGGTCTAAGGGAACAACCAAGGTTTATAGATCAGCTTGGAGAAGATGGTCTGGTTGGTGTGTTGAGAGGAATTTGGATTCCGTATCAGCACCTGTAGTGGAGGTGGTGAATTACTTATCGGAACTGTATAAGAGTGGTCTGGCGTACAATACTGTTAACTTAAGCAGATCTGCAATTTCAGCAGGACATGTTTTGGAGTGTGGTTTGCCGGTGGGGCAGCATGTGTTGGTTAAAAGATTGGTTAAGAGCGTTAAAGTAGCTGTTCCTCCTAAAGCTAAGTATAGTGTGCTTTGGGACGTCTCAGTGGTTTTGAAAGAATTGGATAGTTGGGGTGTTAACTCTTCATTGGAGCTTAGGTTTCTATCATGGAAATTGACCATGCTTCTCTGTGGTGGTTTCTTTTAGAAGAGTTTCAGACAGTAGAGCTTTAGACGTGAATTCGAGGTATTTTCAGCCAGAGGGGGTGTACTTTGAGATCAGGAGAAGGACCAAGACTATGGGGCCGATTCCGATCTCGGTCGGAGGCGCACCCAATACCATTCGGTCGGGAAAAAAGCCATGCGAAAGCCTGTTTCCCGACCGAACCGTACGCGGGTCCGGCCGAGCGAGTACGATGCGAATTCGCCGACCGACTCGTCCGGGCGTCCCGACAGCTCCGACCGACTCGCTCGGACTCGAACCGCTCCGACCGACTCGCTCGGACCCGATTCGCACCGCGCAATGGAGACGTTTTCCGGCCGGGTAAGTACGATGCGCACCTCGACCGCTCCGACCGACTCGCGCCGTCCGACTCGAACTCGCTGTCGGAGCCGTACTTTGGGGGTCCGTGTCGGACCCCCCTGTACGCGTACCCGTGCGAGGCGCACACAGGGGGGACCCATGGGTCCCCCCTACCTGTGCGTGTACGCCGCGAAGCGCTTCGCGGCGTACTCGCTGTAGGGGGCGCCCTTGTCCGCCTCGCACCCATTGAGGCAATGGGAGCCCGCGTACGCGTTGTACGACCGGCTCCCATTGAGTTCAATGGGAGTCCGACCGACTCGTGTCCGATAACATACGGACGCATCGTACTCGTTCGGTCGGACTGCACGGGTCCGATTCGGTCGGAAATCTCTCCGGGTCCGGCTCGGTCGGAGAGATTTGCGGCCCGAATCGGAATCGACCCCTATGTCTAGGTCGATATTTTATCCTCTCTTAGAGGGGCATGATAATTTGTGTGTGGTTGGTTGTCTTAGGGAATACGAAAAAAGGACTGTTGATCTGAGGCAGGTTGGTTGTTCTCAACTTTTGATTTCTTATAGGAAGCCTTTTAAGCAGTGTCAACACCCACGCTGGCTAGGTGGGTGAGAGAGGTTATGTCTAGGGCAGGAGTGGATGTGAGTGTTTTTGGAGCGCACTCTGTTAGAGGGGCTGTGGCTAGCAAAGCAGTGATGAGAGGTTTTAGCTTAAGTGGGATTATGAGAGCGGCTGATTGGTCGAATGATTCAACGTTTAAGAGGTTCTATTTTAAACCGGTGGAAAATGTGTTGGTTAGAGTTTTAGATGAACTTTGAACATGCATAATGTTGGCCTCCGGGCCTTGCTGTAAAATGCAGATTTTCCACAGTTTTAATGGGTAGAAAATCTTGATTTTATTAAAGGCACGGAGGCTAATATTATCCCTCCTCTGAACCCGCCCTGTTTATTAATCGTTTGTTTTTTCTATGCAGGATGAAGATGAATGGTCGTTCATTTGGAGCTGTTTCTGGAGGACTCAGAATCGCTTGGTGTTTAAGTAATGGATCGTATTTTATGTTGGGACTTTGTTTTTATCGCAGCACCTAAAGAGGAAGATGGCTGCACGTTCTAACTGGATATGCTTGTTCAACGTTCTAGAAGTTTTTTGGTGTTCTAAATTCTAGTTTTTGTTGCTGCTGTGTTTGGGTGCAATAAAGGTATTATGCATAATATTAGCCTCCGTGCCTTTAATAAAATCAAGATTTTCTACCCATTAAAACTGTGGAAAATCTGCATTTAATTTTAAAGTTAAAAAGACCAATGTTCCACCAAGAGCACATAACCCAGAATATCAATGTTAGAAGAGCAGCAATATCAGGAGCAGAAACCAGACACCCTACCAATTACCTAAAGATGGCTGCCCCCTGGGGTGAATTCTGCTTCTTACAAGCGGCTAGCACGGCGATCCACCATCTTGGCCCTGGTAAGCGCTTGTCACGCTCCAACAATAACTGGGCCTCCTGGGGTGAATTTCTCATGCCTCACACTGCTGCCAACATTGCCTGCCCTACGGCCATCGGTAACTTGCAGACCTGGCCATCCTCTCTGCAATGCAGTGCTGCCTAAGAGCCCTGGACCTTGAGTCTTAGTTTGGCGGCTATCTTGGTTTGGGCTACCAGGCCTGAGGCCTTGGTTACCTACTTTGGCGGTCATCTTGGATTGGGCTGTCCACCCTGGGTTTTGCTTCTTATTCCTACAGCCACCTTGGATTGGACTGCCATCCATGGTCCTTGACTCTTGCTCTAGCAACCATTGTGAATAGGGCTGCCAGCACCTCAGGACTGTTTTTCCCTGTCCAGGAGCGGCCATCTTGAATTGGGGTGGCTCATCGTCCTCTGTCCTCGCTGCTACTGCATGTGGATTTCTGTGATTGGGAGGCCTTTTCACTTCTGCCCTACACCTACGCTGCCTGATTGTCTGATGCCTGTGTCTCCTGGCCCCACCATGATCCGTACATCCTCTGCCTGGCTGTTGTTTCAGTGTCCTCACTATGGCCACATTCCTAACTGTTTTCCAACTTGTGCTCCTGCTACCTCCGAGTTTGCCCCAAGAGTTTTCAATCAGCCGCATGTCATCATGTCTTCTGACCGTCGACCTACCTACAACGCTGCTCCGTTCCTGAAGCCCCCACCCCCATTTGATATGTCTAAGAAGGACAACATAGGGATGTGGTGGGCTGATTGGATTGAGAAGTTTGGTGACTTCATAGAAATGATGCAGCTGAAAAGCTGTAAGACTCTTTACGTGAAACATAAACTGATTTTGAGACATTTTAATAACACATGAATAAACGTGCACCATCTACACATTAAAGGGACATGAGAAATAAACGTGAGAAAACTTAGTTACCTCATTGTAAAAGCATGCAGATTATTGTAGGATAGATTAAATCATATTTATTTGAATAATATATGTGTATGTTTTGTTAATCAGCCGTAGCATAATTATTTCAGCTTATAATAGAACTATACATATGTTATAATATTTTTAACCATCCTTATGGAAATAGTAAACTGTGAGAAGAATTAATGAAATAAAACTTAGTTTAGATAACTTTGTGTGTGATATTGAGGGTTTCCGTTCTGAATTTATCTTCTGCATACATGAAATTGTGCACCAAATGAGAAAACAATAAGTGTTGCTACACAATCATATTGAGTGTAAACCTCATGAAACCCTTAGACAATAATCTTCATGTATGTGCTAATATAGAACACTTGAAACAAGATTAATATTTTATAATTTGAAATATTATTACACGTTGGTACTTTGAAATTACAATAAAGTGGCACAGATACATGAAATCTTTGCAAACAGATTTTTAACATCTCTGAATGTTTATAAGTTGAAGTGGACTATTAGAATATTGCTTAACCCTTATTAAATGTATATTTTACTATTTATTTCCTGTATATTCTTAAATTGACTGTGTTCTAGGCCTGCATTTTACTATTCTGTATTGTCTTAAACTTGTGAGAAGCTTTCTAACACTTACATTGTGAAGCGAAACTGTTACTTCCTAGAAGGAGTTCTCACTCGCTCAGAAGGCCTGTTTGCAACAAAATTGATATTTTGGGAATATTTGCTATGGAAAACTGTCCTCTTGAACTCACTCTCATATTTACTGCTAAAGGATCATTGTTTGGAGGTTTATGTGTACCGGTTGACCTACAAATTATGTGATCAGTACCACCTCTTTCTATAATATGTTTCTTCTTTTATACCGCATGACAAGCATCTTATATGAACCTACCAATGCACTGAATGGTTTGACACGATGAGGTGACCAAGGAGGTGTCACTCTGGAACTAGAAGACTATATTATACATTGATCTGATGGATTTGGTTGGTTCGGTGGGCTGGACAAAATCTAGAGAGACTGTTTTTGACCTTCCTGTAACTCTTTCTGTTCATGCTCATCCCTTACGGAGTCTGCTTGCTCCCTCCTTTTGGACTGACGCATACGCTATGTGCACCATTCATGGACTCTTTTCCAATGGGACACTGCAGATGAGCTGTCATGGTTCATGTCCTTGCTGAACTCTCCTAATCCTTTTGTCACTATTCTGTACTCTTTAGGAAAATAAATGTTTATTAATAATGTGATGCCCTTATTGAAATCTTTGATAAACTAAATTTAAACCAGAAACCTGAGTCTATGGTTTAGCATGACCTTTCCTTTTAAATTTGAATGTACATTCTGAATTTGTTTATTGATGTCAAGAAGAGATCAGCTTAGAGAAATCTCCGAACATCAAGTACTAATGTTATTGTTTTATATAGCTCTAGTAGAATTAATGGTTTGCATGATTTTGGTCCGTCTGAACTTCTTCAGACGATTTGGACTTGCAGTAATAATCCTTTACTTATATAGTCTGGTTTTGAGAGCCATATACATGAACTTAATTGTTAGCTTGTGAATCAGATATCCAATTTCTGATCCTCATTGAATATCTGGATATTGGATCCCTTATATCCAACCCCTCATTGGCACAATACAAGATCCATCGGAGGATCAAGTGAGGCACAATAAATGGAGTAGATATGAAAAAGGGCCCAGTTTTTACTGGAGCAGAAGTGCTGGATGAGTCTGGTGATACCAAAATGATTTGCTATCTCAAAAACATTGCGAGAGATGGCGTCAAAGAAGCTCTAAAGAAAATTTTGAAAGAAGAAGCCACCACCTATTGAAAACTCAAAGATGAACTCGCAAAGAAGTTTGATCCGTCCTTTAATTTGGACTGCAAACAGTACATGTTTGGAAAAGCTTAGTAGCAACCAGGGGAGTCAATGGATGACTTCATCAAGCACCTAGAAACCCTCTTCAAACATTGTCGCTTCTCTGAATTTTCCGATGAAGAGGCCATGCACCTGAGGATCATTGATTGCTGACAATTGGAAGCTTTCCAAAGGGGAATGCTTTGTGAAAAGCACTCTCTAACCAAAATGCTCGGCACAGCACATGCAGGAGAATGCGCTGAGAAACAGGCTGAGGACATGGAGGTAGATGCAAGCACTGTGAAATCCATACTGGCCATTAACCGTCATCAATGAGCATGCAAAGACAAACCCAAGACTATGCAGTCAGGTGTTCAAAAATTCTGCTACAGGTGTGGGCTAACGTTTCCACATGAAGGAAAGTGCACAACCTTCAGACAAGTGTTCAAAGGCTGTAGCAAAAAAAATAATTTTGCATCTGTCTGTCATCCCCAATCAAACCATCATTGCTCTGACAAACTGGGCAGTGAACGTCGATGCCAGCCAAGATCAGGTGAAAAACCACACCACCACTTACAAACTGTTCTTACCACGCCCAGAAACCAACCGCCCACCTCTCCATTCTCTCCTCCACTTCTTTACTGACTAGTGATAGCAAGGAGGATGGATACCTCCTGGTGATGTCAACACACAGACTGATAGCCTCGTGACTCATGGCCACTCTTTCCTTGAATTGGCGTCTCCTAAACTTCATTGTCGATAGTGGCACTTCCATCAATTTCATCAGCAAAACAGATCTTGCCACCCTTCATGACTGTGTACAGTTGGTCGATACCTGAAGGAGGATACATGTGTGGGGTGCACCCATACGCTGCCTAGGGAAGTTCACAGCCACTCTCACATAAAGTGAGAAAAGTAACTATGCCACTCTATGTTCCAGACTGTCGAGTACCTGTCTCCTGGGTCCTATGCCTTGATACTGTCACTGATATTGGACTCATGCAATACACGCAGGAATCAATGCCTTTCATCATGCTCATCTCCCAAACACCTTGAGCATCTGCCTAATCGTTCTTCTGCTCTCGAACAAACAGTCCATACCTTTCATCATTGATAGTGGGGCGTCAATAAATGTCATGTCCCTGGATCAGTTCAACACACTTGACCCAGCACCGCTTCTTGAACACTTGCCCTTAAAAGTCTACACCTGGGCCGCGGCCAACAACTACACAGCCGTAGTTTCTTCCTTGCATTCATGTCACATGGCACGAAATGCATCACAGCTTCCATCCATGTATTACAGTACAAGACATCTGGATCATGCCTTCTCAATTTTGCCACTGCAGTGGCAATGGGAATCATCTCCATCAATTTTCACCTTGAGACAGTCCCCGACCTCACTCTCCATTTTCCAGCCCTCTTTACTAGTCTTGGCAGACTGAAGGTGCTCATGATCGCCTTCACATAGATGAGAGTGTCCGCCCAGTGGCCAGTAGCGGTCCGTGGTAGGAGTGCCGGTCGGGCGGTGGCGTGGGGTGGGGGATAGTAAACCACGGATTACGGCCGAATACAGGTAAGTAAACATTTAAATAAATAAAACGAATTTCGTTGCGCGCACTGCATCGCATTTGGCGATGCAGCGCTCACAACGAAATTCGTTTTATTTATTTAAATGTTTACTTACCTGTATTCAGCCGTAATCTGTGCTTTACTACCCCCCACCCTGCCCCTCCCCCACCCCACGTCACCGCCCATCCGGCACTTCTACCACGGACTTCTACTGCCAGTGGCATAGCCCCATAGGAGAGTCGCTTTCATCTACAGAAAGTGGTAGAGAAGGAAATAGACTTCATCAGTCTCTACATCATTGAACAATCTGATGGCCCCACATTGTGGATGTCTTCCATTGTGGTCATCCCAAAGAAGGACAATATAGGGTCTGTCCGCTTATATGTAGACATGAGACAGCCAAAAAAATCAATACAACAGGAGTGCCACCCTGGCCCGCACATTGCGGACATGATTACCCAACTTAATGGCTCCAAGCTCTTCTCCAAACTAGACCTCAATAAGGGTTTTCATCAGATTGAACTGGAGGAACGGTGTTGATGTATCACAACATTCACCACACACATGGGTTCATTCTGATGAGAGACTGAATTTCGGCATCGCGTCCGCAGCTGGAATATTAGAAGAAGTAATTCGCAAGATAATCCAGCCCATACCCAATGCGCTCAACTACAGCGATGACATACTCATCTTTGGAGCCACCTGTGAGGCGCATGATGGTGCGCTAGACAAGGTCTGTCCTTTCTTCTGTGAAGCTGTTCTTACTCTTAACTCCAGCAAGTGTGAGTTCCATCAGACCAAGTTAAAGTTGTTTGAAAACCTC
The DNA here is from genome assembly GCA_963921515.1 of Calotriton arnoldi. NCBI lineage: Eukaryota > Metazoa > Chordata > Amphibia > Caudata > Salamandridae > Calotriton > Calotriton arnoldi. The sequence continues at coordinate 800,819 of CAWUFW010008225.1, forward strand.
TTCTCGGAAGAGGGTATGACACGTGCCCCGGACAAGGTCACTGGCCTTATGTCCACCAACACACCTGACGATGTTCTCATGCTCCGCTCCTTCCTAGGCATGGCCAGCTACTGTGCCCGATACATCCAAAATGATGCCACCATCAGTGCCCCTCTTCAACATCTCACAAGACAAGAGGTGGTTTTCCAGTGGTCGCTGGACTATGAAGGGAGTTTTCAACAAATAAAGCCTGCCCTAGCCAAAGCCACCGTCATGGCCTACTTCAACCCAAGTTGCACACTGAAGTTATGGTTGATGCGAGCCCAGTGTGGCTTGGCCCCATCCTTACTCAGAGCTCTGGAAACCCAGAAGCTCATTGTCACATATTTGCGTATGCCAACTGAAGTTTGTCTGACACAAAAAAATCTTACTCACAATCTGAGAAAGAAAGTCTAGCAGTGGTATGGGCCTGTGAGCACTTCCATGTTTTCTTGTACGGCACGAAATTCACAATCATCATGGACCATCAGGCACTCCTGACCATCTTCGGGTCAAGCCGAGATGCCCCCTCAAATGGAACGATCGGGAATCTGTCTCCAAGAATACGACTACCTGATCATCCACAAACGCAGCAAGGAGCACAATCCAGCCGACTTCTCCAGGGAACCTCAAGCCTCGTCAAAGAAACACACATCCATGGCTAAGGAATACCTACAATTCATAGTCAGTGCAAGCAAACCTGATACTCTCTCCATCACTCAGATAGCTGAAGCCATGAGGAATGATGGCACACTGGCTCTTGTGATACGTATCATCAAACAAAACAAGTGGAAACACAGCTCGGAGTGGAGTGACGGCTCTGAGGAAATGATGGCATTACACAACGTCAAGGAGGAGCTGACGGTCATCTGTGAAGGACTAGTCCTGAGAAGATCACTGATTGTGATACCTAAAAGACTTCAAAAACAAGCTTTCGCACCCTGAACTAGACGTAGAGTTAGAATAGATATCACGTAATTAGATAGGCCTATGGATAAGATGTAATGTGAAGGATCAATGAACCGTATGGTCACAGTATTGTTTGGAATTGTATTTGCAATGAAGTCATCAATAAAAAGAATTAATAAAAAAAACAAGCTTTCGACATAGCCCATGAAGTATACTGAGGGATAGTTGCCACAAAGAGGGCTCTCCGGGACACACTAGGCTTTCCTGGGCTAGACGCCGTGGTAGACACAGAACTGTGAGAATGCCATTTATGCATCTGTCTAGCACCAGGCTCATGCCCATTACCACTGGAGATGTCAGAGATGCCTGCAGGTGTGTGGTAGAGGCTAGCAATCAACTTCTGTGGCCCTCTTGAATACCTTTGAGTGCTGACAGGTGAATGCTCCAGGTTCCTGCTAGTAAAAGTGGTCTCCTCCACCAGTGCAGCCAAGGTCCTCAAGGTCCTGAATGACATTTACACAACCCGTGAATCTCCCGTTAAAGTCTGACAATGCACTGCCATTCACCAATGGAGACTTCAGAAACTTTCTTAAAGGAATTGATATCAGACACCAATGCATAACATCTCTATGGCTTCAGGCCAATGGTATCGTAGAACGATTCATGGGAGCACTCAAACGAACTGTGCAAAGGGCCAATGAAGAAAGACTTGTGCTGGACGATGCCCTCTGTCAGGTCCTGCGAGCATACCGGACAACACCACACTCAACAACAGTAGAAAGCCCAGCCAATCTCATTTTTGGATGATCCCTGTGAACCAAGCTACCACAGTGGTCATCTGACCGCCGTGTGCGCCATGACATGATCCGAGCCACAGACAGAGAGAAGAAAAAGAAAATTAAATCACATGTCGATGTCAGACGATGGGCGCAAGAGACTCTTTTTCAAACAAGTGACTGTGTGGTAGCTAAGCAAACAACAGAAGAAGGTAGACACCCCCCTTAACACTCAATCACTGCAAGTCACCACGGTCAAAGGAAATATGGTCACAGTGTCACACCTTTGAAAATCAATAACACGGAACGCATCAAACTTTCGAACTAACGAACACAGTCTGGACCCGGATGACTCCTCACCCTGGGCAGCACTACCTGATGTGGCAACTCCTGCCAGCCTGATGAAAGTGATGCTGAGCTGACATCCCTCTACTGACCACTCTGTCTGGCAGAGTAATGACCAGACCTTCTACACTCATTGAAGACATCTGATGCATAATGCTCGGTCGGCTGTGTTTGAATGGGGGGAGGTGTGGAGTCGGGTCTATAGGCCAAGGGGCAGGGCTCCCATAACTGGAACAGGCAAGGTATACACAACTCAGGCGAGTGGTAGCAGGCTGCTTCCTCGCGCTCAGCACATAGTAAAATAAAGAAGGGGTTTGCAGCACTGACCTTGTTTTGAGTACAATTATTAAGGACACAACACTGCCAAGAAACATTGTCGAACCGGGGGCCACAACTCGGAATGCCCCTTATGTCGCACATTTAATTTTGAGTTATTCTGTTTGATATTTTGGAGGGTAAAAAACTTTATGCACTTTGCAATGTATATTTTTACTTTGTTTTAAATACACTTCTGAGGCGGAGAGTGATTTAGAGGACGCAGGTGAATTGTTTATTCCTCTAGTGTTTTTTGGAACAGGGAGAATGTGTCACACCTTTCTCTTCTGTTTGGTCTCAGTCAGCTATTTCTGTATTACAAATTTCCCTTTCCATTTCTGCACCTATAGGTGTATTGCAATTCCGATTACTCCTTTTCATTCAGATTATGACATCAAAGCCGCAACATAGAATTTTGTTTCTGCAGAGCACTGAACTACAACATCCCTCGTGTCAGTTCTAGACAGATCGCTGCAGCTATGGATATCCTACAATTGCTTTGTCTGTTTGCTTATGTAACTTCTTTACGAAAGCTATACTGCTGTTATATTTTTGTAAAATAGTAATACCTGCTTCAGCAAACAATACCCTCAGCACTTATGTTAATTATAGTAAAGGTTGGCAAAAAGAAAATGCTAGATTTTGTTTTTTATATTGTGACACTTAGTGTAATGGTAATTATAATTAAATACCGCAGTCTTTGCAATTTTAGCAAGTCATTAGAAACCTATATAGTGGAGCATGAGGGACATTTTCAATTAAAAAGCAATATGAGACGCATATTTTTGGCATAATAGCGAAGTGAGCATTTGATGATTTTCTTTTCCTTGAATAGAAACACCATTTGGAGGCTGTAGGCAAGGTTAAGGGATTAAGGGCCTGATTCAAAGTCTGGGGAACGGGACCTCCTCATAAATATGGGCTATCCTCTCCCTCTACCTTATTATAAGTGCATTACAACTCTCTAATGTTACCTCGCATGTTACATTAACCCTACAATTCCCTTTCTAAAACTAAGGGGCATATTTACTGGAATGGTGGCTAATTGTTGGCAGTGCCCCGCTCCACAGACATGTCACTGCAAGTGGGTGCAAATGCAATGGAAACATGTGCAGTTGTAGACACATGCCTTGTGCACGATGTACCCCTTTGCTGGAGTGTGGCGATATGTGTACAGTCCAATCAATGGGAATTCAGGCCACATGAGAACTTACCTGGATTTCTCCGCCCACAGGACTGTCCACTTTGGGGTGCAGCTGCTGAGGTGTAGGGGGGACCTGGAGAGAACTTTGGGCACTTGTCTCAACTTGATGCAAATAAATGAGCAATGATTAGCCCACTTGTGAACCACATTTCAGGTATGGCACTGATCAAATAGATAAGTAAAGATGAACATTATTGTACAGATAGTACAACCCAAGGTTCACTTGGCGAATTGTGTATTGGCTTCCTTTTTGCCCTTCCAATTTGGTTACTTTTCTTTTCACTAAGATGTCACACTGTCAAGAAGCAAATTGTGTAGCTCTTTTAAGGCAACACTCTATAATAATTGATCAGAATCTCAAATGAGTTATATTTCCCTTTGGAAGTGTTTGGATTTACTGAGATGGCAGCTATGTGGCTGTAAAATAGTCTGTCTTCCCATGCTATCAGTTTTCCTCACCAGCTCAGCATTTGAGTGTTTCACATATGCATATATATGTGGTTTCTTTGCATGTTTAACAGTGTCACTGCTTGCCAGAACTTTCCGTGTATAAGTTTTGCAGGGAAATGAATTTTGACATCAATTCTTGTAACACAAATGTGATTTACCAATTTTGCATTATTGTTTTATTGTTTAGTGTTCTAATAACTAGGGGTGGGCGGAATTAGCGTAGTCGCGTTACGCAAAGCTCCGCGCAACGGTAAAAAATCTCCACGAGCAGGCAAAAGTTCCGCGAACACGCGGAATTGCTTGTTCCACCCGTTCGCAATGCTTTTTTCCTGTTCGCGAACGCTGTTTGCGTGCCCGGGGAGAAATATCTTGCGAACACGCATTTTGAATGCGCGAACAAGCAAAAAACTCTACGAAGCCGCGGATCGCGGAATTTTGGGCAATTTCGCGTTCTCCGCGGAACGCGAAATTACCCAAATTCCACAAATTCCGCGAGCGGAACGGAATTTACCGCCCAGGCAAACTAATAACAATAATGCACTTGCATTTATTTACACATGTTAAAATGGAGCCAAAATTCCCTGGCATAACATTGTGTTTTCAGTGCTACGAGCCCTTTGTCTTTTCTAATTTTTTTAATCACAAAAGTAATTGAAATAAAAGACGACTTGAGTGTCCACCCCCTGACCCATGAGCGGTCTCTGAAATTCATAGGGAGTTTGGTCTGTTGTAACCATCAATAAAACTGTTGTATCAGCACTTGGAGTCCCATGGATTTTTGGGGTTTTGAAACAGCACCAACAATTGGACTGATGTGAATCAGGCTCACACCCCGACTACGGGCGCCAACAGAAATGTGGCAAGAAGCATTAGGAGTGTGAAATTTGGTGATTGGATATTGGCGGTCTCCAGTAGGTAGTTATAGTTAGGACCAGGTGTCCATAGGAAAAGGGTTTTTTACTTGCCTATAACTTTAGTGTGGTTTGACGAATCTTAACAAAACATTCCCGAAAAATTGCACCAGTGATTCTTGCTGCCCATAGAACGTTTCGGGGTGATCCGCCAAGCAGGGGCCGAGAAAAAGGGGGGATAAAAATTCCCATAGGAGCTTTGAACACGACTACAGCCGGAAATTCTGGACGAAATTACACCGAATTTGGCAGGAAAGTAGATTTGGTTACACAAATCATGCTTTCACGTATTTGGTGTACATTCGTTCAGTAATTGAAAAATTAAGGAAATCCAAATTTATTTACCTGCGATCGTAGCTAATTTGTGAATAATAACAAGCTTGTGCAGGGAACTGCAGAGCTCTGATTGACTGCCAATACTTCAACCAGAAATCAGAAGGGGGCAGAAGCAGGCTGAACAAAAGGTCAGAAACAAGATAAAATAGGCAAAATAAAGGTCAGCAATGAGCAGAAAGAGGCAAAATAAAGGTGAGAAACAAGCAGGAAGAGGCAGAATAAAGGTCAGAAACGAGCAGAAAGAGGCAAAATAAAAGTGAGAAATGAGCAGAAAGAGGCAAAATAAAGGTCAGCAATGAGCAGAAAGAGGCAAAATATAAGTGAGAAATGAGCAGAAAGAGGCAGGCTAAAGGTTAGAAATGAGCAGAAAGAGGTAAAATAAAGGTCAGAAACGAGCAGAAAGAGGCAGATTAAAGGTCAGAAATGAGCAGGAAGAGGCAAAATGCAGGTCAGAAATGAGCGGCAAGCGGCAGAATAAAAGTCAGAAGTGAGCAGAAAGAGGCCAAATAAAAGTCAGGAACGAGAAGAAAGAGGCTAAATAACAGACAGAATGAGCAGAAAGATGCAACGTAGAGGGAGGGAGTTAGCAGAGAAGAGGCAGAAAAATTAGCAGAGGAGGTAAAAACATGAAGGCAGCAGAGGGTAGCAGACTGCAGGTAAGATGGACAGCTGGACTGTCACAGGGGGAGCTGGCATGGGAACCTGCTCCCATGTGCCACCTTCCTTTTTTTACCATGCACACTGAAACCCAATCATACACTCATGCACCCACTCACAGTCCCACTGAGACTTATGAACCCACTGACAGAAACACTCAGACACTCATGCACCCACAGATCCATTTATGCACTCATTCACCCACTCACAGACCCACTGAGAGACTCACGCACACACTCATAGACCCACTCAGAGACTTACACACCAACTCACACATTCATGCACCCACCCACAGACCCACTCAGATACTCACAGACCGATTCACAGACCTACTCAGACACTCATGCACCCACTCACAGATCCACTCAATTACTCATGCACCCATTCACTGACCCACTCAGGGACTCAGGGACTCATGCTCCCACTCACAGATCCACTCGGAGACTCACACACCCACTGACTCACACACCTACTCACTCACCCCTCAGAGACTCATCCATCCACTCACAGACCTTCAAAGACACTCATGCACCCACTCACAGACCCAGTGAGAGACTCACATACTGACTCACAGACCCACTCAGACACTTCTACACCCACTTACACAGCCATATACACACCCAGTCACTCACACACAGACTCACAGATCCATACAGCCACTCACACACCCACAAACCCACTCACAAACCCACTCAGAGGGGCATATACTCAAGGAACTATCGCTGAGTTACCGGCACTTTATCGCAGCCAAAGTCGTGATAAATACATCGCCCCATTCACAAGCTGGTGTTAAGAGCCTATACCACCAGTTTACCCGCGAACTACATCGCCACAGAAGACCACGGCAACTATCGCTAATAAGATGCAGAGTAGGCGTTCCCGTGCAAAAAGCCGCGACAACACCACACCATAACATTCTCAACGACCAGCGACATCTGCGATGAGAACACAAAACATGCGATAAGGCGCATTAACTGCAGGAAATTAACACCTGCTCTGACCTGGTGTAAAGTCGGACGACAACCGGCACCATCAAAGGGAGCACAGCCCAGAGCCACACATGAAGAACAACAGATGCCATGGAGCCACTCACCATGCATCCCTGAGCCCCGAGAGGGCAACAACACCCACCGCAACCACCCCCAGGACCCCCCCCGGGCCCCACTACGGGCACCACCCCCCCCCGGACAAAGAAATGTCACAACAATGTTACCAAAATCATGCACAAAACAATTCGCATGAAGCCGCTCAATCACAACACCTAACATACATCTGTGGACAGAAAAAGGAGAGTCAGACATCCACATCATGAAATACAAATAATACGTTTATTACAGAACAAAACCAAAACAAGAATACTGAAGAGGAATGGAGGGTCTTCTCAGGACAATCTGCAAGTCACAGCCTGCAAAACAGAAATCTAGATAAGAAGGTGTGTCATGCGCTCATAAAAGTACAGAGAGAGTCAGAGCGAAAGAGAGAGAGAGAGAGAGGGAGAGAGAAACAGAGGGAGAGAGAGAGAGGGAGCGAGAGAGAGAAACAGAGGGAGAGAGAGAGAGAGGAAGAAAGAGAGAGGGAGAGAAACAGAGGGAGAGAGAGGGAGAGAGAGAGGGAGAGAGAGAGAGGGAGAGAGAGAGTGAGGGAGAGAGAGAGAGGGAGAAAGAGGGAAAGAGAGAGGGAGGGAGAGAGAGAGAGGGAGAGAGAGAGAGGGACTGCCAACACTGCGGACCCATGCCTCACCACTCACCTCCTGCCACCGGTGTGTCTCCAACCACGTGCCGGTATACACTGCAGTCCCCCAGGTCCCTCATCTGAAACAGTTTCCAGAGACATGAATGGCAGAGACCATACAGTTGCACACGCCATCATCGCTTGCCCGCCCCTGCGCACACAGGCTGCTGCACCCCCGCCCCTCCCGCCGCCCAGCGGTGGTTGCCCGCCCCTGCGCAACCAGGCCCCACTGCTCACCTTCTGCCACCGGTGTGTCCCCAAGAGGGCCCACCTCGTGCCAGTGGGGGCTCCAAGCCCGGGGTCCGCGACCCTGGCACCCTCCACATCATGCAGCCAGGCACTGTGGGCCACCAGGTCACACACCTGATTCTGGGTCTTGATTTTGCAATGGCAGAGAACAATTCAGTGCGCAGGGCATCATCGCAGGCTGCACACCCGCTCAGCCCAATAGGTGCCACTAATGCTGTGACCCAAAAGGCGACGCCAGGTGGCGGGAGGCATGCACTGCCCGCTGGCTCAGGCCTACACTGCGGTCCAGCAGGGCTCACACTAAACATTGCCAGTCCTGACCGCCAGGACGGCTTATCATCGCAGGCTGCACACCCACTCAGCATTTCAGGTGGCCCTATCTCAGTGCACCGAAAGACACGGTCTCGTGGCGGTGTGCCTGTGCCTGCCGCAGTGTATCCGGTGCCACCAAGTCTGTGCACCGCTAGCCATGGACCCTTCATGATTGAGTCCCGTGGTGCGGATGCCATCATGTCACCCCCGGCACTGGACAATGTGAGGTGGCAGGGTCCTAGGACCTCAGGCATAAATGAGAACCACACGGAGACAGCCAGTCAGAGATTGGAAATGGCGTCCAGCACGTGCGCCAGGGCCTTATTATTGGCAGGGTTACATGTCCTGTGATGCCTGTGCTGGATGGGTGTGGTGTGGGTGTAAACATCCGTGAGGGAGTGGCTGTGGCATGCTGACAACTAGACCTGTGAGCAGCAGATCCCTACAGGGAAGACCTGGGGCATGTAGCCTTGTCGTCCCCCCCTGTGAGCATAAGCGGAGTGGGCTGTCCTTGCATATGCCAGTCCAGCGTAAGGGTATGAACAATGACCCCGGGGCCCTGGGCGTGGTTCCGTCCTGGGCCGGACAAGGAAGCGGCAAATGGATGTGTCGCTGTCGGAGTGTCGGCGCCACATGGACCGCAATCGGCAATGTGTTACCCTGTGACCCAAGTCCCACAACATGTGCAACATGGACGTAAGGGGAGGTCACTGACCCTACATTCATACCTACTTCCACACTTGAAAGATCATAGACATGACACATCTTTGTTAACATGAATGTTTATTGCACAATCAGTGGTGTGTTGCAGCTGGAGCAGTACAGGGCCATGCAGACCCCACTCTGCATCTTTGGCACGTGGAGGGCCAGCCAGAGTCCCTCAGGGAATGACGAGCACATCGGGGAAGGAAGAGTTCAGTCCCCAGTCTGATATCCGTGTCGTTGGTGGCCAAACAGATTATGGCAGTCCATGTCGTGGTCCAAGGTGAGTGTCGCTGAGTGCATCAGGGGACAGTGGCAGCTGATGATGCAGAGGGCAGAACCAAGCAGAAACAGGCCACATTTTTGGAGATGGATGCTACCGCTTCCTTCTCACCACCAAGGTGGATTCATCCGCATCTTCGTCCTCTGCTGTTGCATGTGCCTCACATGTGGGTGGTGGTGTTCTGTCTCCAGCCCTGTGTGGCAGTGACACCCAAGGGGCCGGAGGTGGAATGTCTGCCGCACTGTGTGGCACTGACACATCAGGGGACGGAGATGTGGATGGGGTGGTAGCAGCAGCATGCATCAGCGCCAGGCCTTGTGGCAGCAATGCCATGAGGATGGTCTTTATGTCATTGAGGGACCCAGCTACCTCTCGCTGGTGTGCAGCCGTGGCAGCCGCTCTTTCCACCCGTGTCCGCTCCATGTTCTCCATGAGCCTCCGCATGAGTCCCAACTCCCGGGCGAGTTCGCTGGTGGCACTCTGACTAGTCAGTCATTCTTGTCTCTGAGTCAGGACTCTGGCAATGTCAGTCATGGTTCGTTGGAGTGCATGGAGCGGACTGTGGGTGTCCGTTAGGGACTGTGAGTGGTCCCTGATGGGACTTAGACACCCACGTATGGCGTCTAATTTGTCTGCCATGAGGTCAAACCCCACCTGCCCCTGTTCAGCCAGCTTCTCCTGGCACCCCAACACACGGCGTTGGAAGGCCATGTGTTTGTTGTGGGGGTCCTGGGAGGCAGCTGTGGTGGTGGGTGCTGCCTGCTGTGTGTTCTGTGCAGGGGGTGTATTCTCCTCATAGCAGCTGGGCTGGCCTGCTCCTGGAAGTGGGCTGCGGAGGCTCTCCATGAGCTGTTGGAGGGCGTCGGACTCTAAGGAGTGGTGGTCCTCTTCGTCATCAGAGAAGAGAGGTTGGGAATGCTCTGAAGGGGGTGTTGGATTTCCTCCTGCAATGTGAAGGGGAGATGCAGTTTAACAATGTGTTCACATGTATGTTGACACATTGTACATGTTTACATTCAGACTGCACGACAGTGTACATTGTGACTGTGTGTGGGGAGCTGCCTATTTGATGCGGGACAGTGGACATTCCGACAACTTCACGGATGTGTGTTTGTACTTGTGCATTGTCAACTCACATTTCCCTGCATTGCCAAATGTGATTGGCCAGTTTCTATGCACATGCGGCACCAGTTGTGTCCCCTGTTCTGTTGTGGACATGTTGCGGTTTGTACCGCATCCTTGTCAATGTTGATGTGCTCTGCATGTAATGTGTGTGTGCCGCATTTAGGGTGGCTTGCCCATGGAGGTCAGTTTTGGCTGCACCTCATCACTTACATGGGGTGTGCTTCTGGCTTCTGTGCTTATGCAGTGCTGAGATGTTGCTTACTTGTGTGCATTGGTCTCTTGGTGGGAGTTGGGGGTCTGGGGCATGGTCTGTCCACAGATGTGCTTTGCTTAATTCTGCATGTGTGCCATTGTGCCCATCTCCCCCGTCCCACCGGTCCCTGTTGGGTGCTCACACTGTGGCTGTTGTGTCCGGTCATGTTGAGCAGTGTCCGGGCCCCCAACTCCTGCCACCGTCTCCCCACTGATGACTGTGGACACCATTTCCTCCATGTCGTCCAGCTCCTCCTGTGGCACTGGGCTCCCACCTCCAGTCTGCATTGCTGCCTTCAGGTTGTTGGCGAGTTTCTGCTTGGTTTTGCGCTTGACATCAGTCCAGCGCCTCTTGACCTCGTCCATTGTCCTCTTCAGCACTCCGACTGCATTCACCTTGTCCACGATGGACTGCCATAGTCCATTTTTTGTTGCCAATGACACAGTGGAGGTGACGAACAGTTGTTGATGGTGTTCTATCACCTCCGTTATCACGATCCTGTTTTCCTGCAGACTGAACCACTTCTTCCTACACTTCTTGTCCTTGCCCTTCCCTGACCCCGAAGTCCCAGGATGGTCCTCCGGGGGGCTTGTGGGGGTCTGGTTGTCCTCTGCACTTGCTCCGGCTGCCTCCATTGTGCTTCGCTGTGGTTTGGCATTTGTTTGTGGGTTTTTTCCGTCTTTTATGGTGCATTTTCACGCATGACGTGTGGGAATTGCAGGCCTGTGACTGATTTTCACGGATTTTTGTATCGGGGTTGGCGTCATCGCAGGATTTTTCGCGTTGGAGTTTCGCATTTTTGCGGCGTCGCGTGGATTTTAGCGCGGTCATTGGACGCGTTATCGTGGGACTTTTGCATGGTGACGCCTGCTTGAGAATCCCACGTTGACACGGTGTTATTTTCCCGCGATGGACTGCGATGTGAAGAGTTGCGTTAAGCTACTTTTGCAGTAGTTATCACACGTTCTTGAGACTATCCCCCTGAGAGTCATACAGTCACTCACACACCCACTCACCTATCTATACAGCCACTCACATACCCACTGTCAAAGGTTACAGGTAGGAAATAAAATTTAAAAAACCATTGAAATTCAGTGAAAAAAACAAAGGTTACAGGGATGTTATAGTTACGAAATAGAATCTAAAAAAATGTGGCAATTCACTGAAAAAAACAAAGGTTACAGGGACGTTATAGTTAGGAAGTGGTATTGAAAGAACCTTAGAAATTCACTGAAAAAAACAAAGGTTACAGGGACGTTTTAGTTAGGCTCTGATTTCACTCAAAGTCATTGAAATTCAGCAGTTATAGTTACCTGAGCTAACTATAACTTCTGCCCCGCAATGCACAGCTTTTGACATGGTATATATATATATATTTTTTTTCAATCAAATGCCCAAGGAGCTCAGGGAAGCACTTGACAGTTCGCCCACCTTTCGGCATTCACGATCAATTGTCTTGATTCTCACTGCATGAATTCGCTGTGCCTGGCGCGTTTCACGGCTCTCCGCCGCTTTTTCAAAGGCAATTTGCATAAGGTTGACGCAGGACGCTTCCTTCTTTTATAATGCAAGGCGTGTTTTAATGAAGTAATTAACCCTTGGGGGACTCGCTAAGTGCGTCTCTTGGTGTACAGCCTGATGGGACATGTAGTCCTCGAAGCAATGACTTCAATACCCTGAGTGGGTTCCATGCGTCAACCTGTAAATAAAAAGCTTTATGTTATCCTTGGTAGGTTACAGAAGTATCAAGGCAAGGCTTCTTTTCAAAACGGCTCACTGTGCTGACTGGCATGGATGCAGTTCCTCGCCTCAGCCTCTCAATATTAAGAGATGGTGCATTCTCCCACGGCCAGGGCGCTGTGTCACTATTTTTTCAATCAAATGCCCAAGGAGCTCAGGGAAGCACTCGACAGTTCGCCCACCTTCCGGCATTCACGATCAACTTGTCTTGCATTATAAAAGAAGGAAGCGTCCTGCGTCAACCTTATGCAAATTGCCTTTGAAAAAGCGGCGGAGAGCCATGAAACGCGTCAGGCACAGAGAATTCATGCAGTGAGAATCAAGACAAGTTGATCGTGAATGCCGGAAGGTGGGCGAACTGTCGAGTGCTTCCCTGAGCTCCTTGGGCATTTGATTGAAAAAAAAAATATATATATATATATATATATCATACTAAGAGCGTCCATCATCGAGGGTGCACTCTGGACAGGTTGACTCCGTCGTTTCCAACACAGTCTCAATTGCGGCTGAATCAGCTGCATCGTCGGGTAATTAGGTCTTGCCCAACGTGTTTCGGAGCCATGTGCTCCTTGTTAACGGGCTGATTTGAAAGGCGGCGACCCAGCACCCACGTCATTCTTTTAAAGTACTGCCCTCTAATGGGCTAATTTAAGATGCCTTCTGGGACTTGTGGTGCACATAATATATCCGTTATGGATTCGCCAGCCAAACAACACATTTAAAATCATAAGGCCCTTTATGGGACCCCGACGGTGCCTCCAGTTCATGTGCTGCCCACCTCTCCTCTGTATATGACTGCCGTGTATCAGCAGCCCCAGTCCACACTATTATCTGGTGGCGGTGCACCCTCCCGGCCTGGACAGGCCGGAGTACATCATACTAAAAGCGTCCATCGTCGAGGGTGCACTCTGGACAGGTTGACTTAGTCGTTTCCAACACAGTCTCAATTGCGGCTGAATCGGCTGCATCGTCGGGTAATTAGGTCTTGCCCAACACGTTTCGGAGCCCTGTGCTCCTTGTTCACGGGCTGATTTGAAAGGCGGCGACCCGGCACCCACGTCATTCAAAAGTATTTTCCAATTCCTCTGTATAATGTCTCTCAATTCTTTATTTTGGTTGTTAAAATCCATGATTAGTCGAGTTGTAGTGTCACCTTTTTGTTTCGGGTCTGGACCATCCTGACATGCTATTAAAAAGTAATTTCTCCTTTTAGATTTTACTTTAGTTCTTGCAGTCTCAATGATTTTCGATGGATATCCCCTTTCCAGGAAACGATCACTCATCTCGTCCAACTGTAATTCCAAGTCAGCGGTTTCGGAGCAGTTTCTCTTAGCCCTAAGCATTTCTCCATAGGGTATGCTCCATTTAAGGTTTTGTGGATGTCCGCTGTTAGCATGGAGAATGCTGTTGCATGAAGTTGGTTTCCTGTACATTTTAGTACACAGTTTTTGGTTATGGATGAAGAGTTCTACGTCCAGAAAGATGACATTAGACTCGCTGATAGTAGATGTAAAAGAGAGATTATATGTGTTGATGTTCAGGTTTTGGATAAAATGTTCAAACTCAGTGCGGCTTCCTTCCCATATTACAAAAAGATCGTCTATAAATCTACTCCAGATTTTTATGTTGCGGCTGACTGGCATTTTCAGAATTTCAGTTTCCCATGCTGCCATCACGAGATTGGCATAGGTGGGCGCAAACGATGTCCCCATTGCTGTCCCCTGATTTTGATGGAAAATGTCCCCTTTAAAGAGAAAAATATTATGATTGAGACAATAAGTCAGCATATCCAACAACATTGCAGAGTGATCAAGATAACTTACAGATTTTGTATTCAAAAACTGTTTGACTGCTGCTAACCCAACATTATGGACGATCCATGTGTAGAGGGAAGTGACGTCAATAGTTGCCATAATGAAGCCTTCTTCCCATTTGATTTTTTGGATCTTACTGAGAAAGTCCATAGTGTCTCTAAGGTAAGATGGCAATGATGTCACATAGTTCATTAAGAATATATCAATGAAACGTGGTGTATTTTCAAGAAGAGAGCTCTTGGAACTGACGATTGGTCTTCCTGGTGGTTTTGAAATAGATTTATGGACTTTCGGCAGAAAGTAAATTGTAGGAACAACAGGGAAGTCACTTTTGAGATATATGTATTCTTCATAGTCAATTAGGCCTTGATCTTTCCAGCCTAATAACATTGAGTGATATTCCTTAGTCCAAGCTGCCATTGGATTAGTTCTTAATTTCTCATAATGATCCTCATTCCCTAGTTGCCTATTGGCCTCTTCAATGTAGTCACTCAAATTCTGTACTACAATGTTTACGCCTTTGTCAGAGGCCTTGATTATAATCTGTGGATCATCTCGCAGTTCTCGTAGTACTCACTGTTCTCCAGGTATTAAACTCCACTTTTTTAGTTTCTTCTTTGTCTTGTTTGGGGGATGATTGAGTATAGTGCGATTCAAATCCTCCACCATGCCTTCTTGGAAGAGGTCAATTTTATTGCCCGGTGGAAGTTGTGGGCAATAGGTGATTGCGCTCTCAATCCACTCTCACCTCCTTTCCAGGTAACAATGCCCAATTGGTTGCAAAGCTGTTTATCCGAATCCTGGGATTGTTGTTGTTCTGTATCCCCAGATTCCTGCTCTTTTTCCAATTCTAATAGAGCTCTTAACGCAGGTAGATCTTTAGGGCATAGAAGTGATGTTTCCATATTTGTATTCATTGATAGTTTTCGTGTCGGTGGCTTAGTTGCAAATCGTTTTTTTAGCTTGAGCTTGCGACAAAACTTATATAGGTCAATACAAAAATTAGGGATGTCAATATCATGATTTGGACAAAAAGTCAAACCTTTGTTTAGCAAAGCAATCTGATCTGGACTCAAAATCTTGTCTGAGATGTTAATGACTAAGTCCTTTTTATTCAGGTTCTTCATTAGTTTTACTTGTTCTTTCCTCTTCCTTTTTTGGGTTTTGCTGCGTTTTCTGCTTCTTCTGATGGTGGTCTTGCTTGTCCTCTCCCTCGTATTGTTCCTCTTCCTCTTTGTCGCGTTATCATTTGGACTAATCGCAACTCCCGCAAAAATCCAAATTGGATGTACCTGATTCCTCATCAGCTGAGCTTATATCCAAGCTGTCCACAGTGCCTGTGGTCTCATACCCCGCACATTTGTCCATTAATGCTTTATTTCTGTACAGATCATACTTTCTGGCGAAAGTATAGATCCGTCCATTGGCATAATCTAGCTGGTCCCTGTTGAATTTGCTGGCTTTTCTTTTTTCTACATCAGTCTCATGCTTGTTAATTTTTTTCTCCATTGATTCAGTCAAATCCTTCTTCCCATCATTAGAGGGATATTTGTCTAATTCTTCCTCTAATTCCTTGATTTTTACTGTTAATATCCCCAGTTTCCTTTCTGCATGTATAATTAATGTTCTCATTAATTTCAGTGAACAATCATTGGTGTCAGATTGCCATTGTTTGACCAAATCGGTATCCAGGTCATTCAGAGTAGGCTTTATTAGGATCCTCAATCCTCTAGGTACCCTCTTAAATTCAATGTATTTTTCTAAGGTGGCCTTCTCCCACCATTTATTGACTTCATAGATCCGATTTTGCTGTAATTCTCTAATCACCCCAGTGATTGTTCTCTTTGTTCCATTGCCTTGATTTGTATTTGTGCAAGTGCTAGTTGTTGACACTGCATCATCATTTAATAATTCGCTAACACGCAATGTTCTGTTCCTGCTCCTTTCTGCCATGTTATCAGAGAAATTGAGGATATTATCACGATTACCCTGTTATGTAGAAATGGTGTACTCATCAATTCAATATTTCTTCCAGTGCCAGTTGCACCCTTCTCTGTTGTACTCGCAATATTAATCAGCGTATTGCCAGAATCGAGGAAATGCTTGCGTGCACTGGTTACAATGTAACTGGATATTCAAATAAAGGGAATCGAGTGGAGGATCACTACACAGGCAGTTTAAAGATCCATTTTACTGCCGTTTCATCTCCCAACTCGAAGTGACTAAAACAGTTTTTCCACATCCAAGTGTTACAGTGCTAACAGTGTTCCTTATTGGTGATTCCGAAAGGAGGAGTAACGCTGGCGTTTTATATTCAAAATCGCCGCCGCTTCCTTCCCCAGCTCGGTACAATCAAGGTGGTTTTCCTCTCTGCGTGGTTCGGCCATTAGCCACCTCCCGTACACCGCCCCTGCAGGGATTGGGCTGCTGCCCACAAACCTCCCCAGGCCGTCGTACCCACCACAGCGATTGTTGCCGGCCGCCGTGCACCAATTCCAGCCACAGCCTTCGTGGACGCATGGTCAGTTTCACATTACAAGCAGAGGCATTGGCAGGTTTACTTCTTCATTAATCCAATGGCTGCAAATTTCCCAGCCACTTCGCCTCACTCCTCGAGTGCTCGTGATGAGCAGTACAGCCACTGCGTCAATATATCAAAGATTAATTCCACGCTTGGATTTCGACCACCACAGTGAGAATTCACGACACCACAGCAGAGGTAGTTTTGACTTATATTTAATGGTACACCAAAGTGCAGAACATGGTTAAAAAGACGGTCTACGCGTTTCGGCTTCCCAGCCTTCTACTGGACCATAGAGTCTCAAAATCTAGAGCATCTCTTAAAGTGCATAAGTGCTCAATCCCTCTCCCATTTTTACTGCTGTTTAGCAGCTAGACTGTGTATCCCCAATTTCACATGATGGCAAAATACGCTGCCATATGCAGTTTAATTATGCAAGTGTTGAAATTCAAACAGAGAAACAATTTTCATAGTTAGATGAATTTTTCATAACATTTAACATTTTTTTCATGGTATATTTCTTTCATTTTCCTATTTTCTCTTGTTTTTTTTGTTCTATATATATATTTTTATTTTCTATATATATTCACTCGTAAAACCCAGAGAAATTCGGCCGTTATAGTTAGTTAAGCTAACTATAACTCACCCCCGCAATGCACTGCTGATGACATCACATATTAAATCACTCATGACATGGTCAGTGACATCATTGATGACATCTCAAATGACATTACTGATGACATCACTGATGACATCATCCAGAGACTAAGTGATTTTTAAAAGTTTAAGAATGTTAATTATAGATACGCAAAGGTGTATTGAAGAATGAGTGGGTGTATGAGTGTCTGAATGGATGATTTAGTGGGTGCGTGACTGTTTAAGTGAGAGATTAAACGTGTCTTAGTGAATGCATGGGTGAATGACTAATCTGTGTGAATCTCTGTCTCAGTCTGTCAGTTGGTGTGTAAGTGGCTGCATGGATTGGTGAGTAGCTACGTGAGTGTCTATATGTTTAATGATTGGTTATATGATTACCTGTCTGGGTGCCTGAGTGTCTGTGTGGGTGGGTGGGGGTGTGACTCCCTCCATGGATGTGTGAGTGGATGATTCAGTTGGTGTATGGGTGAGTGAGTGCATCTGCGAGGGGCTGTATGGATGAGTGAGTGTGAGTATGGCTGTGTTGGTGAGTGAATGGATGTCTCAGTGGTATATGTGTGAGTAACTACATATGTGAAAGGCAGTATATGGGAATGTTGGAGTATATAAGTGACTATTTGTGAGATTGAGTGATTGTGAGAGTGGCTGTATGGATGAGTGTGTGCTTGTGTCAGTGATTGTATAAGAGAGTAAGTATGTGTTAGTATCTGTATGAATAAGTGAGGTGGTGTGCGTATAACTGTATTGGTGAGTAAATGGCAGTGTGATTGAGTCTTTGCGTGACTGACTAGGTGTGTGAGTATCTCTGTGGATGAGTGGCAGTATGTGAGTGTATGTATGGGAGTATGAGTGCATATATCAGAGGCTGTATTGATGAGTGACTGCGTGTATGAGTGACTGTATCAGTGAGTCAGTGGATGTGTGTAGACCTATGAATCAGTGAGTGGGTATGTACTAACTGGTATTGGTGTGTCAACGGTTTCGAGAATGGTAGTCTATATTCTAGAGTGGGTATATGAAAGGTTATATTAGGGTGTGAGGAGCTGCATCAGATATTAAATGGCTGATGTCATCAGTGATGTCATCAGTGATGTCATTTGAGATGTCATCAGTGATGTCACTGGCCATGTCATGAGTGATGTAATATGTGACATCATCAGCAGTGCATTGCGGGGGCACGAGTTATAGTTAGCTCAACTAACTATAACGGCTGAATTTCTCTGGTTTTGTATGAGTGAAATGTCAGCCTAACTATAACGTCCCTGAAAACTGTGGTTTTTTTCAGTGAATTTCCAAGGTTTTTTAAATGCTAATTTCTAACTATAACGTCCCTGAAACATATGTTTTTTTCAGTGAATTTCAAAAGTTTTTTAAATGCTAATTCCTAACTATAATGTCCCTGAAACCTCTGGTTTTTTCAGTGAATTTCTAAGGTTTTTTAAATGCTAATTTCTACATATGCCTACATAGGTAGGAGATGTGCAGAAAGAGGAAGAAAGGTGCAGAAAGAAGCAGGAGAAATGCAGAAAGAGGCAACAGAAGTCCAGAAAGAGGAAGAAAGGTGCAAAAAGAAGCAAGAGAAGTGCAGAAAGAACCAACAGAGGTACAGAAAGAGGCCTACTTTGACTGTACCTTACAACAGACTCATACAAAGTAGCCTAATCACTAATCCTTCTCCCTAGATGTCTTAAACCTCACTTTTCTCTTGAAGGTTCACTATTAATCGACTGCTCAGAATGTTAGGCCTACCTACCAAATATAAAACAGCAATCCTAAGCATATCACTGTTGTAAGTCTGACTAAGTTTGTGAAGATATGCATGCTTGTCTCTGCTTTTACCGAGTGACATGTTGTATAAAAATAAACATAGAAATACTTAAATACCTGTGTTTCAAACAGCATACTCTGAACATATGTGTAAAAAAGGTGTATATATTTCTTTCTGCTCATAATACAGGGCACATGGGTATTCAATAGTATATTTGAGGGGCTCTATAACACCTATATACATAAGACATGTCTGCCTCTGCAACTGAATGACAGAGCAGAACTGAGAACATTTAACCACCTATAGAAGAAGCTACCCACATTTTAAGCTACCATCTTCCGAATCATAACACATGTGAGAATACATATACAAGTACACATATACCTCAGTCACAAGAGCACGCAGACCTTTAAACTTGACAGCTTGCACTTCCCATTTGAGTACAGAAAGAGGTGAGAGAAGTACAGAAAAAAGCAAGAGAGGTGCATAAAGAAACAAAAGAAGTACAGAAAGAAGGAACAGAGGTGGAGAAAGAGGCAAGAGGGGTGCAGAAAGAGGGAAGAGGGGTGCAGAAAGAGGCACAAGGGGTGCAGAAAGAAGCAAGAGAGGTGCATAAATAAGCAAGAGAAGTGAAGAAAGAAGCAATAGAGGTGCAGAAAGATGGATGAGGGGTGGAGAAAGAGGCAAGCGAAGTGCAGAAAGAAGCAACAGAGATGAAAAAATGGGGGAAAAGGGGTGGAGAAAGAGGCAAGAGGGGTGCAGAAAGTAGCAAGAGAGGTGCAGTAAGAAACAAAAGAAGTGCAGAAAGAAGCAACAGAGGTGCAGAAAGAGGTAAGAGGAGTGCAGAAAGAGGGAAGAGGGGTGCAGAAAGAGGCACGAGGGGTGCAGAAAGAGGCAAGAGGGATACAGAAAGAAGGGACAGAGGTGCAGAAAGAAGCAAGAGAAGTACAGAAAGAAGCAACAGAGGTGCAGAAAGAGGGATGAGGGGTGGAGAAAGAGGCAAGAGAAGTGCAGAAAGAAGCAACAGAGATGCAAAAAGGGGGAACAGGGGTGGAGAAAGTGGCAAGAGGGGTGCAGAAAGAAGCAAGAGAGGTGCAGAAAGAAACAACATAAGAGCAGAAAGAAGGAACAGAGATGCAGAAAGAGGCAAGAGGGGTGCAGAAAGAGAGAAGATGGGTGCAGAAAGAAGCACGAGTGGTGCAGAAAGAAGCAATAGAGGTGCAGAAAGAAGCAAGAGGGGTGCAAAAAGAGATAAGAGGGGTGCAGAAAGAGGCACGAGGGGTGCAGAAAGAAGCAAGAGATGTGCAGAAAGAAACAAAAGATCTGCAGAAAGAAGGAACAGAGGTGCAGAAAGAGACAACAGGGGTGAATAAAGAGGGAAGGGGGTGGAGAAAGAGGCAAGGGGTGCAGAAAGAAGCAAGAGACCTACAGAAAGAAAAAAACGAAGTACAGAAAGAAGGAACAGAGGTGCAGAAAGAGGCAAGAGGGGTGCAGAAAGAGGCAAGAGAGTTGCAGACAGAAACAAAAGAAGTACAGAAAGAAGGAACAGAGGTGCAGAAAGAGGCAAGAGGGGTGCAGAAAGAGGGTAGAGGGGTGCAGAAAGAGGCACAAGGGTTGCAGAAAGAAAGGACAGAGGAGGAGAAAGAAGCAAGAGAAGTGCAGAAAGAAGCAACAGTGGTGCAGAAAGAGGGATGAGTGATGGAGAAAGAGGCAAGAGAAGTGCAGAATGAAGCAACAGAGATGCAAAAAGGGGGAACAGGGGTGGAGAAAGTGGCAAGAGGGGTGCAGAAAGAAGCAAGAGAGGTGCATAAAAAAACAAAAGAAGAGCTGAAAGAGGCAAGAGGGGTACAGAAAGATGCAAAAGGGGTGCAGAAAGAAGCAAGAGGTGCAGAAAGAAACTAAAGAAGTACAGGAAGAAGGAACAGAGGTGCGGAAGGAGGCAAGAGGGGTGCAGAAAGAAACAAAAGAAGTGCAGAAAAAACAACAGAGGTGCAGAGAGAGGCAAGAGGAGTGCAAAAAGAGGGAAGAGGGGTGTAGAAAGAGGAATGAGGAGTGCAGAAAGAAGCAAGAGGGTTGCAGAAAAAAGCAAGAGAAGTGCAGAAAGAAGCAACAGAGATGCAGAAAGGGGCAAGAGGGGTGCAAAAAGAAACAAGAGAGGTGCAGAAAGAAACAAAAGAAGTGCAGAAAGAAGGAACAGAGGTGCAAAAGAGGCAAGAGGGGTGCAGAAAGAGGGAAGAGGGGTGTGGAAGAGGCACGAGGGGTGCAGAAAGAAGCAAGAGGGATGCAGAAAGAAGCAAGAGAGTTGCAGAAAGAAACAAAAGAAGTGCAGACAGAAGGAACAGAGGTGCAGAAAGAGGCAAGAGGGGTGCAGAAAGAGGGAAGAGGGGTGCAGAAAGAGGCAAAAGGGATGCAAAAAG
The DNA here is from genome assembly GCA_963921515.1 of Calotriton arnoldi. Classification (NCBI taxonomy): domain Eukaryota; kingdom Metazoa; phylum Chordata; class Amphibia; order Caudata; family Salamandridae; genus Calotriton; species Calotriton arnoldi. Next base: position 822,312 of record CAWUFW010008225.1, read on the forward strand.
AAGTGAGAGGTACAGAAAGAAACAAAAGAAGTGCAGAAAGAAGGAACGGGGGTGCAGAAAGAGGCAAGAGGGGTAGAGAAATAGACAAGAGAAGTGCAGAAAGAAGCAAAAGCAACAGAGATGCAGAAAGGGGGAAGAGCGGTGGAGACAGAGGCATGAGGGGTACAGAAAGAAGTAAGAGAGGTACAGAAAGAAACAAAAGAAGTGCAGAAAGAAGGAACAGAGGGCAGAAGAAGGGTGCAGAAAGAGGCACAAGGGGTGCAGAAAGAAGCAAGAGAGCTGCAGAAAGACGCAAGATGAGTACAGAAAGAAGCAACAGAGATTCAGAAAGAGGGAAGAGGGGTGGAGAAAGAGGGAAAAAGGTTGCAAAAAGAAGGGACAGAGGTGAAGAAAGAAGCAAGAGAAGTGCAGAAAGAAGCAACAGAAGTGCAGAAAGAGGGATGAGGGGTGGCAAAAGAGGCAAGAGAAGTGCCAAAAGAAGCAGCAGAGATGCAAAAATGGGGAACAGTCCTGTAGAAAGTGGCAAGAAGCGTACATAAAGAAGCAAGAGAGTGCAGAAAGAAACAAAAGAAGTGCAGAAAGAAGGAACAGAGGTGCAGAAAGAGGCAAGAGGGGTGCAGAAAGAGGGAAGAGGGGTGCAGAAAGAAGCACAAGTGGTGCAGAAAGAAGCAAGAGAGGTGTAGAAAGAAGCAAGAGGAGTGCAGAAAAAAGCAACAGAGGTGCAGAAAGAGGCAAGAGGTGTGCAAAAAGAGGGTAGAGGGGTGCAGAAAGAGGCACGAGGTGTGCAGAAAGAAGCACAAAACGTGCAGAAAGAAACAAAAGGAGTGCAGAAAGAAGGAACAGAGGTGTAGAAAGAGGCAACAGGGGTGCAGAAAGAGGGAAGGGGGTGAAGAAGTAAGCACGAGTGGTGCAGAAAGAAGCATGAGAGCTGCAGAAAGAAACAAAAGAGGTGTGCAGAAAGAGGGAAGAGGGGTGCAGAAAGAGGCAAAAGGGATGCAAAAAGAAGTGAGAGGTACAGAAAGAAACAAAAGAAGTGCAGAAAGAAGGAACGGGGGTGCAGAAAGAGGCAAGAGGGGTAGAGAAATAGACAAGAGAAGTGCAGAAAGAAGCAAAAGCAACAGAGATGCAGAAAGGGGGAAGAGCGGTGGAGACAGAGGCATGAGGGGTACAGAAAGAAGTAAGAGAGGTACAGAAAGAAACAAAAGAAGTGCAGAAAGAAGGAACAGAGGGCAGAAGAAGGGTGCAGAAAGAGGCACAAGGGGTGCAGAAAGAAGCAAGAGAGCTGCAGAAAGACGCAAGATGAGTACAGAAAGAAGCAACAGAGATTCAGAAAGAGGGAAGAGGGGTGGAGAAAGAGGGAAGAGAAATGCAGAAAGAAGCAACAGATGTGCAGAAAGGGGGAAGAGGGGAGGAGAAAGAGGCAAGAAGGGTACAGAAAGAAGCAAGAGAGGTGCAGAAAGAAACAAAAGTAGTACAGAAAGTAGGAACAGAGGTGCAGAAAGAGGCACGAGGGGTCCGGGAAGAGGCGTGTGAAAGAGGCACGAGGGGTGCAGTAAGAAGCAAGAGAGGTGCAGAAAGAAGCAACAGAGGTGCAAAAAGGGGGAAGAGCAGTGGAGACAGAGGCAAAAGGGTGCAGAAAGAAGCAAGAGAGGTGCAGAAAGAAACAAAAGAAGTGCAGAAAGAAGGAACAGAGGTGCAGAAAGAGGCAAGAGCAGTGCAGAAAGAGAAGAAGGGTGCAGAAAGAAGCAAGAGAGCTGCAGAAAGACGCAAGATGAGTGCAGGAAAAAGCAACAGACATGCAGAAAGAGGGAAGAGGGGTGGAGAAAGAGGGAAGAGAATTGCAGAAAGAAGAAACAGAGGTGCAGAAAGAGGCAAAAGGGGTGCAGAAAGAAGCAACAGAGATGCAGAAAGGGGGAAGAGGGGTACAGAAAGAGGCACGAGGGGTGCATAAAGAAGCAAGAGAGGTGCAGAAAGAAGCAAAAGAAGTGCAGAAAGAAGGAACAGAGGTGCAGAAAGAGGCAACACTGGTGCAGAAAGAGGGTGGATGGGTGGAAAAGAGGCAAGGGGGTGCAGAAAGAAGCAAGAGAGCTGCAGAAAGAAACAAAAGAAGTGCAGAAAGAAGGAACAAAGGTGCAGAAAGAGGCAAGAGGGGTGCAGAAAGAGGCAAAAGGGGTGCAGAAAGAAGCAACAGAGATGCAGAAAGGGGGAAGAGGGGTACAGAAAGAGGCACAAGGGGTGCAGAAAGAAGCAAGAGAGGTGCAGAAAGAAACAAAAGAAGTGCAGAAAGAAGGAACAGAGGTTCAGAAAGAGGCAAAACTGGTGCAGAAAGAGGGTGGATGGGTGGAGAAAGAGGCAAGGGGATGTAGAAAAAAGCAAGAGATGTGCAGAAAGAAACAAAAGGAGTGCGGCTAGAAAGAACAGAGGTGCAGAAAGAGGCAACAGAGGTGCAGAAAAGGGGTGGATGGGTGGAGAAAGAGGCAAGGGGGTGCAGAAAGAAGCAATAGAGCTGCAGAAAGAAACAAAAGAAGTGCAGAAAGAAGGAACAGAGATGCAGAAAGAGGCAAGAGGTGTGCAGAAAGAGGGAAGAGGGGTGCAGAAAGAGGCAAAAGGGATGCAAAAAGAAGTGAGAGGTACAGAAAGAAACAAAAGAAGTGCAGAAAGAAGGAACGGGGGTGCAGAAAGAGGCAAGAGGTGTAGAGAAATAGACAAGAGAAGTGCAGAAAGAAGCAAAAGCAACAGAGATGCAGAAAGGGGGAAGAGCGGTGGAGACAGAGGCATGAGGGGTACAGAAAGAAGTAAGAGAGGTACAGAAAGAAACAAAAGAAGTGCAGAAAGAAGGAACAGAGGGCAGAAAGAGGCAAGAGGAGTGCAAAAAGAGAAGAAGGGTGCAGAAAGAGGCACAAGGGGTGCAGAAAGAAGCAAGAGAGCTGCAGAAAGACGCAAGATGAGTACAGAAAGAAGCAACAGAGATTCAGAAAGAGGGAAGAGCGGTGGAGAAAGAGGGAAGAGAAGTGCAGAAAGAAGCAACAGATGTGCAGAAAGGGGGAAGAGGGGAGGAGAAAGAGGCAAGAAGGGTACAGAAAGAAGCAAGAGAGGTGCAGAAAGAAACAAAAGTAGTACAGAAAGTAGGAACAGAGGTGCAGAAAGAGGCACGAGGGGTCCGGGAAGAGGCGTGTGAAAGAGGCACGAGGGTGCAGTAAGAAGCAAGAGAGGTGCAGAAAGAAGCAACAGAGGTGCAAAAAGGGGAAGAGCAGTGGAGACAGAGGCAAAAGGGTGCAGAAAGAAGCAAGAGAGGTGCAGAAAGAAACAAAAGAAGTGCAGAAAGAAGGAACAGAGGTGCAGAAAGAGGCAAGAGCAGTGCAGAAAGAGAAGAAGGGTGCAGAAAGAAGCAAGAGAGCTGCAGAAAGACGCAAGATGAGTGCAGGAAAAAGCAACAGAGATGCAGAAAGAGGGAAGAGGGGTGGAGAAAGAGGGAAGAGAATTGCAGAAAGAAGAAACAGAGGTGCAGAAAGAGGCAAAAGGGGTGCAGAAAGAAGCAACAGAGATGCAGAAAGGGGGAAGAGGGGTACAGAAAGAGGCACGAGGGGTGCATAAAGAAGCAAGAGAGGTGCAGAAAGAAGCAAAAGAAGTGCAGAAAGAAGGAACAGAGGTGCAGAAAGAGGCAACACTGGTGCAGAAAGAGGGTGGATGGGTGGAAAAGAGGCAAGGGGGTGCAGAAAGAAGCAAGAGAGCTGCAGAAAGAAACAAAAGAAGTGCAGAGAGAAGGAACAGAGGTGCACAAAGAGGCAAGAGGTATGCACAAAGAGGGAAGAGGTGTGCAGAAAGATGGAAAAGGGATGCAGAAAGAAGTGAGAGGTGCAGAAAGAAACAAAAAAGTGCAGAAAGAAGGAACAGAGGTGCAAAAAGAGGCAAGTGGGGTCCGGGAAGAGGGGTGTGAAAGATGCACGAGGAGTTCAGAAAGAAGCACGAGAGGTGCAGAAAGAAGCAACACAGGTGCAAAAAGAGGGATGAGGGTTAGAGAAATAGACAAGAGAAGTGCAGAAAGAAGCAAAAGAAGTGCAGAAAGAAGGAACAGAGGTGCAGAAAGAGGCAAGAGGAGTGCAGAAAGAGAATAAGGGTGCAGAAAGAGGCACAAGGGGTACAGAAAGAAGCATAAGAGCTGCAGAAAAATGCAAGATGAGTGCAGAAAAAAGCAACAGAGATTCAGAAAGAGGGAAGAGAGATGGAGAAAGAGTGAAGAGAAGTGCAGATAGAAGCAACAGACATGCAGAAAGGGGTAAGAGGGGTGGAGAAAGAGGCAAGAGGGGTGCAGAAAGAAGCAAGAGAGGTTCAGAAAGAAACAGAAGTAGTGCAGAAAGAAGGAACAGTGGTGCAGATAGAGGCAAGAGGGTTCCGGGAAGAGGGGTGTGATAGAGGCATGAGGGGTGCAGAAAGAAGCAAGAGAGGTGCAGAAAGATGCAACAGAGGTGCAAAAAGTGGGAAGAGGGGTGGAGAAATAGACAAGAGCAGTTGAGAAAGAAGCAACAGAGATGCAGAAAGGGGGAAGAGCGGTGGATAAAGAGGCAAGAGGGGTGCAGAAATAAGCAAGAGAGGTGCAGAAAGAAACAAAAAAAGTGCAGAAAGAAGAAACAGAGGTGCAGAAAGAGGCAAGAGGAGTGCAGAAAGAGAAGAAGGGTGCAGAAAGAGGCACAAGGGGTGCAGAAAGAAGCAAGAGAGCTGCAGAAAGACGCAAGATGAGTGCAGAAAGAAGCAAGAGAGATGCAGAAAGAGGGAAGATGGGTGGAGAAAGAGGGAAGAGAAGTGCAGACAGATCAACAGACATACAGAAAGTGGGAAGAGGGGTGGAGAAAGAGGCAAGAGGGGTGCAGAAAGAAGCAAGAGAGATGCAGAAAGAAACAAAAGTAGTGTTGAAAGAAGGAACAGAGGTGCAGAGGTGCAGAAAGAGGCAGGAGGGGTACAGAAAGAGGGAAGAGGGGTACAGAAAGAGGCAAGAGAGGTACATAAAGAGGCAAGAGGGGTGCACAAAGAAGCAAGTGAGGTGCAGAAAGAGGCAACAGAGGTGCAGAAAGAGGCAAAAGAGGTGCAGAAAGTAGAAGAGATGTGCATAAAGAGGCAAGAGAAGTGCAGAAAGAGAAAGAAAGGTGCAGAAAGAAGCAACAGAAAAGCAGAAAGATGCAAGAGAGGCGCAGAAAGAAGCATGAAAGGTTTGCGCACCATTAGTACCAATTTAACACCCACATTTCGCAATAAGTAACATTCTAGGTTTGCAAAGGACCTTCCACCACACTGTAACACTTGTCGCTGCATTTTTGGTAATGTTTGAGCCGTTTGAGCTAGAAACAAGGCTTTTTTTGTTCAAATCTGCAGATTAGGCAGCAGATGATTGATTATGTGGCTAATGCGGAAAATGTATTATTGTGTGAAAGTTGGTGCAGCCAAACAGTTGCATAATTCCAGTGGCCCTGCTCATACCTCTGACTAGGTCCAGAGGTGCTCCTCAGTGATTCCTTCTTTTTTTTGTCTCATTGAGTTCATAGTTTAGCTTCTATGGAAACGAGGAACACTAAACCTGAGTTTACCACTCCACAACACAGACTACCATACCACATAATTACTCTCCATAACACATAATCCCACTCTACATAATTCCTATACACTAAATACAACATACTTTCTATCCATATAATTTCACTGCACAACATACCACATAATTCCACTACACACAACGTACATCCACTCCACTCCAAAAAACATTGGTAAAAAACTTTTACATTTACAATGCCAATAGCTCTAACTCTTGCAAATGCGAAACCTATTACATTGCAAATGCTTCTTTAACTAGTAGTTGCGTTTGCAGAGTGGTGGAGAAAGGGCGCTGGGCGTCCTACCAGCGCTCAGGAATTCTGCTGTGTAGGACTTACAGGCGGTACCAGGAGGGCTTCTTGGCCCCCAAAGTCCCTCATGAGTAAAGTGGACTTTATCCCCCAACCCGTAGTGTGCCAGGAGGTGCGTTTGCAGAGTGGTAGAGAAAGGGGGGCGTGACCTCCGATGACCTCTTAGCAATCCCACTGTGTGGGACTTACTGGAGGTAACTGGAGGGGTAGTCGGCCCCCAAGGACATCTTTGGGGGCTAACTACCCCTCCTATTACCTAAAGTAAGTCCCACACAGCAGGATTGCTAGGTTCTCATAGCAGGCCACGCCCCCTTTGCCCACCACTCTGGAAACGCGCCTTCTGGCGCGCTCTTGGATGGGGATTGAAGTCCCCTTCACTTTTGGAGGTCCTTAGGGGCCAACTAGCCTACCTGATACCTCCAGTAAGCCCCAGATAGTGGGAATGCTGAGAGGTGGACACAGGCCATGCCCCCTTTCTCCACCACTCTGCAAACCTGCCTCCTGATGCGCTCTTAGGTGGGGATGAAGTCCCCTTGCCTCCTGAGGGTCCCTGGGGGCCAACTAGCCCTCCTGATATCTCTAATAATCCCCACACAGCTGGATTGCTGAGAGTGGTCCGAGGCCACGCCCCTTTTTACACCACTCTGCAAACGTGCCTCCTGGTGCACTGCTGCTCAGGGGATGAAGTCCACTTTAGTCCTGAGGTCCTCAGGACACAAGAGGACCTCATCGCCCCACCAGCAGGGTGTGGCCTCGGACCACCTCTCAGCAATCCCACTGTGTGGGGCGTACTGGAGGTACCTGGTGGGCTAGTTGACCCCTAAGGATCCTTAGGATTCAAGGGGACTTAATCCCCCAATCCAGAATGCACCAGGAGGTGCGTTTGCACAGTGGTTGCATGGAGGGGGCTGGGCCTCCAGCGAGATGCCGGCTTCTGCTTTTTAAAAAATTATTGTTAGAAGGGGGCTGTGTGGCCCCCCTTCTCTTAATATTTTTTGGGTCCTGGGGACCCCATCCTCCAGGGCCTGACCCATTTTAAAACATTTTTTTTTAAAAACGGGATGGGGGCCACGCGACCCCCCTCCCGAGGCCAATTTCAGCCCCTGGGACCCCATCCCCCGGGGCATGGCCATTTATTTTTCTATTTTATTTTAAAGGAGGGGGGCCGCGCGGCCCCCCTCCTGAGGCCATTTTGGCCCCGAGGAACCCATCCCCCGGGGCTTTGCCTCTTTTTTTTATATTCAATTACGGGAGGGGGGCCGCGTGGCCCCCCTTCCCTGGGCACTTCTGGCCCCGGGGACCCCATCCCCCGGGGCCTGGCATCATGTTGGGGACCGCGAGGGGAGCCCCAATGCCCCCGCAGTCCCAGCCGGCTCCCCGTCTCCTGCGGGAGCCGGCATTGATTTTGGACAAGGGGAGCTGCTGACATGCAGCTCCCCTTGTCCAAAAGCTATTCTGCTTTGCTTCGTGGAAGCAAGAGCAGGTTTCCTGCTCTCGCTTTCATGAAGCAAAGCAGTGTTTGCAATGACAGGGCGGGAGCCGTGCTCTCTCCCTGCCATTGCAAACTGCAATGTTCCGGGGTGGGCACCCCGGGACATTGCTGGAGCCGGCCCTTGGGGTGGCAGTCCCCAGGGCCAAGGAGTGCTCCAGTGGGGGGGCCACGTGACCCCCCCTCCCAACATGTATGTAGCCCCGTGGAGGTGGTGGTCCCTGGGGCAGTGTGGGGGGCTCGAGCCCCCCCACACTTACTATGTCTAATAGGCCCAGGGAGGTGGCGGTCTATAGGGCTTGGGGGGTCCCGCGAGGCCCCCTGCCCATAATTAACTAAAGCCCCAGAGAGGTGGTGGTCCCCAGGGTTTGGGGGGCCCCGCGAGGCCCCACGCCCTATTTAATTTGAAGCCCCAGGGAGGTGACGGTCCCCAGGGCTGCTTGGGGGGGAGGAGCCCCCCCACGCATTTCAATAAGAAAGCACCGGGGAGGTGGCGGTCCCCGGGGCTACGGGGGGCCGCGTGCCCCTGCGCACTATCATTAAAGCCCCGGGGAGGTGAGAATACAGTCAACGCACAACTAACAAGGTTCATCGAAGACAACTCCATCCTCGACCACTCCCAATCCGGATTCCGCAGCAACCACAGCACCGAGACCGCCCTACTCGCTGCCACAGATGACATCTGCACCCTCCTCTATCAAGTCCACACCGCAGCCCTGATCCTACTCAACCTGTCAGCAGCGTTCGACACCATCTCCTCTCCCACCGCACACTCGCCGCAAGGCTACACGACGCCAGCATACAAGGAACCACCCTCGACTGGATTCTCTCGTTCCTCACCGGAAGAAGCCAAAGGATCAGACTGCCCCCCTTCCTCTCCGAACCCATGGAAATTAACTGCGGAGTACCCCAGGGGTCATCGCTCAGCCCTACCCTCTTCAACATCTACATGGCCCCCCACACCGCCATCGTCAGACAGCACGGCCTCATCATAGTATCCTATGCCAATGACACTCAACTAATCCTCTCCCTCACCAAGGACCCCATCACCACCAGACTCAACTTCCAGGAAGGAATGCAGGATGTCACATCCTGGATGAGCAACAGCTGCCTAAAGCTCAACTCAGAGAAGACAGAAGTCCTCATCCTCTGAACCAGCCGTCAGCATGGAACAACACCTGGTGGCCCCCCGCCCTCGGCAGCCCTCCAACCCCCACAGACCACACCAGAAATCTCGGCATCGTACTCGAGTCCTCCCTCTCCATGAACCAACAAGTCAACGCCGTCACTTCCAGCTGTTTCAACACCCTCCGCATCCTCCGTAAGACGTTCAAATGGATACCCCCGAGTCAAGGAAGACAGTGACCCATGCACTCATAACCAGCAGACTTGACTATGGAAACGCCCTCTACGCTGACATCAACAAGTTTCTACTCCGCAAGCTCCAGATGATACAGGACACCGCCACCAGACTCATCCTCGGCATCCCTCGACATGAGCATATCAGCCAACACCTATGGAACCTCCACTGGCTCCCCGTCAAGAAGAGAGTCACTTTCAAAATACTCACAACAGGGCAGTCCCTCCACAAAGGAGAATTTAAATTGTTATTTAGTACTTTAATGTTAAATATTTCTTTTAATCGTGTATTACACTTTAATTCTAATTCTAGTTTGGGGTTTATTGGAGGATTAGTTGAACAGGTTATTTAATTTTATCTATACACAAATTGATATTAATTGATTAATGTATTTATTATGCATTTTTCAAGTGGAAATTAATGCATTGTATGTTAAATTAATGTTTAATATTTGTTTATGTAACTTTAAATACATTTTTGTCATTTATGTAATGAGTTGTTGGTTATATTGGAGGAATGGGTGGATATTTTTAAAGAAATAGTCCATTAATAATGAAAAATATAATAAAAAAAAATAAAAAAAAGAGGCAATGCCCTGGGGGATGGGGTCCCGGGGCAGGTAAAGGCCTCAGGAGGGGGGCCACATGGCTCCCCTCCATTAAAAATAAAAAAATATGTATATGTGGCCATGCCTTGGGGGATGGTGTCCCTGGGGCCAAAATTGGCCTCGGGAGGGGGGCCACACAGCCCCCCTTCTAACATTTTTTTTTTTTTTTAAAAGCCTGCATCTCGCTGGAGGCCCGCACCCTGCCTGCACAACTCTGCAAACCAAGCTTAGCTGAACTAACTATAACGGCCAAATTTACCTGGTTTTGTACGAGTGAAATGTCCAACTAACTATAACGTCCCTGAAACCTATGGTTTTTTCAGTGAATTTCAAAGGTTTCTTAAATGCTAATTTTTAACTATAACGACCCTGAAACCTATGGTTTTTTCAGTGATATATATATATGCAGAGCAATCCTGACTCGCCACCACCTTCCAAAGGTGCAAACAGGTACGGACCACTCAATGGAAATAATGAATAATGCAGTGCTTTATTTCTCATTAAAAATATACAAAGCAACCAGTCAGTCCTTGGCCAGTGCCCAGCATGACGCGTTTCGACCATTACTACACGGTCTTGATCACATGACGCGCTAACAAGTGAGAGACATTTAAATAGTGACAGATACTTGCACCTGTAAACAATTAGACTCTTGCTCCGTGACCATAAATATAGACAACATACTATTGATTCAAATTGCACGTAATGTTACATTGTAATAAACAAATAAATAGCTTAAAAACCACTTAAAATAAATAAAAGTTTTTTTTAAAAAAAGGCTATTGAAAGACAGGAATTCATTGATCAGTAATGGAGAACCGGCAAAAATTAATACATAGTGCATTAAAATATTGTCATAATGGCAACATGTGCATATGGTCCTAGATCTGATTCTATCATGAAAACTGTACAAATACAAATGTAAACAATTAATCGTAGTGCAAATTTTCACAGTGCCATTGCTTTTTATCGCACAAGTCTCATACAGGCACATGCATCAAAGCTTTTGCGATCGCAAACGGTGCGATTCGCAAAAATCGGCCGTTTGCGATCGCAAAATTAGCTTTGCGATGCATCAAGGGTCAAGGCCCTCGCAATTTGAGAATTTGCAATTAATTGCGAGTTCTCAAATTGCGATTGCATTTAAGGAATCGCAAATTGAGATTCCTTAAATGCAATGCATTAAAGTAAAAAAAATTGCGATTTCGCTAATAGGGGCGCAAATTACCATGAAGTTGAACTTCATGGTAATTTGCAAAACTTTGAAAAATGCACTAAAGTGCATTTTTCAAAGTTCCATTTTACACACACACATGCCCTTGGGGCATGTGTGTGTGTGCAAGATGTACTCATATGCAGATTTCAGGGTGCAACAGGGTGTCCTTTTGACACCCTGGCACCCTTGAAATTGCATTCTCAATTTGCGATTCTCTAATTGAGAATCGCAAATTGAGAATGTCTTCCCATTCATTCCTATGGGCCTCTAGGCCCATAGGAATGAATGGGGAGGTATTCCTTAATTGCGACTCGCAATTTGCGAGTCGCAATTAAGGAATGTTTAGAATTCGCTATTTTTTAAGCGATTTCTACATGCATAGGCTTTTGCGATTCCTTAATTGCGATTCCTTAAAAATCGCAATTAAGAAATCGCAAAATCCAACATTGATGCATGTGCCTGTAAGAGTACTAAATGCTTAGGTGCTAAATGGAAAAAAAGTGCTAGTGCAAAATTGTGTAAAGGTTCACTATTACAATGTGAAACTAAAATTCCCGGAGCCCCAGGAAAGCTCACAACTTTAAAAGATATTTAAGTGTGAGTGCAAGAGCGGATAAACTAAACTTTCAACTAGCAGCAGAGGATAATAAAAATTACAAAAAACATAATAGAAAAACCTAGTAAATGGAACATGATATCTCAGGCATGGAGTGCATAAAAATAATTGACCGTGTCATCTAAACCAGAAAAATTCATGAGATGTAACCTGCAGCCTGTAAGGATATACATAACTAGCTTACGGATCTACTAAGATAGTGTAACTTGCTAATGTCCTAAGAGAGTAGATAAGATGAAACCCCTCAACTGAACTGAGAAGACCGGGGGGATGGGCCAGTGGTCTGCAAGCCCTGGCTACTGCTGTCATTAAAGAAAATTGTGTAAATCTTCCCCAGTACTAAGTCCATTGGGCATCTTTGTGTCAAGTTGTAGAATAAAGAAAGATTCTAGCTGCCTCAATTGTTGTTCTCTGTTGCCCCCACGTATTGATTTGGGGACAGCCCCTATTACAAAATATTGTAAGTCATTGAGGTTGTTTTGATGTACTAATTTGAGGTGTCTTGCTACTGGATAATTTGGATCGATGTTGACCACTGCTCTAAGGTGTTGAAGTATACGGTTATAAACCTGGAGCTTAGTGCTACCTACATATTTCAAACCGCTTGTGCACCTAAGCACATAGACAGCAAAATCAGTGCGGCAAGTAAAGAACCCTTGGATCTTCTCATGTTTACTATTAAAGGCAGTCGTATACTCTGTGGTGGTGATACCAAAATTGCAAGCTCGACAAGAGCTGCATTTGAAGAAACCACACTTAGAAGACAACCACGTGTTGGTCGAACTGACTTCGGGACTGTTCCTGACTAGTTCATCCCTCATGGAGGGTGCACGTCTAAAGGTCAATGAGGGCAACTGCGGTAAGATCTGAGATAGAGTTAGATCTGTAAGAACAATGGGCCAATGATTATAAATGATTTTTCTAATCTGCCTCTCCTGCCTACAATAAGCAGTGATTAGTCTAACTTCTTGGGGAGGATCATTTTTCTCTCTCTGGGTCGTGGATTCATCAACAATAACCCCAGTATTAGCTCCCAGACAAGTGTTTCTGGTATAAGTGTTAGCTTTGTTACGGGCTACGGTAAAATGCTTACTCAAGTAACCACGAGCTATGAAACGTTGGACTGCCTCATTTTGACAGATTTCTAATTCTCTGTCAGTGCTGCAGATACAGTGGATATGCAGGAATTCCCCATATGGAATGCTGCGAATCAGATGTTTAGGATGGGAAATCGTAGCGTGGAGAATAGAGTTCCCGGCCGTACTCTTTCTGTGCAGTTTGGTATGTATATGTCCTTGCTCGATGTATAGTAATACATCCAAAAACTCCACACTGGTGTTGCTGATGGTTGCAGTAAATTTGAGATTTTGTGTGTTGATGTTAATGGCATTCACGAATTCAATGGCTGAATGTTCTGGAACCCCTCCATATCACACACACATCATCTATAAATCTCCACCAGTTTTGGACATGGGTGTCATACATCTGTTTGTGTTGACCTCTGAGGACATGCTCCTCCCACCAGCCCACATGTAAACATGCGTAGCTGGGAGAGAAGCATGCCCCCATAGCCACTCCTCGTAGTTGTTAATATACTTGTTTGTTAAACAAAAAGAAATTATTTTTTAAACACATGTCAATCATAGCAACGATCATTTTGTTATGTTCATAAAATTGTATATATATATATGCATACACTTTGGTTGTTAATATTTTGTGCCACAATATTTTTGTGCTCGATATTTCATCATACCACTACCCCCCTTTTATTTTCTTAAAAACAAATCTTACGAGTAATTGTAGGTTAAATTACCCATGTAGATTTCTCCTCCACCATCTTCCTCTCCCCTCCCATTAGCAGGCTAATCCAGTAGCGGTCTGTGATAGGAGTGCCGGCCGGGCGGTGATGTGGGGTGGGGGAGGGGCAGGGTGGGGGGTAGTAAACCACGGATTACGGCCGAATACAGGTAAGTAAACATTTAAATAAAACGAATTTCGTTGTGAGCGTTGCATCGCCAAATGCGATGCAGTGCGCGCAACGAAATTCGTTTTATTTATTTAAATGTTTACTTACCTGTATTCTGCCGTAATCCGTGGTTTACTACCCCCCACCCTGCCACTCCCCCGCCCCACGTCACCGCCCGGCCGGCACTCCTACCACGGACCGCTACTGGGCTAATCCTCCGCAAATGGGCTTAGGGCCCTTGGTAGGTAGGCTTTAATCTGCCTCCTGGACAGCAGAGTAAAATAACCAGTAGCGGCTCCTGGTGGGAGTACTACCGGGCGGTGACGTGGGGCGGGGGAGGGGCAGGGTGGGGGTAGTAAACACCGGAATACGGATGAATGCAGGTAAGTAGACAATTAAATCAATAAAACGAATTTCGTTGCGCGCGCTGCACCGCCAAATGTGATGCAGCGCGCCCAACGAAATTCGTTTTATTGATTTAATTGTCTACTTACCTGCATTCATCCGTATTCCGGTGTTTACTACCCCCCACCCTGCCCCTCCCCCACCCAACGTCACTGCCCGGTAGCACTCTCACCAGGAGCCGCTACTGAAAATAACTTGGTCAGCAGGATCGTTCAAACACGACTCTCATTAGTAGCTGACTCAGAAAAAATATTGCAATACCCAAAATATAAGAAGGAGTGCAGATATGGCCACATTTTTTAAAATTTGCACTCACAGCCTTTGTAAATCTATAGAAAGAGACATTAATCTTTTCTCAAGGATGAGCCAATTTTAAGTTAATATTTTCGTGCAGCTTTTACCTAGAGTGTGAACATGATAAGGTACCACATGCTTACATAGAAACACTATAGCCTCACAGTAAAGCTCTACAGAGTCACACTATAGTCAAGAGGAAATTGTGATTTTACTTTTCGGATGCCTAATTGAATTATAATACTTGCACAGACCAAAATCAATTTATTAAACTTCACATTTGTGACAGGCTATCCGTGTGCAATTAGATAGTAGTATTACCCGTTCAGCCTGCACATAGGAGCACACACGTGTGCACATGTTGTCACATGTAACCAGCGCAGAGCCTCATACCCAAGTCATTTAGAAGCCAACCTCATTTTAAAAGGCAGACACGGGTGGGTAGCACTCAAAGCCATTTTAGCAATTCTAACAATACTTAAGACTCAGCTAGTGAGATGTCCTCATATCAAAGATCCAAAAACCAGATGGTTCAAAATCAAAACATCTAGGGGGCATGAAGCGGATTAGAACTCACTTGTTTACTTGCATAAAAATAAAATGAAGTATATATGTTTAAGACAAACTACTTCAGGCTAGTATACACTTTTGTTCAGAATTAAGGACAAATTCCACTGCTCCCATACCTGCAAGGAGAGGAGGGCTGCGCTTTCTCCAACATTAAGGAGAGGTGGGTGTTGTTCTTTTTGATGTCCAAATGCTGCATGGAGAGGGAATAGGACTTTAGCTAGTGCTGCAGAGAGACAACCAGAACTCTTACCAGTGGCCCGATGCCGCATGGAGAGAAGGGGGCTCTCTTACTATTGCAATGGAGAGAGTGACAGGACTTTCATTGGTGCTGTGCAAGAGCAGAGAGAGTTGTGCTTCTGGGAAAAACAGTGAAATGGTGATCAAGGGACATTCTCTATTCAAGTGCCTAAATACAGTAGCCATGATGGAAAGAAAGCTTTCCCTTTCAAAAGCAACACAAGCCTCTTTAGAAGCAACGCACTATAGAGTTGCAACAGCCCCAATTATCATGGACATATTTTTGTTATTTTATTTTTTTACACTAAAAATATTTCCTGAAATTAAAGCCTGACAACTAAAATAGTGGCTAAGCATACGTATATCAATCCCACTTTAGGCAGGCTTTTATTACATGGTTAGTTTAAAATTCTGCTTTAAAAAATGGCTACTAGGAAAGGTGGGCCCTTGTGTGTGTCTAAGAGACATTCCTTCCATTGGTGTACTCAGATGTAATACTAAAATATAATGGGGCAAACTGCTGTCACTCATGATGATTGACACCCTGATTACTGAATGACTGCCTTGTGAGCTGATCCAATGTGAATTACTTTGTGAGCAAATAAATGGCTGAATGTGGCTGAACCGGTGCCTCATTCTGTTCATGATGTTATGGTGCGTGATAGAAAATATGAATAACTCTCTAACAAAGCAATGGCTGTTGAGTGATATGCCAAAGCTCCTCTCTATTAATATCATGTATTAGTTTGTGTTTGTTACATAACTGTGCATTCCAGTCATCAAAAGGACACTTGTGTCAGAGAACATCTCCAGTAGATTAATGCACATGTTATCTTTGTTCTTTATTGTAGGTGTCATGATGAAAAAGCCAAAAGCCAAACTAGGTTTGGTTCAGCATTTAGTACTGTATATTCAGCGTAATAAGGTAAATGTTTTTACTATGACATTTAGTCCTGCTGACCTAAGTTTTGTGCCTGGATGAAGATTAGCTGTGTGTAGCAGGTTTCTAAACAATGCAGCGTTTGTACACATGCATGATTAAGATAGATCAGTGAGATATGTGTTTGCTGCTGAAATGTTTATGCAAGCTCCAGTCAATGGTTCAAGTTCAGGTGGCTCTGACGTACCATTTTATCCTCTTGGTAAAACGAGTACTGCAAATTTAGATAAATTATCATTTAGATATACATATTAACTGTGAGTGTGTGTGTGTATGTGTGCGTGAGTGCGTGTGTTTGTGTATGTGTGAGTAAGCGATAGCAAGTGATGTATGAATATACTGGGTCTGCACAAAAAGCAGACCCTCAAAAAAGCAGGTCTTGGTTGAGGAGCGTGGGCATTGGAAGATCATAGTGTATAACAGGCTAGAATATATAAACATGCATGCAAGCTCTGCAGTATGGTGTTGCAATACTCTAAACTCATAAAATGGGAGCTATTCACACACACATGCAGCTTTATTTCTTTTTAAAGTATTAGTGCAGCAGCAGCGTTCCCATGGGGCACTCATATCACCTTACATTGTAACTTTAGCATACATATTACCATTTGAAGGAGCACAAACCAACTTAGAAAAGTAACTAGAGACTCCCCATGAGGAAAGTCAGCAGAAAGCAGTAATGGAAACGTTTAATGAGTGGGTTTTATGGCTTTCTGAAAACAATAAGAATTGTGGCCAGTCACAGTAGCTGACAAAGCTTTCGACAGCCTAGCATAGACATGGACGTGCATGGTTGGATGTGTTCACTGTTTGATTTCCGGAATGCTGATATTGATGCAAGGTTGATTTCTTATTTTGTGTTCTCCCATCTGGCAGTCTTTTTGCGGCAGAAGGATGGCTCATAAGGTTACACTTGTTTTCTTCTCCCCATTGCAAACATCAATTTCATCAGAATGGGAGCTACACCATCACTCTTCTTGACTCTGGATGCCACTCATACTACTGCATGAACGATTGCACTTAAGGAGGCATAACCTGACTTGGGCTGGTCCATATGCATAGCGCTGTCTGCATCAGATAGAACTAGACCTTGCACCACTTGTTTGAAATCTACATGGGAATTTGAGAGTTTAATTTCTTCTCTATGGGACTGATTGAAAAAAAAGCATTTATGAGTACATAAAGTAATACTGCAGGAGTACTCTTTTACATACTCTTACAGGCCTTCGTGCATCGGACAGAAACTTCTAGCTCCCTATAGTAAAGTCACAAAGAGGGCACCGTCTTTCTCTTTGTACTAATTGCATATGGATATTGTCTCAATATTCAATATCCAAAATGTATTCTCATTGTAAATGTTTTGGTAAATCTAATCCTACCATCTGTATATAGACGTAAGGGTTTTCAGGTATCAATTTACATGTTTGTGTTGGTAAAAATGGCTCATGGTTAACTTTTATAAATCAGAATTCCCGGCTGTTGCACAGCCCCTGGACACTAAAAAACTGAATTTCTTGGTAGAAGGTCATACGTCCTCTGGAGTATTTAATTGGTTACTTTGTTTTTATGATAAGACCATAAATGAATACTCCTGCGAACTGTACTGTGTGCCTAAACCCCCAATGGGGACGGGAGGGAGGACGGGACAGGGTTGGATGCAAGACCTTATCACAGTCCGTACTGGCTCCCGTGGAAACCCCTGTGAAAAAAGTCAAAAAGAAACACCACCTCAATTAGATGGCCAAGCCCCTACTGCACACACCCTTTATCTTGTAGAGAAGTCTTCACAGAGAGCCCACTCCATCCAGACACCCAAGTCCAGTTAGTTGGCCAAACCCCTACTACACCCACCTCTGGCCTTGTACAGATGCCTTAATGGAGAACCCTTTCCCTCCAGACAACCAAGAATTGTTCGCTGGCTACGCTTCTACTACGCACACCTTTGGCCTTGTACACAAGTCTTCAAGAAAAGCCCACTCCCTGTAGACACTCACTTTACTATGCAAACCCATCACCTTGTACAGATGTCTTCACAGAGAGCCCACTCTCTCCATACACTCAAGCCCAATTACATGGCCATGCTGTTACTATGCACACACTTCACCTTGTACAGAAGTCATAATGGAGAGCCCACACCCTTCAGATACCCATGGCCCGTTAAGTGGCCAAGTCCCTACTATGTACACTCTTCTCCTTGTAGAGAGTCTTCATGGAGAGCCCACTTTCTCCAGAATCCCAGGCCCAGTTAATTGGAGTTGGACCTGGTCCTTTTTGCAGGGTTGTTCCCAAACTTTTTGCCTTCTTCCTGAATTTTTCCTGACTTGTTTTTTTGACTCTGGGCACTTTACCACTGCTGATCAGTGCTAACGTGCATGTGCTCTCTCCTATAAACTGGGTATGATTGGTCTACACCTGTTTGGCATATTTAATTTACCTGTAGGTCCCTTGTACAGTGGTATCCTATATACCCAGGGCCTGTAAATTAAATGCTACTAGCGGGCATGCAGCTCTGCTTGCACCACCCACAGAAGTAGCCTTTCAAACCTGTCTCAGCCCTCTGCCACTGCAGGGTATGCATGCGCAGTTTACGGCCACAATGACTTGGCATTTAAAGTGCTTTTCAAGTCTGAAACTCCCCTTTAACTAAATATAGGTTATCCCTAAGGTAGGCCCTAGGTAGCCCTAGGGCAGGGTGCTGTGTACGTAATAGGCAGGGCAGATGCCTTTGTTATGTGGCATGTCCTGGTAGTGACAAACAGCCTATTTAGTTTCTCACTGCTGTGAGGCTGCTCCTCTCATAGGTTTGCATTGGGAATTCGCTGATATTTGTTTCAGTGGTAATTTCTGATCTGAAAGGAGTAGCTTTGCCATGTTTGGTATCTTTGGACTAGTCGTGATAAATCCTTCTTGTTGGTGAAAGTGGAATTTTTATTACTATTTTAGAAATGCCACTTTTAGAAGTGGGCTTTTCTGTGTGCTTATGACTCTTTGTGCTTTGCAGCCTGACTCCAATCAACGTCTGGTTTAGACTGACAGGGGCCTGTTTTGTGCATTCACTGTAGACAATCACAAAGGGAGCTGAGGTGTGTCCCGCATATCCTGTTGGGTCTTTTTGGGCTAGAGTGGCAAGAGGAGCTGTCACCTGCACCTGAAAAGGGCTGTGCCTGCCTTTCACAATGCTGTTTCCGCCTCCCTGTAGTCTGTCTGGGGCCATGGCTGGGGATTAAATGGGGGTGTAGTGCACTTCTAATGTTTGTATTGAAGTTACCTCTGTGGCCTGCTAGTGCACAAGAAAGATTGCCACTATGCTTTAAAGGACCTTGCTGTGCTGGCCTGCTGTTTGTTCCCTGCTCTCGTGCTCCCCAGTTGTGCTCCATGGACTAGGTGGTGTGTCCCACCCTGCTTCAGCCATAATTTTACTCAGCAAGTATTTCAAATTTGCCGGCTGAGCGCTACTGGGTTTGCCTTGCCTGCATTATGTTACGACAGAGCGTTATCTGCACTGCTGGGAGTTGAGTGTGGCACCTGAAAGTGCTAAAATTCCCCTTTTTCCTCTGAGTGACCAGCGCCCAGTGAGACGCGCAATCCCTGGTGCCCCCAGGGCAAAAGCAGGCCCTCATTCTGGTGATCCAGGTTATTCTTGCAACAGCATGTGGCGTGCGCTGATTCTCGGCCCTGTGCTTGTGCCGGATTACCGCGTTGAGCTGGAGTCGGACACGTTGCCAGGTAATCTACGATGGGCCCAGCACATGAGGATCACTGGCCGGATCTGCCCTGAGAGAGGCGGTGTGCGAGTCTGGCAAGGCTGGGGCTGACAGAAGCAGGCCCCGTTCCCGGGACCTGCTGGTGTTTTGCAGGTGTCACCAGCACCATCCCGGGTGTCGGCAACAGCCAGAAGGGTCACTCTGGTGTTGTGGGGCCATCCTGCACACGCGGGACACCAGGTACTGTGCCCACCCTTGTCTGTGTCTGGCTTATGAAACCTGTGATTACGGCAGCTGCTCAGGGCACTTGCGGGCAGCTGCCCTTGGAAGTCTTGCACATCAGAGTTATAGTGTGCATACCCCCACCGTGTTGGGGGCCTTATCATGGAGTGTGATCCTGTTGCTTGTTATTACTGGGTGAATCTGTAATGGAGGCCCTGTTCACCACCTGTAAGTGGCCCTGCTGCATATACTTGTATTAATTACCACATTACCTATAATAGGCGCACTGGTGCTGCTGTGCCCTGTATCCTTGTGTTTATTACCGTATAACAATTAAGAAGAGCGCAGGAGCACTGTCACATGTTTTTGCTGCATTTCATGCCCTGATATTGGTATATGGCGTTTTATACCCTAAACTGGGTAGGATAACGAGGACAATATCATGTGTCTGCATAAATATGCACTTTAACGTGGTATTTCATGATGTTCTGCTAACATTGGTGATCAGCAGTGAGGATAGGACTTGGCTTTGCGCAGTACCACAGTGGCACATTGTTGCATAACAAACTCTGCACTTAGACCATTACGTGTTTTTCTCCTGATTCTCTCATTGGTCTTTTTTCTTATTGTTGTTAGTCCTGCCTCATTCTCTTATGCCTAGGAATCTTGTTGTTGTACTTGTGTGTTAGTACCGTGCCAAAATGAAGTCAACATTTAAGCATGAAAAAATGGCATATTACACAGTTGAGGAGTTAGAGGGCTTCTGATAGATGAGGTACCCACATATCTGAACCTGCAAAATAGCCCTGCTTCTCTTTTTAAAGGATTACCATGAAAAAGTGCCAACAGCAAACCCACCTGGTGGGCCTAGGCTATACCCCGAGATCTATGAGGACTCTGAGTGGGAGAGTTTCCAGTCTGCACACAAAGAGGGTAATGGGTCTCAGGGAGACCCTGAAGAGTTTGAGAAAGAGGGAGCGAATAACCAGGCAGGTATGCCAGAAGAGTGTGAGGACCCCATGGAGAGGGAGTCCCTTCCTGGGTTTAGTGCCAGGAGTATTGTCAATTCCTATTCTCTGTCCCCCGAGGAGCTGGCAGACAGGTGGGAGAAAAGAGAGCACCAGCTGGCGTTGGAAAGGCACAAAGTGGTGCATACCCATGCCAACCAGAAACCTTATTTCTAACAATTGGCCAAGACCCTACGTCGAGAAGTGGCGAGCCCATTCCCTTCAAAAACCCAAGCCCTGTTCAGTGGCCAAGTCCCTACTATGCATACTCTTCACCTTGTACAGAAGTCTTCAAGGAGAGCCTGCTTCCTCCAGACACCCACGCACGATTAGGTAGGTGTCCATGCAAATGCTACACACACCCTTTGTCTTGTACAGAAGTCTTTACGGAGAGTCCACACCCTCCAGACAACCAAGCCCCAATAGGTGGCTAAGCTCCTACTATGTACACCCTTTCTCTACAGACATTCTTAGTCCCATTACCAGTTGTGCTCTCTCAATGCACTAGCACACTTTCATCAGGCTTTAGCTAACATAGCCACCCTTGTGCTATAGCACAAAGGTATCTATGTTATGCTGATAGATTTTGTTCAGGAAGAGGTCCCTTCCTCCACATAAGGCTATTTTCTCTATGTATGTTTATTGTAAAATGCAGCACCTATCCAAAGAGGAAAAAAAAGAGAAATACAAATTGCATATTACATCACTCATGACATGGTTAATGACATCATTCATGACATCACTGATAACATAACTGATTACATCGCCCAACTTACTATATCTAGGGACATCAACTAGGAAGTCGTGGTAGCTATCCTAGGACTTGGGACACAGTCCCGATTCCTAAGGAAAAATGCAAAAAAAAGGTAGGGGGCAGGGTAAGGATACCCTGAACCCTGGGCCTGCTGGTGGTGTTCCAGAAGAACCCCACCTGGGGCCCAAAATGTTTTTCTTTAAAATGTTGCCGTAACTTCGAGGAAGATCAACGAATGTGCCAGAATCCCACTTGTCTTTTTAAAAAATACCCCCAGGGGGGCCAGGTCCCAGTGGGTGACATAAACGTTATAATTTTGGAGAGAACGACGTTGGCCATAGACAAATTGAACAGCGATCCTGCAAGACCTGCTGAACAGAATTGCACCAAATTTGGCAGAAGCAAGATCTTGGTTAAGAAAGTGTGCTTTTTGTGATGTGATGTAATTCTGTTCATGGCAGTTGTTTTAGGGCTCTGGGACTTGGTCCCCTGTACTGAAAAAAAGTTTCAAAAAAACATATAAGGGTATGGATACCCTTTGTTACTAGGCCTGGTTGGGGGAGGAGCAAAAACGATTAAAAAAAAAAATGTCTACATCGAATTTGTGGAGGATCTGCAGTAATTGTTTCTTTTTTAAAAAGCAGTCTCCTCTATGCAAAATAAGACCCCTCCAGGGTGGGCCAGGGCTGGGGGTGGCGACCCATAATATTTTACAAGGGGAGGGGGGACTTTTTTGAATCTGTGTACCTCAAATGTTTTTCTAGCAGAGATTTTATGGATAGGATTAGCTCAGTACCATCTACACTGAGCTAGAAAAGTGGCAAAAAAACAGCTTTAGATGCTGGAAAGAAAGGGGAGGAACCAAGCTCTGCTACGCAGAGCAAGATTTTTGCAGTGTTTATGAATCATCGCCACAGTCTGCAATTAGGGACAAGGCCAAAGTTACTCTTCATCACTACCAGAGGACATACATGCTGCAAGTTTATCCTCTAATAATTCACAAGCACCAGAGCCACTGCGTTCAAAAGTGTCGCTTTTAAAGAAAGTTTGCAATAAACTGTTAAATTCATTCAATGAAGAATAGGACAGTAACACGTTTAAGAATGCCCAAAAAAATAAACCTAGCAGTAATAATAGTGATCAAGTGCGTTCGATCGTGAAATTAATTGCTCACAGCACCAAAATATTCAAAAGCCTACCTGTCCACTCTCTGAGAGAGGGCACGCAAACTCCAGATCTATATGTATAAGACAGCCACGTTGGAAATGCGAAAGGACACACTGCTGCCACTTTATCCAGATCACCTAAAGAGCTACTTAATGCCACTTCTACATTTATATATATACATTAGAGACTCCGTCAATGAATCAAGATACCACAGTTATGTTATTGCAACAGAAACTTTCCTCAGAATTCCAAACCATCAAACTTAATCAAAATGAAATGCCACATCTCTGCACATGCAGATGAAGGACCTAGAAGGCTAGATTGAAACGTCTGGGTTTTTCATTGCAGGTATTGGAACAAAGTGTCTCAGACATTAAGAATGTGCAAGGAATTATTTGAAATCAGACCTCAATATACTCCAAAAGGACCTATTCAGAAAGGACCTCAAGACCTGGCTCTTCTGATGACCACAGAGCTACCCTCACCTTCCCCCCTCAAACTCCTCCCCAGCACCTTGAGACCCTCACGGGTGAGTAGTGCGCTTTACAAACCCCTGATTGATTCATGGATTGAAAGGATGGAAGCCCTTAAGCTTAAGCAAGAGTGATATGAAAGCCGAACTTGGGAACAAGTCTAAGATTTCAATTAATTCCAGAACAAAGGGAACAGGGCTCCTCAGCCTTGGAAACGATGGGGAAATTGATCACATGTACTCCCTGGAACTAAAGAAGATGTATCACTTTGTTGAGCATGCAGAGTACCATTTTAATTAGGCAGAAAGAACACTTATCCTAGAACAACTCTTTTAATTTTGATGCCTATCATATTAAGGAAAACATTCTTTCCATAGCACTGGATATAAATCATATAAAGTAGGAAATGCATTTGATTTCAATTTTATTCAAGTGTGTCCTATGTGAGTGGATCGGATCTCAAACAAAAGATTCCTGCATTCAAAATAATATGAGCAATGTTTGTTCAAATGGTAAAATTTGAGTTGTTAGTAAATTACGTGGTCCAAATATCTACTTATATATGTTTCGCTCAGTACTTTCTCAAAAGATTACAGAAAAAAGTAATGATGATGCTAAATAATATTCATATCATTCTAAAAATGAGCAGCTCAGAATGGAGTGAAGGGTTGGCCATGTGGGGAGGGGAGTTGTTTGTGCTTTGATAACTCAAACAGGGGCACTGTATCACATCCTAGCTTGTAAGGGAGAATCTGTCAATGGGCAAGGCAAATGACAACAGAGGTAGGAAGTAGGGTTCTTGGGAGTTGGGCTCATACAGAGCCAGTGGGAGGGAAGGCAGAGAAGTTTGGAGTTGGGGAGTGTAAGAAATTTGAGTTATTGGTTGAGGGGGAGGGAAGCCCCACTCAGGCAACAGCCACAATTTTGTCAAGATAACCCACAAAAAGTCACAAAATTAACCTGTGCTTGGAAGCAAGATGGCAGCCTCCCGGTCGGTCGAGTGAGCTCTCGCTGCCGATTGCTCCCCCCACCTCCCACTAGTAGCACAGCAATGAGGGTTTGGACCTGCGGCTAAAAGTTATTATATCCCGACTGTACACAGCGAGAAATGCTGTGGGATCTACTTACGGCCCAGTGGTTAGCGGTCCGCGGTGCTCGGCTCGTGTGGCACCCCGTGTGGACTTTATCGGGTCTTGTCTGGGGATTGGCATGGGGCGGCTGGGACAAGGATGCCCCCAAGGAACACCTGAGCGGCCAAGATGCGTGCCGCCAGAGAAAGCACTGCCTTGCTGAAAGCCCCGGAAATCGCGCAAAACGAACAATGACAGGGAGCGGCTATGGATAGCGCTGCAGGATCTGGGAACAGTCAGACTGTGGCTCCAGGGAAGAAAACTACCCCTGCAATCTTCTTGTCGGCCAGGAAGGGAAAGACTGCCAAGCAGGATGAGTGCCTGATGGAGGAGGCTGCCTTGTCTGCACGTGTTAATGAGGTGAGCCCTGGGAGATTGTGGGACTCAGGATGCAGGGCTGAGGCTGCGATGACCTAGGGAGGACTGGAAAGTACCCTGTATGATCCTTCAACACCTACCCCGAGGGGGCCTGTCGTGCCAGGGGGGCAGGGTCTTCAAGTGCAGGCAATACCAGGGGCTGCTTCCGGCAAAAACACTCCAGATCTTACGGCCGCTGGTTCAGAAGTGGAGTCTACCAAAGTGGATGGCGGTAAGCGGCATATAATGGATGCGGCAGAGTTGCCAGAGGCTGACGTAGGAGATAATTTCTTCTCCATGTCTGACCACTCTAATTCATCAGGAGATGAGTCACTGCAATTATCTGATGGCCCCTCAGGCTCGCCAAATGGCCAGTGGAGTGAGACTAGTAGTGCTCACCAGGAAGAGGAGACTCCGGGAAATCGGATCATGACGTCTGGCCCTGGCACAGTACAGAAGAGATTACCTACACCCTTACTTGGAGAATCAGTGGACTTAGCCACTGCACCTGCCCAGGATCAGCGGCTCTCCACTAATCCAGGTAAAGGCACATCCTCAGGGGGGGTAATGCGACAAGATCAGCGAAATCCATCAGAGCATCAGGAAGATATCTCTCTGGCTATTATCTATGAGACAATCATGTCACTTAGGGATGAAACTTGGGCTGAGAGTCAGAAAACACATGGTGCCTGCCGAAAGGTTCAAAATTCACTTCGTCAACAGATGCTTTGGCAACGCAGAAGAGTGACATTGCTTGGAAGCTCGAGGATATGGAAAATCACCTCCTGCGCAATAATGTAAGAATTCTTGGGGTACCTGAAGGTGTTGAAGGCTCCGACCCGCGGAAGTTCATTGTGGGACTTTTCACAGAAGCTTTTCCCGGAGCTCACTCAATGGGCATGGGACATAGAGGTGCAACGGGCCCACCGATTTCCGTTTCGGTTAAGTAACTATGCAGGGCCTAACCACTCTACTTCACGACCTACAGCAATACTGATATGTCTTTCTAACTTTTTATCTAGGCAGGCTTCGTACGATCTGGCCAGACCTGACAGGAAGAGAAAGGGGAACAGTTTGAGTTTTTGTGCGCCCTGACTACTGTCACACAACGGTAGAAAAAAGATGGCAGCTTCGGCAGCTAATAATCCCATTTCAGGCCAAAGGAGCTCAGGCATTTCTTTTGAACCCGGCAAAACTCAAGATAATATATAAAGACAAGACACAGTTTTTCACATCTGAGATTAAAGCTAAGGAGTTTTTACATGATATTAAACCTTAGGAAAGGGGTCAGAATTAGATAAAATCTGCATAGAGTTTTGCCTGTGTAACCCGGAGGCAGTTGTATATTTTTAACCTTAGCTTGCTAGCTTTAAAATGTGCTGTACTCTAATTTGGTCTCATATTGTGTGTGGTTTGGGTGAACTGGGAGAATGGGGGGAGCGATTGGTGGGGGTTGCGAGGCTCTTCATCACTTTAAACCTATGGGTCTTGCAGCCTCGATGTTGGGGGGCAAGGGAAGTCTCCGCTGGCAGAGGAGGCGTCGGGGTGGGTGAGAGGGGGGTCCTTGGGAGGGGAGACTGCCACAGTGGCACCGGGGTGAAAAGTGAAAATAAGCCAATAAACGCGCTAAAGGATACAAGAGGAAAGGATGTGATATTTTGGGAGAGAGGGAGCTATCAATGCAGTTTTAAAGTAGGTTAATGATGAATGTATTGTCCATATGTTCGTTTAATTTACGTGGTCTTAATGACAGGGCCAAGTGGCAAAGAGTTGCACAGGAAATTAGAACTATGTCCCCCGATGTGGTCTGCCTCCAAGAGACGCATATTCCTTAGAACAAGCATAAGGTACTAAGGGAGCTAGGGTACAAGCTTTTGGTATGTACTTCGCAAGGGACTACTACAAGAGGTGTGGCTATTCTTGCCAGGAATAATATTTTAACGGTTGTCAAAAGTCTTGCAGACAAATGTGACCGTTGGGCAATATTGGAATGTTTGGTTGCCAACAAGAAGCTTACAATATGCTCTGTGTATGGATCTAACTATGATGAAGTGCAGACTCTAGAGTATTTGAATACAGAGCTGGCCTCTTGGGTGTCCCCTTTGATACTGTGCAGGAACTTTAACATTCAGTTGGAAGAAGTTACCCGGGGTATGGGTGGAGACAAGTATCTAGGTCGGAAGCCCAAGGTCTATAAGGTCTTGCAGCAGCTTGTCTACAAGCACGGCCTAGCTGATGTTTGGTTCAGGTTAAAACACCTGGATCCAGGGTATACGTATTATTCTTGCCCATATCAAAAGTTAGCTAGGCTAGATTTCTTTTTTGTCAGATGTTTCCTAGAATTACTTTGGACCACAATCCACTGTCGCTTAAACTTGTAGTGCATGGAGCGGTACGCCCTCGCACGTCCTTTTCCTTTGATAGGAAGCTTTTGCTTAATGAACAATTTATCTGTCATATACGACAGTGGTTAAATCAATTACTGGCCATCAATCGTAACTCCACTAAATGCGGCATAGTGTGGGATGCTTTAAAGGCAGGGCTCAGGGGGGAAATCCTGAGCTTTGGACTACATGTTCAAAAGCAACAGAGGCAGTTTACAGAGGGGCTCTATGATAATCTTCAGCAAGCTGAATATGCCTTGATACACGCCCTGCAGGAGAAATTAGACAATATGCAGGCGCAGACTGAGGTAGCTCGCTGTAAAGCCAGGATAAATGAGGAGTGGGCTAAGGATAATGCTAAGAAGTACCACCTTTTTAGGAGGGAGTGTTACGAGTATGGGGAGGCAACAGGTAGATGCTTGGCCAAGAAAATTAGGTGTAAAGAGGTACAAGATGCAATTACTGCAATTTAAGACTCAACTGGGAAACTAGTAGAAACACCAGCGGAGATTATGGAGGTTTTTAGAGCCTTCTATGAGGAGTTGTACTCGGAGGATCACAACAGTCAGGACAAAACCGAAGCATGATTCTATAAAGATCCATATAGGAGGATGTTAAGCTCTGATGATCGGAGATATTTGGAAGAGCCTGTAACTTTAGATGAGCTTTTGGAGGCTGTTGTCTTGCTAGCAACAGGCAAGGTTGCTGGGCCGGATAAGCTCCCGCTTGAATTTTATAAAACTTTTTTAGCTGAGTTACAATCAGATATGCTTACTGTGTTTCAGGAAGCACAGAAAGGGGACGCCCCTGCATCGTGGGATGTAGCTAGTATTTTTATCTTTAAAAAAAAGATAAACCCTCTACGCTGCCAGGGTCATATAGACCCATTTCACTTTTAAACTGTGACGGGAAATTATATGCAAAAATCTTGGCCACATGACTCTCCCTTGTTGTAGGGATTCTGCACATACACAGAGCTATGCACAGGATAATAGGACCTCGGAGTATAGTGGTGAACCAACCATGCACCTTAGTACCCACAATCCCAATCCGACTAGCTTTAGCGTCTCATGAGCAGCGATGCTACCAATGATTAGACAACCCAGAACACGGTCTCTCTCTCTCAGGACTCGCGGGAGCAAGAACACCCTTTCATAACTCACTCATACCTGTCCACAACGTGCGTAATAAGAGACACTGTATAGTTTAAAATGTTTATTTCAACTACTGTGCTCTAAGATACAGTACACGTGCCAGTACTATCAGCATAATGCATAAGGATAAAATAATAAGCATAGTTACAATTCCATAGAATACAAACGGGAAAGCATTTCATAAAGCAGTGGATATAGGGCTAAATGACCATACCACCCTCCCGTGCTATTAGCTAGTTTATTATAAAAATAGAAGACCTCTGGGCATTGTCAGGCGGACCCTCATACCTCAATATCTAGATGCAAGGTTTACATCATCAGACAAGCACAGCTCTTCTCCCTGGAAAGGTTTTTCTCCAAGTGCCTCTAACAGTGAAATCACAATATTAAAAGCACACAAATTTCTCCAGTGCAGCTGTACTTAGTGTTATGTCTAAGTGCGAGGGACTGGCCAGATCAGCAAGAACAAGGGACGTTGTTTTTTGACCTTGTACATGTTGTGCAGACGTAACCCACAGGGAACAGGAGAACAGGTGAAAGGCAGAAATGCAGACAGTCCTAATATAGCCGGGCACAAGCAGAGGCTGGAAAAACAAAGTCACAAAGTAACGTGCGCAAAAAAGCATCATGGCAGCCAGGCCTAAGCCAACGTAGCAAGGCAGACCATGAGGCCACAAACCACATGACACCCTCCTTGGTCTCTGTTTGCTAGCACGGATTCATTCCAGGAAGAGACACAGTCAATCACATTAGTAGAGTAGTTACTATGCTGGACTCTGCTACTGTGCAAAAAGCCCCATGCGGAGTAGTTCTACTCGATGCAGAGAATGCGTTCGACCATGCGTTTTTATGGGCAACTATGCGGTGGCAAGGTTTTGGGCCTGGCTTTATTCAAGCGGTTAGAACGATGTATAGCTCTCCTGCGGCGCAAATATGTTTGCTGGGGCTCAAATCTGATCTCGTGTCAATATCAAGGGGTACCCGACAAGGTTGCCCTTGTTCCCCCCTACTCTCTGCCCTTTACATCAACCCCTTTTTGAATTTACTGGAGAATAGCTTAAATATGCAGCCGGTGAGACCTGGGCAGGAACAGGTTAATATATTAGCGTATGCGGATGATATTGCGATAGTCTCGCCGGATCCAGCTAAGGTCTTGGCAGAGATTGAGCAATTAGCAACCCTATTCGGGAAAAGATATGGGTACAAGTTAAATATAGCAAAGACACAAGTAGTGTGTACAGATCAAGCACTCTTTAGTGATTCTCGGGTCACGGAGAAGGCAACATACTTAGGGGTACATATCAATGCATGCTTGGATAAAATGGTACTGTCCAACTGGGACCGGATGGTGCGTAAAATTAAAAGGGACTTAGACAGAATGGAAGGTTTACATTTGTCAATGGTGGGAAGATGCAATGTCTTAAAGATGAATATTTTACCAAAGGTCTTGTATTATTTTAGATCGGTCCCCCTGGAACTTACGGGGAAGCAACTCCAGAAACTTCAATATATATGTAGCAGTTTTATATGGGCTCAAGGCAAACCTCGCCGTGCAATGAAATATATGACCCTACCACGATCCCGAGGGGGCTGGGCTGTGCCTAATTTTCTGTTTTATTACTGGGCATGCCTACTTCAACATATGGGTATTTTGTTGGTTGGGGAAGGAGAGGTTAAGGCAGAGGAGTCCCCGCATATCTTTGAAATGCTGCTAGGTTCTGAAGCAGAGAGGAGCTTTTTTCAAAATCTTGAGCCCAGCAATTATAAAAAAAACCTGCTTCAAGGTGGTTCAAGCTGCTCATAAGGCATGACTCCAGGTTCTGAGGTACCTACAGATCGGTAGGCTTAATTTTTATACGCCCACATCTTTCTCAGCACTGCCCCTTTCCATCTTTTCTGATACTACGACAGCCAGATGGAGACAGAAGGGTATCCTGACCCTGGGAGATTTCGTGGATAACAGCGGTGTTAGGGCCTACTCTTCGCGGATGTAGCGTTCTTGGTCCAAAAAAGCAACTTATTTGAGATAGTTAGGAGGCGTGGAAGGATTGGTGTTTTATATCAAAGTCTTATCGAAACACAAAGCGACGACCTGGAGGTGCAGAATTTAAAATGGAACACCAGGTTATCCCAGGGAGGGAATATTCTACAAGATTCCATTGCACTGGCTGACAAGCTTTTGATATCCTCTAGCCTTAAAGCACAGCAATATAAAACAATGTTTAACTTATATTATACTCACGCCAAAATTGCACGATGGGGTGGGGCAAATGAGGGCAAATGCACACGTTGTGGGATGGATCAGGCTGACAGTCTGCATACGTTTTATGCGTGTCCAGGGTTGAAACAGCTGATAAATAGGATGGAGGCCTTCTTGATGGAGGTTACAGGGGCACAGACTGTGATTACACCTACGGTCATGCTGTTGGGAGTTCTGGAGTATGCAATGGCAGCTCAGGAGATGTATGCATTTAGGTATTTAATATTTATAGCCGTGGATGTGGCTAGATTGTGCATAGCATCACTTTGGCGGCAAAAATAACCCCCAACCTTCGAAATGTGGAGAGGAAGGCTATATGCTATGTGTAATTTGGAACATAGTTTATATGCCCTTAAAGGGCAACAGAAACGGAGAATGGGTATTAAGATCTGGGGGGCCCTAGTGGATCATTTAGCGCCTACAACAGCTTAAATATGTTTCTTTCTGATTTGGGGTTTATGTCTTGCTGTGCCTCCCCTGTATTTGTTTTTTCTATGTTTTGGTATTCATGAAGTAATTTATGTGTATTTATGGTATTTAAAGATGTGATGATGTATCTGACCACTACAGTAGTATGGCCATACAGAAGCTTTATATGTATGTATTTCCTTTTTGTTGTTTTTTTTCCCACTTCACTTTGTTTGTCCTCTCAGCCCCTTTCTTCCTTTGCGTTGGAACTTAAGATTGACCAGAATATTATGGTTGGTTCTTTTTTGGTGTTTTTGATTTTGTCTCTGTAATTGTATATTGTCAGTTATTGGCTTAATAAAAATTTTAAAAAATTAACCTGTGCTTAACCTGCTGGTAGCTTGGGGCAAAAGCAGTCAGGCTTAACTTAGAAGCAATGTGTAAAGTATTTATGCAGCACACATCAGTAATAAAGTGAAAACACAACACAAGAAAATCCCAAACCTTTAAGAAAAATAGAGTACATTTAAATAAATGAAATTATACCAGAACAACAAAATCTAATCAGTACAACCAGAGATATTCAATTGTAAAGGTTTAAGTAAAAATAGTGCCTAAAATCACAAAGCGCCAGTTGCAGTCATTTGGTCATGCTAGACCGGGGGACAGTCAGACCGACCACGATGGAGCATGGGTAGGATACAGGGTCCAGGTTAGTCTCACTCAAAAGTTACCTTCTCAAGTTAGACTGGTAGAGTTACCTTCGCATTGGAGGAGGACACGAAAAGGTGGCTGAGCGATGCAGACAGTCCTCGCTGTAGTGCAAAGAGCAGTTTGGGCGTTGCAGATGGTCATCGCTGTAGTGTGAAGAGCTGGTCATTGCTTTAGTGTGAACTGCAGATTTGGCATTACCAGTTGCTGTGGACAGTTGTGTGTGTGAGCCAGTTTCACCAGAGCTTTGTGCTGGTGGTAGTTGTGGGTGGTGGAGTTTCAGCATGATCAGGCCCGTTCACAGCCAAAAAGAGCCCAAACCTCGGGATTTCCACCTTCACTTCGGCAGGCGTACACTCTGATGCCAGCCAAGGGTTTAGGACCTAAGGGGGCTCTTCTTAGGTAACAGGTCTCATTGCAGCAGAGGCCAGCAAGGATCAGACAGGCCCAGTTGCAGTTCCAGGTAAGTCCAGTTGTAACAGGCAGCTTGGCAGTTGCAAGGGGGCCTTTGAAGCTTGTTGTGTCCTTGTAGCTCTCACAGGAGGTCATTCAGCTGATCCTTGCGGTCACTCTGGAGACACTCTGGGTAGCCGCAGATGATGGCAAGCAGGTCTAATCTACATTCCTAGACACCAAGTCAGTCCTTGAAGCAGCAGGGTAGCATTTGGCAGCAGGGCAGTCCTTCTTCTGTTACTTCCACAGGTCCCAGAGTGTTCTGATGAGTGGCTCTGGTGGTCCAATATTTATATCTTGTGACAGCCTTTGTGTGGGGGTACTCCATGTCATACTCCCATATCTGGTTCTGGAAAGTCCTTACCCTTCTCCTATCAAGACTCCAAACTATATGGAGGAAACAAAAGGCAGGTTAACCCAGGTGTGAGGTTCTGTTATGTGTGCAGGAGGCAAAGCCCTTTGAAGTGTAAGTGGGGCTAGGTACAGCCCCTTCCAATCCTCCTGCCAGGATGGCCCATGCTGTCCACACCTAAGCCCCCTTTCTTTTACTGTCTGGAAGCAATACACAAACTCCAACAGCAGGGCCATTCACAGTCATGTGGCCCAGTACACTGGCAAAAGGCACAGATTGGGGGGGGGACAGGAAATGCCAACTTTCTAAGAGTGCCATAATTTTAATTGTAACTTAAAATCTGACTTCACCATTAAATATTATTTCAAATTGCAATTTATTTGAGTGTAAACAGTATATTTCTATCTGCTCCCAATCCAAAGATTAGTTATAAAGCTACAAGTGGTTTCGTTGGGTAAGTACCACAGGGTACTGGTTCAGAACCTAATTATTTCTTTCATAATCGATAGTGATTTTGTACTAGACTTTTATAAATGTACCACACCTCAGTAAGTTTTATCCAAAAATATATATTTATTAAATTATTTGTTCTTTTTCTCTATTTTCTCATGAAATTGTGTAAACAATTTTATACAAAAAAGATAATACCAAAGGTGGCTGTCTGACACAGAAAACACAATAACAAATACACAGACAATTCAATGGGTGACTGTGGTGACATATAGTGGACGTACAACGATCTCATGTCCTGGCTCACTATAGCAATTATTTTAAAAATAGGACTAGCTAAAGTGAAAGACCTGAAAATGACTGAGAATTTATGTTATTGTCTTGTTTATTGTTTGAATTTGAAAGGTCACCCATTTGCACTATATGTCACCACAGTCACCCATTGAATTGTCTGTGTATTTGTTATTGTGTTTTCTTTGTCAGTCAGGCTCCTAGTTTAATATGTTTGCCAGGGAGTCCCCGGGCGATCAGGTCAGATTTTTCAGCGAGGGAGTAGCCTTCAGAAAGGTTTGACAACAGGTATCCCTTCTTTCCCCGCTGCACTCATGAGGTCCATTCATGGCCTCTAAACATTAATTTTGCACTTTAAACAGACCAATTAGGTGCTGTAGAACATTTTACTTTTCATTTTTTGTTATTGTTATGTATGAGTTAAATTTAACTTTAGGAGTGGGAGTATTTTCTCCTTTAAGGTCTGGAAGAAAAGCCTTGGGGTAGGGCTTGAAACTAGTCAACCAAGGAAACGGTAGGTAATACACCAGAGACGTTTCCCACCATCCCCATATTTTAACACATCAAACTAGAGGAGCGAATAAAGTTATTTTTTCCTACTAGTCTGATATCCATCTCTGGATTGTGGCATAACAACGTGACTTTATACGCCTTTATCGGACTACAGGATCTCAACGTAGGCTTACCTGTGAACAAGGCTATAGATTAGCCGAAACGCGTCGTGTTGAAGATTTCAACTCAAGCTGTCACTTCGCCGTTTATTGAATAAAGCTCCTGGTGTTTTTTGGAGTCTGGTGTGCGGCGCTCTTCTTTTTTTTGAAATAAGAAAATTTCTGTGTGATATATATGAAACGCATCAGGCATGGAATTGCTGGGTGCAAGGAATCCATTAAACTGCTTTCTTCTGGAAAGAACCGGCTGCGAGTGCATTTCTTCTGGGGGCAACCTCGTTTTTGAACAATAATGCGGCCGGCCCAGTCGCGAAATGCACCACCGCAGGATTGAGATGCAGAGCTACAGCCTGCTTATTGGGGCAGGCACTGAGTGGCACAGCGGGACTCTGAGTGAAAGAAAGTTGTTTTGTTGAATGTCATCAGTGATTCAGTGATGTCACTGACCATGTCATGAGTGATGTAATATGTGACATCATCAGCAGTGCATTGCGGGGGACAACTTTTAGTTAGATCAGCTAACTATAATGGCCGAATTTCTCTGCTTTTGTATGAGTGAAATGTCAGCCTAACTATAACGTCCCTGAAACTTACGGTTTTTTCAGTGAATTTCAAAGGTTGTTTAAATGCTAATTCCTAACTATAACGTCCCTGAAACCTTTGGTTTTTCAGTGAAGTTCAAAGGTTTTTTAAATGCTAATTTCTAAGTATAACGTCCCTAAAACCTGTATTTTTTTCAGTTCTAATCTAATGGTTTGTAACTTGTTATGAAATTTTAACAGTGGAACAGTAATGGCACAATATGTTCAACATTCTCTGTAGAATTTTTTTTTCCTTTTTAAAATATTTTTTTTAAAAAGTGTGAAATCTGCGTGCCGAATGCGTACCAGTCATGGTGAGTGCACGAATCCAAGCATGCTGCAGCCATATTTGTTAAGTTATGTAGGATACACCTGGGTGAATGCATGACTGCAGGGATAGTGCATGAGTGAATGGATGAGTGCATGGGTAGTGCCTGAGTGATTGGGTGAGTGAATGGATAGCACTTGCTTGGAAGGATTAGTGCAACAGTAATGCTTGGGTCATTGCAAGAGTGTATAGGTAGTGCCAGAGTGAATGACTGAGTGCAAGAGTAGTGAGGGAATGTTTGTATGAGTGCATGGGTAATGCCTGGGTTATTGCATGAGTGCAGAGATACTGCCTGAGTGAATGGATGAGTGCATGGGTAGTGCCTGAGTGATCAGATGAGTGCATGGGTAGCGCTTGAGTGGAAGGATTGGTGCAACAGTAATGCTTGAATCATTGCAAGAGCATATAGGTAGTTCCAGAGAGAATGACTGAGTGCAAGAGTAGTGAGTGAATGATTGTATGAGTGCATGGGTACTGGCTGAGTAATTGCATGAGTGCAGGGTTAGTGTCTGAGTGATTGGATGAGTGCATGGGTAGCGCTTGAATGGAAGGATTGGTGCAACAGTAATGCTTGGGTCATTGCAAGAGTGTATAGGTAGTGCCAGAGTAAATGACTAAGTGCAAGAGTAGTGAGTGAATGATTGCATGACTGCATGGGTACTGCCTGGGTGATTGCATGACTGCAGGGATAGTGCATGAGTGAATGGATGAGTGCATGGGTAGTGCCTGAGTGATTGGGTGAGTGCATGGGTAGCACTTGATCAGAAGGATTAGTGCAACAGTAATGCTTGGGTCATTATAAGAGGGTATAGGTAGTGCCACAATGAATGACTGAGTGCAAGACTAGTGAGTGAATGATTGCACGAGTGCATGGATACTGCCTGGGTGATTGCATGAGTGCAAAGATACTGCCTGAGTGAATGGATGAGTGCATGGGTAGTGCCTGAGTGATCGGATGAGGGCATGGGTAGCACTTGAGTGGAAGGATTGGTGCAACAGTAATGCTTGATTCATTGAAAGAGTGTATAGGTAATGCCAGAGTGAATGACTGAGTGCAAGAGTAGTGAGTGAATGATTGTATGAGTGCATGGGTAAAGCCTGAGTAATTGCATGGGTGCAGGGGTAGTATCTGAGTGATTGGATGAGTGCATGGGTAGCGCTTGAATGGAAGGATTGGTGCAACAGTAATGCTTGGGTTATTGCAAGAGTGTATAGGTAGTGCCAGAATGAATGTCTGAGTGCAAGAATAATGAGTAAATGATTGCATGAGTGCATGGATACTGCCTAGGTGATTGCATGAGTGCAGGGATAGTGCCTGAGTGAATGGATGAATGCAGGGGTAGTGCCTGAGTGATTGAATGAGTGCATGGGTAGCACTTTAGTGGAATGTTTAGTGCAACAGTAATGCTTGGGTCATTGCAAGAGTGTATAGGTAGTGCCAGAGTGAATTACTAAGTGTAAGAGTGGTGAGTGAATGATTGCATGAGTGCATGGGTACTGCCTGGGTGATTGCATGAGTGCATGGGTACTGCCTGGGTGATTGCATGAGTGCATGGGTACTGCCTGAGTAAATGCATGAGTGCAGGGGTAGTGCCTGAGTGATTGGATGAGTGCATGGGTAGCGCTTGAATGGAAGGATTGGTGCAACAGTAATGCTCGGGTCATTGCAAGAGTGTACAGGTAGTGCCAGAGTAAATGACTGAGTGCAAGAGTAGCGAGTGAATAATTGCATGACTGCATGGGTACTGCCTGGGTGATTGCATGACTGCAGGGATAGTGCATGAGTGAATGGGTGAGTACATGGGTAGTGCCTGAGTGATTGGGTGAGTGCATGGGTAGCACTTGATCAGAAGGATTAGTGCAACAGTAATGCTTCGGTCATTCCAAGAGTGTATAGGTAGTGCCAGAGTGAATGACTGAGTGCAAGACTAGTGAGCGAATGATTGCATGAGTGCATGGGTACTAACTGGGTGATTGCATGAGTGCAGAGATACTGCCTGAGTGAATGGATTAGTGCACGGGTAGTACCTGAGTGATCAAATGAGTGCATGGGCAGCGCTTGAGTGGAAGGATTGGTGCAACAGTAATGCTTGAATCATTGCAAGAGTGTATAGGTAGTTACAGAGACAATGACTGAGTACAAGAGTAGTGAGTGAATGATTGTATGAGTGCATGGGTACTGCCTGAGTAATTGCATGAGTGCAGGGGTAGCACTTGAATGGAAGGATTGGTGCAACAGTAATGCTTGGGTCATTGCAAGAGTGTATAGGTAGTGCCAGAGTGAATGACTGAGTGCAAGAGTAGTGAGTGAATGATTGCATGACTGCATGGGTACTGCCTGGGGGATTGCATGACTGCAGGGATAGTGCATGTGTGAATGGATGAGTGCATGGGTAGTGCCTGAGTGATTGGGTGAGTGCATGGCTTGCACTTGATCGGAAGAATTAGTGCAACAGTAATGCTTGGGTCATTACAACAGTGTATAGGTAGTGCCAGAGTGAATGACTGAGCGCAAGACTAGTGAGTGAATAAATGTATGAGTGCATGGGTACTGCCTGGGTGATTGTATGAGTGCAAAGATATTGCCTGAGTGAATGGATGAGTGCATGGGTAGTGCCTAAGTGATTGGATGAGTGCATGGGTAGCGCTTCAATGGAAGGATTGGTGTAACAGTTCTGCTTGGGTCATTGCAAGAGTGTATAGGTAGTGCCAGAGTGAATGACTGAGTGCAAGAGTAGTGAGTGATTGATTGTATGAGTGCATGAGTAATGCCTGGGTAATTGCAGGAGTGCAGGGTTAGTGCCTGAGTGATTGGGTGAGTGCATGGGTAGCACTTGATCAGAAGGATTAGTGCAACAGTAATGCTTGGGTCATTCCAAGAGTGTATAGGTTGTGCCAGAGTAAATGACTGAATGCAAGACTAGTGAGTGAATGATTGCATGAGTGCATGGGTACTGCCTGGGTGATTGCATGAGTGCAAAGATACTGCCTGAGTGAATGGATGAGTGCATGGGTAATGCCTGAGTGATCGGATGAGTGCATGGGTAGCGCTTGAGTGAAAGGATTGGTGCAATAGTAATGCTTGAAACATTGCAAGAGTATATAGGTAGTGACAGAGTGAATGACTCAGTGCAAGAGTAGCGAGTGAATGATTGTATGAGTGCATGGGTACTGCCTGAGTAATTGCATGAGTGCAGATGTTGTGCCTGAGTGATTGGATGAGTGCATGGGTAGCGCTTGAATGGAAGGATTGGTGCAACAGTAATGCTTGGGTCATTGTAAGAGTGTATAGGTAGTGCCAGAGTGAATGACTGAGTGCAAGAGTAGTGAGTGAATGATTGCATGACTGCATGGGTACTGCCTGGGTGACTGCATGACTGCAGGGATAGTGCATGAGTGAATGGATGAGTGCATGGGTAGTGCCTGAGTGATTGGGTGAGTGCATGAGTAGCACTTGATCAGAAGGATTAGTGCAACAGTAATGCTTGGGTCATTCCAAGAGTGTATAGGTTGTGCCAGAGTGTATGACTGAAAGCAAGACTAGTGAGTGAATGATTGCATGAGTGCATGGGTACTGCCTGGG
Organism: Calotriton arnoldi; assembly: GCA_963921515.1. NCBI lineage: Eukaryota > Metazoa > Chordata > Amphibia > Caudata > Salamandridae > Calotriton > Calotriton arnoldi. The sequence continues at coordinate 860,346 of CAWUFW010008225.1, forward strand.
TGATTGCATGAGTGCAAAGATACTGCCTGAGTGAATGGATGAGTGCATGGGTAGTACCTGATTGATTGAATGAGTGCATGGGTAGAGCTTGAATGGCAGGATTGGTGCAACAGTAATGCTTGGGTCATTGCAAGAGTCTATAGGTAGTGCCAGAGTGAATGGCTGAGTGCAAGAGTAATAATTAAATTATTGCATGAGTGCATGGGTACTGCCTGGGTGATTGCATGATTGCACGGATAGTGCCTGAGTGAATGGATTAGTGCAGGGATAGTGCCTGAGTGATTGGATGAATGCATGGGTAGCGCTTGAGTGGAAGGATTAGTGCAACAGTAATGCTTGGGTAATTGCAGAAGTGTATAGGTGGTGCCAGAGTGAATGACTGAGTGCAAGAGTAGTGAGTGAATGATTGCATGAGTGCATGGGTACTGCCAAGGTGATTGCATGAGTGCAGAGATACTGCCTGAGTGATCGGATGAGTGCATGGGTAGCGCTTGAGTGGAAGGATTGGTGCAACAGTAATGCTTGAATCATTGCAAGAGTGTATAGGTAGGGCTAGAGTGAATGACTGAGTGCAAGAGTAGTGAGTGAATGATTGTATGAGTGCATGGGTACTGCATGAGTAATTGCATGAGTGCAGATTTAGTACCTGAGTGATTGGATGAGTGCATGGGTAGCGCTTGAATAGAAGGATTGGTGCAACAGTAATGCTTTGGTCATTGCAAGAGTGTATAGGTAGTGCCAGAGTGAATGACTGAGTGCAAGAGTAGTGAGTGAATGATTGCATGACTGCATGGGTACTGCCTGGGGGATTGCATGACTGCAGGGATAGTGCATGAGTGAATGGATGAGTGCATGGGTAGTGCCTGAGTGATTAGGTGAGTACATGGGTAGCACTTGATCAGAAGAATTAGTGCAACAGTAATGCTTGGGTCATTGCAAGAGTGTATAGGTAGTGCCAGAGTGAATGACTGAGCACAAGACTAGTGAGTGAATAATTGCATGAGTGCATAGGTACTGCCTGGGTGATTGCATGAGTGCAAAGATATTGCCTGAGTGAATGGATGAGTGCATGGGTAGTGCCTGAGTGATTGGATGAGTGCATGGGTAGCGCTTGAATGGAAGGATTGGTGTAGCAGTTATGCTTGGGTCATTGCAAGAGTGTATAGGTAGTGCCAGAGTGAATGACTGAGTGCAAGAGTAGTGAGTGAATGATTGTATGAGTGCATGGATAATGACTGAGTAATTGCATGAGTGCAGGGATAGTGCCTGAGTGATTGGATGAGTGCATGGGTAGCACTTGAATAGAAGGATTGTTGCAACAGTAATGCTTAGGTCATTGCAAGTGTGTATAGGTAGTGCCAGAGTAAATGACTGAGTGCAAGAGCGGTGAGTGAATGATTGCATGAGTGCATGGGTACTGCCTGGGTGAATGCATGACTGCAGAGATAGTGCATGAGTGAATGGATGAGTGTATTGGTAGTGCCTGAGTGATTGGGTGAGTGCATGGGTTGCACTTGATCGAAAGGAGTAGTGCAACAGTAATGCTTGGGTCATTGCAAGAGTGTATAGGTAGTGCCAGAGTGAATCACTAAGTGCAAGACTAGTGAGTGAACAGTGGGACTCTGAGTGAGAGAATCTTGTTTTGTTGAGATGCCATCAGTGATGTCATCAGTGATATCACTGACCATGTCATGAGTGATGTAATATGCGACATCATCAGCAGTGCATTGCGGGGCACAACTTTTAGTTAGCTCAGTTAACTATAACCGCCGAATTTCTCTGATTTTGTATGAGTGATATGTCAGTCTAACTATAACGTCCCTGAAACGTATGTTTTTTTCAGTGAATTTCAAAGGTTTTTAAATGCTAATTCCTAACTATAACGTACCTGAAACCTTTGGTTTTTTAGTGAATTTCAAAGGTTTTTTAAATGCTAATTTCTAAGTATAACGTCCTTTAAACCTGTGTTTTCTTCAGTTCTAATCTAATGTTTTGTAACTTGTTATGATATTTTAAAAGTGGAACAGTAATGGCACAATATGTTCAACATTCTCTGTAGAATTGCAGGGCGTACAAGTTACATTATGTACTAAAAATGCTTTAACTTAATTTTTTAGCATTCATAAATGTAATGAAATTTGTTTTCCTTTTTAAAATATTTGTTTACATTTTTTTTTTTTAAAGTGTGAAAGTTGTCTACTGAACGCGTACCAGTCACGGTGAGTGCACGAATCCAACCATGCTGCCACCATATTTGTTAAGTCCAGTAGGAGACACCTGGGTGATTGCATGACTGCAGGGATAGTGCATGAGTGAATGGATGAGTGCATGGGTAGTGCCTGAGTGATTGGGTGAGTGCATGGGTTGCACTTGATCGGTAGGATTAGTGCAACAGTAATGCTTGGGTCATTGCAAGAGTGTATAGGTAGTGCCAGAGTGAATGACTGAGTGCAAGAGTAGTGAGTGAATGATTGTATGAGTGCATGGGTACTGCCTGGCTGATTGCATGAGTGCAGAGATACTGCCTGAGTGAATGGATGAGTGCATGGGTAGTGCCTGAGTGATCAGATGAGTGCATGGGTAGCACTTGAGTGGAAGGATTGGTGCAACAGTAATGCTTGAATCATTGCAAGAGTGTATAGGTAGTGCCAGAGTGAATGAATGAGTGCAAGAGTAGTGAGGGAATGATTTTATGAGTGCATGGGTAATGCCTGAGTAATTGCATGAGTGCAGGGGTAGTGCCTGAGTGATTGGATGAGTGCATGGGTAGCGCTTGAATGGAAGGATCGGTGCAACAGTAATGCTTGGGTCATTGCAAGAGTGTATAGGTAGTGCCAGAGGGAATGACTGAGTGCAAGAGTAGTGAGTGATTGATTGTATGAGTGCATGAGTACTACCTGGGTGATTGCATGAGTGCAGGGATAGTGCCTGAGTGAATGGATTAGTGCACGGGTAGTGCTTGAGTGGAAGGATTAGTGCAACAGTAATGCTTGGGTCATTGTAAGAGTATATAGGTAGTGCCAGAGTGAATGACTGAGTGTAAGAGTGGTAAGTGAATGATTGCATGAGTGCATGGGTACTGCCTGGGTGATTGCATGTGTGCATGGGTTCTCCCTGAGTAATTGCATGAGTGCAGGGGTAGTGCCTGAGTGACTGGATGAGTGCATGGGTAGTGCTTGAATGGAAGGATTAGTGCAACAGTAATGCTTGGGTCATTGCAAGAGTGTATAGGTAGTGCCAGAGTGAATGACTTAGTGCAAGAGTAGTGAGTGAATTATTTCATGAATGCATGGGTACTGCCTGGGTAATTGCATGACTGCAGAGATAGTGCATGAGTGAATGCATGAGTGCATGGGTAGTGCGTGAGTGATTGGGTGAGTGCATGGGTAGCACTTTATCAGAAGGATTAGTGCAACAGCAATGCTTGGGTCATTGCAAGAGTGTATAGGTAGTACCAGAGAGAAAGACTAAGTGCAAGAGTAGTGAGTGAATGATTGCATGAGTGCATGGGTACTGCCTGGGTGATTGCATGAGTGCAGAGATACTGCCTGAGTGAATGGATGAGTGCATGGGTAGTGCCTGAGTGATCGAATGAGTGCATGGGTAGTGCTTGAATGGAAGGATTGGTGCAACAGTAATGCTTGAATCGTTGCAAGAGTGCATAGGTAGTTCCAGAGAGAATGACTGAGTGCAAGAGTAGTGAGTGATTGATTGTATGAGTGCATGAGTACTGCCTGGGTAATTGCAGGAGTGCAGGGTTAGTGCCTGAGTGATTTGATGAGTGCTTGGGTAGCGCTTGAATGGAAGGATTAGTGCAACAGTAATGCTTGGGTCATTGCAAGAGTGTATAGGTAGTGCCAGAGTGAATGACTGAGTGCAAGAGTAGTGAGTGAATGATTGCATGACTGCATGGGTACTGCATGGGTGACTGCATGACTGCAGGGATAGTGCATGAGTGAATGGATGAGTGCATGGGTAGTGCCAGTGGGCCTTATTCACAGAACTAACTTACGTCAAAAATGTAAAGTTAGTACTTTTTGGTATTCACAGAATACACTTACTCATTTTGGTATTCACAGAATGAACTTGCTCATTTCGGTATTCACAGAAGTTAGTAGTCCTAAATTTAGGACTCCTAAATGCCTTCTGTGAATACCAAAAGTCTTAAAGTTAGGATTTTTCTCAGTTTAGGAGTAGTAAAGTTAGGAGTCCTAACTTTACTACTCCTAAACTGAGAAAATCTAACTTGAAGACTTTCGGTATTCACAGAAGGCATTTAGGAGTCCTAAAGTTAGGACTACAAACTTCTGTGAATACCGAAATGAGTAAGTTCATTCTGTGAATACCAAAATGAGTAAGTGTATTCTGTAAATACAAAAGTACTAACTTTCCGTTTTGACGTAAGTTAGTTCTGTGAATCAGGCCCTGAGTGATTGGGTGAGTGCATGGGTAGCACTTGATCAGAAGCATTAGTACAACAGTAATGCTTGGGTCATTCTAAGATTGTATAGGTTGTGCCAGAGTGAATGACTGAATGCAAGACTAGTGAGTGAATGATTGCATGAGTGCATGGGTACTGCCTGGGTGATTGCATGAGTGCAAAGATACTGCCTGAGTGAGTGGATGAGTGCATGGGTAGTGCCTGAGTGATCAGATGAGTGCATGGGTAGCGCTTGAGTGGAAGGATTGGTGCAATAGTAATGCTTGAATCATTGCAAGAGTGTATAGGTAGTTCCAGAGTGAATGACTGAGTGCAAGAGTAGTGAGTGAATGATTGTATGAGTGCATGGGTAATGCCTGAGTAATTGCATGAGTGCAGGGGTAGTACCTGAGTGTTTGAATGAGTGCATGGGTAGAGTTTGAATGGCAGGATTGGTGCAAGAGTAACGCTTGGGTCATTGCAAGAGTGTATAGGTAGTGCCAGAGTGAATGACTGAGTGCAAGAGTAATAAGTAAATGATTGCATGAGTGTATGGGTACTGCCTGGGTGATTGCATGATTGCACGGATAGTGCCTGAGTGAATGGATTAGTGCAGAGGTAGTGCCTGAGTTATTGGATGAATACATGGGTAGCGTTTGAGTGGAAGGATTAGTGCAACAGTAATTCTTGGGTAATTGCAGGAGTGTATAGGTGGTGCCAGAGTGAATGACTGAGTGCAAGAGTAGTGAGTGAATGATTGTATGAGTGCATGGGTACTGCATGAGTAATTGCATGAGTGCAGATTTAGTGCCAGAGTGATTGGATGAGTGCATGGGTAGCGCTTGAATGGAAGGATTGGTGCAACAGTAATGCTTGGGTCATTGCAAGAGTGTATAGGTAGTGCCAGAGTGAATGACTGAGTGCAAGAGTAGTGAGTGAATGATTGCATGACTGCATGGGTACTGCCTGGGTGACTGCATGACTGCAGGGATAGTGCATGAGTGAATGGATGAGTGCATGGGTAGTGCCTGAGTGATTGGGTGAGTGCATGGGTAGCACTTGATCAGAAGGATTAGTGCAACAGTAAAGCTTGGGTCATTCCAAGAGTGTATAGGTTGTGCCAGAGTAAAAGACTGAGTGCAAGAGTAGTGAGTGAATGATTGCATGAGTGCATGGGTACTGCCTGGGTGATTGCATGAGTGCAGAGATACTGCCTGAGTGAATGGATGAGTGCATGGGTAGTGCCTGAGTGACCGAATGAGTGCATGGGTAGCGCTTGAGTGGAAGGATTGGTGCAACAGTAATGCTTGAATCATTGCAAGAGTGCATAGGCAGTTTCAGAGAGAATGACTGAGTGCAAGAGTAGTGAGTGATTGATTGTATGAGTGCATGCGTACTGCCTGGGTAATTGGAGGAGTGCAGGGTTAGTGCCTGAGTGATTGGATGAGTTCATGGGTAGCGCTTGAATGGAAGGATTAGTGCAACAGTAATGCTTGGGTCATTGCAAGAGTGTATAGGTAGTGCCAGAGTGAATGACTGAGTGCAAGAGTAGTGAGTGAATGATTGCATAACTGCATGGGTACTGCCTGGGTGACTGCATGACTGCAGGGATAGTGCATGAGTGAATGGATGAGTGCATGGGTAGTGCCTGAGTGTTTGGGTGAGTGCATGGGTAGCACTTGATCAGAAGCATTAGTGCAACAGTAATGCTTGGGTCATTCCAAGAGTGTATAGGTTGTGCCAGAGTGAATGACTGAATGCAAGACTAGTGAGTGAATGATTGCATGAGTGCATGGGTACTGCCTGGTTGATTGCATGAGTGCAAAGATACTGCCTGAGTGAATGGATGAGTGCATGGGTAGTGCCTGAGTGATCAGATGAGTGCATGGGTAGCGCTTGAGTGGAAGGATTGGTGCAATAGTAATGCTTGAATCATTGCAAGAGTGTATAGGTAGTTCCAAAGTGAATGACTAAGTGCAAGAGTAGTCAGTGAATGATTGTATGAGTGCATGGGTAATGCCTGAGTAATTGCATGAGTGCAGGGGTAGTATCTGAGTGATTGAATGAGTGCATGGGTAGAGCTTGAATGGCAGGATTGGTGCAACAGTAATGCTTAGGTCATTGCAAGAGTGTATAGGTAGTGCCAGAGTGAATGACTGAGTGCAAGAGTAATAAGTACATGATTGCATGAGTGCATGGGTACTGCCTGGGTGATTGCATGATTGCACGGATAGTGCCTGAGTGAATGGATTAGTGCAGGGGTAGTGCCTGAGTTATTGGATGAATGCATGGGTAGCGTTTGAGTGGAAGGATTAGTGCAACAGTAATGCTTGGGTAATCGCAGGAGTATATAGGTGGTGCCAGATTGAATGACTGAGTGCAAGACTAGTGAGTGAATGATTGCATGAGTGCATGGGTACTGCCAAGGTGATTGCATGAGTGCAGAGATACTGCCTGAGTGAATGGATAAGTGCATGGGTAGCGCTTGAGTGGAAGGATTGGTGCAATAGTAATGCTTGAATCATTGCAAGAGTGTATAGGTAGTTCCAGAGAGAATGACTGAGTGCAAGAGTAGTGAGTGAATGATTGCATGACAGCATGGGTACTGCCTGGTTGATTGCATGAGTGCAAAGATACTGCCTGAGTGAATGGATGAGTGCATGGGTAGTGCCTGAGTGATCGGATGAGAGCATCGGTAGCACTTGAGTGGAAGGATTGGTGCAACAGTAATGTTTGAATCATTGCAAGAGTGTATAGGTAGTGCCAGAGTGAATGACTGAGTGCAAGAGTAGTGAGTGAATGATTGGATGAGTGCATGGGTACTGCCTGAGTAATTGCATGAGTGCAGATTTAGTGCCTGAGTGATTGGATGAGTGCATGGGTAGCGCTTGAATGGAAGGATTGGTGCAACAGTAATGCTTGGGTCATTGCAAGAGTGTATAGGTAGTGCCAGAGTGAATGACTAGGTGCAAGAGTAGTGAGTGAATGATTGCATGACTGCATGGGTACTGCCTGGGTGACTGCATGACTGCAGGGATAGTGCATGAGTGAATGGATGAGTGCATGGGTAGTGCCTGAGTGATTGGGTGAGTGCATGGGTAGCATTTGATCAGAAGGATTAGTGCAACAGTAATGCTTGGGTCATTCCAAGAGTGTATAGGTTGTGCCAGAGTGAATGACTGAATGCAAGACTAGTGAGTGAATGATTGCATGAGTGCATGGGTACTGCCTGGGTGATTGCATGAGTGCAAAGATACTGCCTGAGTGAATAGATGAGTGCATGGGTAGTGCCTGAGTGATCGGATGAGTGCATGGGTAGCGCTTGAGTGGAAGGTTTGGTGCAATAGTAATGCTTGAATCATTGCAAGAGTATATAGGTAGTACCAGAGTGAAAGACTGAGTGCAAGAGTAGTGAGTGAATGATTGTATGAGTGCATGGCTAATGCCTGAGTAATTGCATGAGTGCAGGGATAGTACCTGAGTGATTGGATGAGTGCATGGGTAGCGCTTGAATGGAAGGATTGATGCAACAGTAATGGTTGGGTCATCGCAAGAGTGTATAGGTAGTGCCAGAGTAAATGACTGAGTGCAAGAGTAGTGAGTGAATTATTGCATGACTGCATGGGTACTGCCTGGGTGATTGCTTGACTGCAGGGATAGTGCATGAGTGAATGGATGAGTGCATGGGTAGTGCCTGAGTGATTGTATGAGTGTATGGGTAGCACTTGATTGGAAGGATTAGTGCAACAGTAATGCTTGGGTCATTCCAAGAGTGTATAGGTTGTGCCAGAGTGAATGACTGAGTGCAAGACCAGTGAGTGAATGATTGCATGAGTGCATGGGTACTGCCTGGGTGATTGCAGGAGTGCAGGGATAGTACCTGAGTGATTGTATGAGTGCATGGGTAGCCCTTGAATGGAAGGATTGGTGCAACAGTAATGCTTGGGTCATTGCAAGTGTGTATAGGTAGTGCCAGATGAAATGAAATGAAATGAAATGAAATTTGTACTTGTAAAGCGCACCCATACCCCCAAAGGGGTGTCCAGGCGCTGTACGCATACCGCTGTGGAACCCTTCCTGGCCTTTCCCTGTGAAATGTCCACTCCTGGGCACCCCCAGGGTGAAGCCAGGCATCCCAGCGCTGTTGGGGCCGTTGTGGAGATTAAGCAAGCTATTGCCCAGAGTTGCAGAGTGGGACCCATGATTAGAATAGGCACCGAGGCGAGAATTATCAGGTCCGAGGAAATTGAGCCCAAGACCCGCCGAGGCGGGAATTGAACCCTGGTCCCGGGCCAGATCTCTGCATCAGGGTCTGCCGCTCTAACCATTGAGCCACACTTCTCCACAGATTGAATGACTGAGTGAATGAGTAATGAGTAAATGATTGTATGAGTGCATGTGTACTGCCAAGGTGATTGCATGAGTGCAGAGACAATGCCTGAGTGAATAGATGAGTGCATGGGTAGTGCCTGAGTGATCGGATGAGTGCATGTGTAGCGCTTGAGTGGAAGGATTGATGCAACAGTAATGCTTGGGTAATTGCAAGAGTGTATAGGTAGTGCCAGAGTGAAAGACTGAGTGCAAGAGTAGTGAGTGAATGATTACATGAGTGCATGGGTACTGTGTGTGTAATTGCAGGAGTGCAGATTTAGTGCCTGAGTGATTGGATGAGTACATGGGTAGCGTTCGAATGGAAGGATTGGTACAACAGTAATGATTGTGTCATTGCAAGAATTTGTCTGTAGTGCCAGAGTGAATGACTGAGTGCAAGAGTAGTGAGTTAATGATTGCATGACTGCATTGGTACTGCCTGGGTGAATGCTTGAGTGCAAAGATACTGCCTGAATGAATGGAGGAGTGCAGGGTTAGTGCCTGAGTGATTGGATGAGTGCATGGGTAGCGCTTGAATGGAAGGATTAGTGCAACAGTAATGCTTGGGTCATTGCAAGAGTGTATAGGTAGTGCCAGAGTGAATGACTGAGTGCAAGAGTAGTGAGTGAATGATTGCATAACTGCATGGGTACTGCCTGGGTGACTGCATGACTGCAGGGATAGTGCATGAGTGAATGGATGAGTGCATGGGTAGTGCCTGAGTGTTTGGGTGAGTGCATGGGTAGCACTTGATCAGAAGCATTAGTGCAACAGTAATGCTTGGGTCATTCCAAGAGTGTATAGGTTGTGCCAGAGTGAATGACTGAATGCAAGACTAGTGAGTGAATGATTGCATGAGTGCATGGGTACTGCCTGGTTGATTGCATGAGTGCAAAGATACTGCCTGAGTGAATGGATGAGTGCATGGGTAGTGCCTGAGTGATCAGGTGAGTGCATGGGTAGCGCTTGAGTGGAAGAATTGGTGCAATAGTAATGCTTGAATCATTGCAAGAGTGTATATGTAGTTCCAAAGTGAATGACTGAGTGCAAGAGTAGTGAGTGAATGATTGTATGAGTGCATGGGTAATGCCTGAGTAATTGCATGAGTGCAGGGGTAGTACCTGAGTTATTGAATGAGTGCATGGGTAGAGCTTGAATGGCAGGATTGGTGCAACAGTAATGCTTGGGTCATTGCAAGAGTGTATAGGTAGTGCCAGAGTGAATGACTGAGTGCAAGAGTAATAAGTAAATGATTGCATGAGTGCATGGGTACTGCCTGGGTGATTGCATGATTGCACGGATAGTGCCTGAGTGAATGGATTAGTGCAGGGGTAGTGCCTGAGTTATTGGATGAATGCATGGGTAGCGTTTGAGTGGAAGGATTAGTGCAACAGTAATGCTTGGGTAATTGCAGGAGTGTATAGGTGGTGCCAGATTGAATGACTGAGTGCAAGACTAGTGAGTGAATGATTGCATGAGTGCATGGGTACTGCCAAGGTGATTGCATGAGTGCAGAGATACAGCCTGAGTGAATGGATAAGTGCATGGGTAGCGCTTGAGTGGAAGGATTGGTGCAATAGTAATGCTTGAATCATTGCAAGAGTGTATAGGTAGTTCCAGAGAGAATGACTGAGTGCAAGAGTAGTGAGTGAATGATTGCATGACAGCATGGGTACTGCATGGTTGATTGCATGAGTGCAAAGATACTGCCTGAGTGAATGGATGAGTGCATGGGTAGTGCCTGAGTGATCGGATGAGAGCATCAGTACCACTTGAGTGGAAGGATTGGTGCAACAGTAATGTTTGAATCATTGCAAGAGTGTATAGGTAGTGCCAGAGTGAATGACTGAGTGCAAGAGTAGTGAGTGAATGATTGGATGAGTGCATGGGTACTGCCTGAGTAATTGCATGAGTGCAGATTTAGTACCTGAGTGATTGGATGAGTGCATGGGTAGCGCTTGAATGGAAGGATTGGTGCAACTGTAATGCTTGGGTAATTGCAAGAGTGTATAGGTTGTGCCAGAGTGAATGACTGAATGCAAGACTAGTGAGTGAATGATTGCATGAGAGCATGGGTACTGCCTGGGTGATTGCATGAGTGCAAAGTTACTGCCTGAGTGAATAGATGAGTGCATGGGTAGTGCCTGAGTGATCGGATGAGTGCATGGGTAGCGCTTGAGTGGAAGGATTGGTGCAATAGTAATGCTTGAATCATTGCAAGAGTATATAGGTAGTGCCAGAGTGAAAGACTGAGTGCAAGAGTAGTGAGTGAATTATTGTATGAGTGCATGGGTAATGCCTGAGTAATTGCATGAGTGCAGGGATAGTACCTGAGTGATTGGATGAGTGCATGGGTAGCGCTTGAATGGAAGGATTGATGCAACAGCAATGGTTGGGTCATCGCAAGAGTGTATAGGTAGTGCCAGAGTGAATGACTGAGTTTGCTCATTGTTTGCTCGATCGTTGCTACGTTCTGTTCGCAACGTAACCAATTAAGAGCTTGCCTTATGACAAGGATAGTCCTCTGACACTAGACATCTCTATTATTCGTATCCTTGCCAGAGAGCCTGTTTTCAACATGTGGATGCACCTTTCCGCATTACGAGAAATTGCTAATCACCTACATAAGCATAATATGGGTGGTCCATGCACCATAGACACCATAATTATCAGGTACCCCTGACCTAGTTCGCTCCGGATGATAAATAAGTCTGGACACCCAGGATGTAGCCACACCAACCATGACCTTGTTGTTAAATAATCTCCTAATCTAGGTCTACTGTTTTCCTTGTTTTTATTCCCTATCCCTATCCCCTTCCCCTTCCCCTTCCCTTCTTCAGGTATCAGATCGCCAGGCCATCTAGGACCTGGGTCTTCTCTGCAAGTCTGGTTACCAGTACAACATACAAATTTCTGAAACAGCCTTGCGATAGTGCTAGAGTTGAACTATTTTTCTCCTCACGGTCCTGATGAAGTGCCACTAGACCCGCTAGGGGCTACCATTGACATGAAACATGTCGACCACATACACCACACAGGCCCTGTAGGACCATTACATCCATTCACGGCCACTCTCTTTTAATTAGGCTAGTTCCCCCAGCAATAAAATTATTAGGAAGGGTTGTCCTAGACCTATTTTATAAATCACCCACACACTCATTGCACTACCCAGCCCACACACTCGCACACATCATACAGCTTCATCAAAAAAGATCTCCGCCAAAGAGCCTCTTTGTTGGTGCCCGTCGGGCATTGCAGCGCCGGCCCGACAAGGAGCAGGCCCAATGATCAAGCATGACCCCAGCAATCTCCACCACCTGCGCCTCTATCAGCCAGCACCCCCGAATCTGCTCTCAATAACTAGCCCTAGAATAACAGCACAAATCTCTGTATCACTCTCATACTACCCTCTAAGGACGGCTCTGGAAACACTTTCCCACCTTCCCTAAAGGGAGCTTGCCCCCGTCCTACCTAGACACAATGCCTTCTGCCACGTCAGCCCACACCTTCCCCTCTTCTGCGAACCACTTAAAACCGCACGGCCTGAACTCCTTCTCGATCAGTTTCCTGCCTAACCTCTCACCCAAAGCGAAAAAAAACTTTAATCAAAAACTGATCAGACAACATCCTGAATCATTGTTTGCAGACATCTACCACTGCTCCTCCAAAGGACAGGTAAAAATGGATCTCATTTTCCACACTGAAAGACCCGACATATTGAACTCCATCCTCAGATCGCAGCTCAATATTTACAAAACAACTAACACTTCACATAGCTGCAAACTGACACTATCAGCTCCAAACCGCACACTGTACTGGAAATACCACTGTGACCATCTACTCTAACGGCACAGTCCTGATACAAGTCAACAACGACAATTTAGAGTCCTTTGACGCCCTCTTCCCATCTCTCCGGACTGCTCCCTCACACGCACTCCTCCCCTACTCCTCCCCCTGAAGAACCGGACCCGCCATCAGAACTCACCCACCTTTCCGGTGCTCCCTAGTAACCACACCCGCCCTTCGACATGCAACATCACCCTCACCACCCCCAGAGAGAACAAGACCCCAATACTTCCCCCCTCCAGCTTTCACCCCCACCTGCTACCTGCCCTCCATCCACCTCAATCCACCTCGAACAACTCTAACACACAATCTCTGACTCCCAACCACCTCCTCAAACCCACATGCAAAAAATCACTGAAACACCAACACGACCCCCGCCACCCTGCACTCACGGCCCAGCCTAGAACCCACACGGACAACACAACCACAATAAGGCAACCCAACAATGTGAGACTCTCTCCCCCAGGTCTAACATACCCGCCCTGGACCCGCCCGGGTACCTCACTGACTTAGAGACTAGGCAGCGACTCACCCTGCTGGAAACCCAGATAGCAACTATAATCCAGGGTTTTAGCAAAATCCTATCCAACCTTGCCACGCCCCATCAGCCTCGGCGTACCCGCTCCTTCCCCACCCATTCACAACAAAGGCCTTCCAAGGCTCCCCACCAGAGGTGGATCTCTACCCCCTCTCAAATCAGAGACCCAAAAGATTTAGAGATGCAATGTCTGAGAGTGAAGCGGCAGTCCTCGCCTCCTCGTACGACAATCCTATTACTGTCACCCTCCAATCCAAAATCCAGGTGATCACCAGACTAGGAAGAGACCAGGCCCCTCTGAAATCCCCCAGACCCCCGGCCACCCGCACTATCATCCCCCCAGCCCCCCGAACGAAGAAACCCAAAACAGAGACGACCCCCACCAACTGCATGCTCATAAACTGCAGATCAGCCACCAAGCATGCCACAGAGCTAGCAGAATCCATCCTCACTCACGACATAGACATAGCATTCATCACCGAAACTTGGCTAAATGATTCCTCCCTACCACTCCTGGACACTCTCATCCCCCCAGGCTTTGCATTCACCAACAAAGATAGAAAAGACCAAAGAGGAGGAGGCATAGCAATCATCCACAGAGACAATATTTCCGTGACGGAAACAGACTCCTTCAACTACAACACCTTTGAATGCCTAACCGTCAACATCAACACTAGCAACAACAAAACACTAATCTGCCACCTTATCTACCACCCCCCCAGGCAACTCCACCACATTCACTGAACACCTGTCTGACCTGATTGCCCGCTGCTCTCTCCGAGATGCGAATAACTTAATTCTAGGCGACCTCAACCTACACTGGAATGAAGAAAACAACCTGCTAATCCAGAACCTGAATGAGCTGCTACACAACAACAACCTTACCCAACACTGCACAGAGGAAACTCACAACAAAGGAGCAATACTAGATGCCATTATCGCCAAACGTGACACAGTCACGATAAACCACACCCTGCCCATGGATTGGTCAGATCATCATTTATTCCTCTTCCACCTCACTCAACCGATCACTTTCCAACCCCCCACCCAAGACCATCCCAAATGGACCAGAAACCTCACTCAGATCAACATGACTGACCTGGAGGAAAGGGTTAACTCCCTCCTCACTACTTCCGCAGATGATCTATCCACTACAGAACTCACTGCCCATTACAACACAACCTTGTCATCCATTCTAGACCAAGTAGCCCCCCTGAAACTAAAAAAACCAGGAACATCCCATCTAGATCCTGGTTCAACACAGACATTAACAACGAAAGGAGACAACTTAGAGCTACAGAAAGACTATGGAGAAGCAACCCCTCCACAAGCCTACTCGAACAACTCAAAACAGCTCGAAGGAAGTACAAAAAACACATCTGCAGCGAAAAATCCACCTTTTTTTGCTCCGCCCTGGAAAACGCAAAAAACAGACCCAACAAACTGTTTAAAATCATCATGCAACAAACCTCCAAGCCCCCCGAATCCTCTATGCCGGCCTCCAAGGAATTGTGCGAAAACTTTGCCAACTTCTTCGAAGAAAAAATCACCAAGATCGAGCTCTCACTAGACATCAACATCAACCCCGCCTGCAAAAGCCTGCCTCCAGTGACAATAGAAAGCGCGTGCTTGCACCCCACGAAAACATGGAAATCCTTCAACTCCATCCCGGAAGCCGAGATCCTCAAGCTAATCTCCACCTCCAAACCCGCTTCTCACGTCCTTGACCCTATACCCAACCAATTGACCAAACAACTAAAACTCACCATTGCCTCGTTCTGGTGCAGGGTGATCAACAGCTCCCTGAAAACCGGCATCATACCTGAATGCCTCAAAGTCGGCCAAGTCACGCCACTACTAAAAAAAACACCCCTTGACTGTAAGGACCTGAATAACTTCAGACCCATCTCCAATATCCCCCTCCTATCCAAAATCCTCGAAAAATGCATCCTCTCACAACTGACTCAACACATGGACAACATTAACCTTCTTGATCCCCACCAATCGGGGTTCAGAAAAGGCTATAGCACCGAGACTGCGATCCTCAACATCACAGACGATATCCACAAATCACTCTATACCGATCAATGCTGCCTACTCATTCTCCTGGACCTATCGGCAGCCTTTGACACGGTTGATCACCAACTACTCATCACCTACATGAAAGGGTAGGTGCTGATGAGGTGGTCTTACGCTGGTTCTCCTCCTTCTTACACAACCGTTCGCTAAGGATAAAAATCAAAAACTTCACCTCCGACCTACACCCCGTCAGCAGGGGCGTACCCCAAGGTTCAGTGCTCTCACCACAACTGTTCAACATATACATGGAACCCCTCACTACCATTAACCCTGAGCGTAGGACTACGCTACGCTCGCGTAGTTTGCGCAACTACGCGCTACGCGAATTGAACAGTGCAAAAACGCGTAGCGTAGCGGGCATTTTTTGCTTGCTCGCGCTCCTCAACGTCAAGTTGGCGACCGCGAGCGAGCAAAATGACATCCCGGCGAGACTTTTTCCTTGTTCGCAATCAGCAACATCAAGTTGCCAATCGCGAGCGTGGAAAATAAACCTCCCGGTGAGATTCTCAACGCGGGGAGGTCAGGTTTCTCATTGTGAGTGGTCGCGTATGCTCGCGACCGCTCGCGATGAGAAGCTACCAGTCCGCGTTGAGAAAACTGCTGCTCGAGTACAAATCTACTCGAGCGGCAGAAAATGACCGCTTGCACTGTGCAAGATGCCGTTTGCAATGATTGCACAGTGCGGACAAGCATCCGGCACTGTGCAATCAGTGCGAACAGCATTTTCCCTACCGCACTACGCAGTTCGCGTAGCTACGCGTAGCTTGCGTAGTGCGAAGTGCACTTCGCATAGCTACACATAGCGCGACTACGCGAACTACGCCCAGGGTTAACTACCATACTTAAAAATGCCAACATCCCCTTCCACCTATATGCAGATGACACCCAGATCTATCTAGAAACCTCCTCCTTAGATGACATCCTCAGACTTAATGACACTCTAAAAGAAATCCAA
This sequence comes from Calotriton arnoldi, assembly GCA_963921515.1. NCBI lineage: Eukaryota > Metazoa > Chordata > Amphibia > Caudata > Salamandridae > Calotriton > Calotriton arnoldi. The sequence continues at coordinate 876,555 of CAWUFW010008225.1, forward strand.
CATTGGCTGCCTCTAAATCACCTAAAACTCAATCAAGACAAAAGTGAGACCCTCCTCATCTCCAACAAAGAAGAGAACCCTCAAATTGCAGAATGGCTTAAAGCTATGGATGCTCTCAACGGTAATCTCACTCTTGCAAACTCCGTAAAATCACTAGGAATCACCCTAGACCCAAAACTCAACATGGACAATCACATTAAAAACTCCGCAAAGAGTGCCTTCCTCAATCTGAAGCTACTCAACAAAATTAAACCATTCATCCCTACCAAAGATCTCAAACAAGCCACCCAATCACTGGTGCTATCCAGACTCGACTATGGGAATGCAACCCTCACTGGTACAACAAAATCCCACCTAGCTCCCCTCAAAACAACCCTCAACGCAGCAGCCAGAATGGTCACTGGAATCAGGAAATACGATCACATTTCACCAGCACTAAGAGAACTAAAATGGCTCCCAGTCGAACAGCGTGCTAGCTTCAGAACTGCCTGCCTCACGCATAAAGCCCTACACACAGGAAAACCAGACTATCTGGCCGCCAAACTCAAGAGGGCTGGTCAGACAAGAAACCTCAGGAGCTCCAACACCCTACTCCTCATCCCTATGAAAACACGCAAACAAAAAACCGCTGCAAGGTCCTTCGCCGGAAACGCGCCCAAAATCTGGAACTCCATCCCAGCAGATATCAGAACTATCTCGTCCTTCACAAAATTAAAAAAACACCTAAAAGCCCTCTTCCTCAACCGCGCCCTCTCGAATGGATAGATGCCGCCTTAACGCAAACCCCGACTCTGCTGCTCTCCTACTTTGTATCACTAAGACCTACCTCAATTCAACCCAAGACAATGTGCAATCAACGAGGTTACCTCAGGACTCACGTACTACCTCACTACTGCACTGCACACTTGGACTTCTGAACCATTTTGTATAACACTGCTCTATTATTTAACTCTTGCGAAAAACTGTTGTAAAGAACTCCGATACCCCCGGGTCCGGCCAGCGCTATATAAAACTCCTTAAATAAATAAATAAATAAATGACATCCTTCGGGGTGTGTGAGGGCACTTTTTAGAAATACCTGAATTTCCCTCCTTCTAAGGAACTGCATACACTTTGACACACATACATTTCCAGAGACCAATACAAGCTAACCCAATCACTAATCCTTCTACCAACGAATCTTAAACCTCACTTTTGTGCTACAGCGTCACTATTCAGCAACTACTGTGAGTGTTGGGCCTAGCCAAATGCAAAGCAGCAAGTTTTCCCAAGTGTCTGTTAAAAGCCTCACTATACTCTGAAAACCATGCATGCATGTGTCTGTACCTTTTCCTAGTGCCATCATGTGTAAAAGAAACATACAAATACATGTATACCAGTGTTTTACACCTCTACCATCTTTATAGGTATAACACATGTGAGAATACATGAGTAAAAAGACACATACTTGAGTCATAAGACTACAAAGTCCCTTAACCTTGACAGACTGCACTTTCCATTTCAAAGGACACCTAAAATTATGCGGCATATTTGATATGTACATTTCCATCGACCAATACAAGCTAACCTAATCACTAATCCTTCTACCAACAAGTCTTAAACCTCACTTTTGTGCTGCAGCTTCACTATTCAGCAACTAATGAGAGTGTTGGGCCTAGCCAAATGCAAAGCAGCAAGTTTTTCCAGGTGTCTGTTAAAAGTCTCACTATACTCTGAAAACCATGCATGCATGTGTCTGTACCTTTTCCTAGTGGCACCATATGTAAAAGAAACATACAAATACATGTATACCACTGTTTTATACCTCTACCATTTTTATAGGTATAACACATGTGAAAATACATGTGCAAGCAGACACATACTTCAGTCATGAGACTACAGAGTCCCTTAAACTTGACAGACTGCACTTTCTATTTCATACACATACCTAAAATTATGCAGCGTATTTAAAGTGTACATTTCCATAGACCAATATGAGCTAACCTAATCACTAATAATTCTGCCAACTAATCTTAAACCTCAATTTTGTGCTGCAACTTCACTCTTAAGCAACTACTGAGAGTGTTATGCCTACCCAAATGAAAAGCAGCAACTTTTTCCAAGTGTCTGTTAAAAGTCTCACTATACTCCTAAAAACATGCATGCATGTGTCTGTACATTCTCCTAGTGCCATCATGTGTAAAAGAAACCTACAAATACATGTATACCAGTGCTTTACACCTCTATCATCTTTATAGGTATAACACATGTGGGAATACATGAGCAAGCAGACACATACTTGAGTCATAAGCCTACAAAGTCCCTTAAACTTGACCGACTGCACTTTCCATGTCATACACATACCTACAATTATATGGTGTATTATATGGTGTATTTGAACTGTACATTTCCATAGACCAATACGAACTAACCTAATCACTAATCCTTCTACGAACAAGTCTTAAACCTCACTTTTGTGCAGGAGCGTCACTATTCAGCAACTACTGTGAGTGTTGGGCCTAGCCAAATGCAAAGCAGCAAGTTTTTCCAAGTCTCTGTTAAAAGTCTCACTGTACTCCTAAAACCATGCATGCATGTGTCTGCACCTTTCCCTAGTGGCACCATATGTAAAAGAAACATACAAATACATGTATACCACTGTTTTATACCTCTACCATTTTTATAGGTATAACACATGTGAAAATACATGTGCAAGCAGACACATACTTCAGTCATGAGACTACAGAGTCCCTTAAACTTGACAGACTGCACTTTCCATTTCATACACATACCTAAAATTATGCAGCGTATTTAAAGTGTACATTTCCATAGACCAATATGAGCTAACCTAATCACTAATAATTCTGCCAACTAATCTTAAACCTCAATTTTGTGCTGCAACTTCACTCTTAAGCAACTACTGAGAGTGTTGTGCCTACCCAAATGAAAAGCTGCAACTTTTCCCAAGTGTCTGTTAACCCCCTGGCCGCGGCAGTAATTCCGCCGCAGCGCTGGGGGGTGGTGGGTGAGCGCGGCGCCGCCATGCTTGTGACGGAACCACGCCGTCATGAGCCACGGGCGGCGTGTGCTCATGACGGCGTGGTTCCGTCATGGCCCGCCCGCTCATTAGCTCGCCCGCACAGGCGGGGGAATTAATGCCGCGTGGGCGGAGCGGCAGCCGCATGACGGAACCACGCCGTCATGAGCACACGGCGCCCGTGGCTCATGACGGCGTGGTTCCGTCATAAGCACGGAAAGGGTTAAAAGTCTCACTATATTCCAAAACCATGCATGCACGTGTCTGTACATTTTCCTAGTAGCACCATGTGTAAAAGAAACATACAAATACATGTATAGCAGTGTTTTATACCTCTACCATCTCTGTAGGTATAACACATGGGAAAATACATCTAGCCAAATGCAAAGCAGCAAGTTTTTCCAAGTGTCTGTGAAAAGTCTCACTATACTCCTAAAACCATGCATGCATGTGTCTGTACCTTTTGCTAGTGGCACCATGTGTAAAAGAAACATACAAATACAAGTATACCTGTTTTTTATAACTCTACCATCTTCATGGGCATAACACGTCAGAATACAAGTGCAAGTAAAAATATACTTCAATCACTACACCATAATGCACTTTCAATTATGCGGCGTACTACATCTGCACCTTTTCACACACTCATATAAACTACCATAATCACTAATCCATCTCCCAATGTACACATGTTACTTTGCACAAACTATTTCATATATCATTTCATTACAATAAAACAACTACAATAGACATCTGTACATTTGATAACATATTTCAAACATTACACTACAAGAGTAAACCACTGCTCCATAATACATAACACACCTTATTAAATTCTTACTCACCTTTGAAATAGTTTTGTAGAATATCAAATATCAGAAACTCATAAAAGATTTTCTTTTGCACACAATAAATGTCATGCAACAGTCTAAGCAAGGTGAAACCAGTAATGGCAAACTTTCCCTCTCTTTCTGCTCACAAATAAATGTAAGTAACAAATCACATTGCTTCCTACATTATTTCAAAGTGTGAAACACATTTCTATTGGTTAGACATATTAATAACCCTTTCTAACTGTCTTCAAATACTGCTCGAACTGGTTCTGTATTTTTTGGATTCGCGACTCCGGCGTGGTACCGCAATTCAGCGTCGCGATGAAGCCGCAAACCCTTACGGGAGTTCAAAATCCTATCCCTAATAATACTAGTATACTTTCTTAACAACACACTAGTTCTACACATACAAATGACTTAGAAACCCTTAATTTAGAAACATATCACTTATATTTTAAGTTTCTATTTCACATTTTAAATCCACTGTTAAGTTTCAACCCTTACCCCGTTGTGCTGAATCCCAGTTTCCATAGTAACACTTTCTGCAACATTCAAGTGTACTGCAAGGTCACAAGTTCACCATATTTTCAAGTTCGGCACACAAGCTTACAAATGCAAACAGCATGTATGGTTGGCTTTAGCAAAATATTACCTTATCCTATCTACTGTACCTTGCAAACATTTTTTAATAACCAATCAGAAACATGATTCCTCAGCAAAGTAACATGCATCCTATTTTTGAGTGCACAATGTTGATGAACAGCCAATCACTTATTAGCTTTTTTTTAAAAAAACATCTTCTCCACCATTTTAGATACCTCTCATTTTACCAACTGACTATCTCAGCTACAGACATCTTTTCATTCCTCCTAGACATCTCTTCAAGATGCTGACAGTGTGGATTGTAGGGCACAGCTATGTTTTCTGGTGCAAAAGGTATACTGAACACAGAGGTATTGACAAAGGCCTAGGTTTGCAAAATGTGGATATTAAATGGATTGCACAGAGAGGATTAAAGTGGCACCAATTGATACCTTTGGTTAAGTCCTTTTTGCATCTCCAACCCCCTGACCTCATGATTGTGCACTGTGGTGGCAATGACCTAGGCACATTGACTGGGGTTGGGCTGGAAAAACTAATGAAGGATGCCTTTGCCCAATTGATGTTGCTTTTGCCTCAAACTGTCTTCGTATATTCTAATATATGCCAAAGACAAAAATGGAAGTGGTCAAATCAATTCTGTCCACAGATTGAGAAAGCTAGGAAGAATGTCAATAAAGCTGTTTCTGCTTACCTCAGAGACCATAGGATGGGCTCTATCTATAACAACAATTTACATTTTGATATGGATGACATCTACAGAAGTGATGGAGTGCACTTCACAGATAAAGGAAACAGTGTTTCTCAACAACCTTAAGCTGTGCGTCCGCACTTACATGTAGCTACAACAAAGTCAGATTGAAAACAAGGGCTCTTTTTAGAGCCACCCTATAACTTAACTTTTTTTTTTTTTTTAAACATACATACTCTTTTTTTTTAAGGGGTGGATTCGCGACCCCGTTGCAAACCCATCGCAAAAGCAGGAATTTAATGTACTACAACACAATACACTCTTCAACTTTGTTATGTTATGTTATAAAATTTTATATAGCGTGCAGCTGCCCCACCAAAGAGACGTCCCAGCACTGACAGAAGAGAAAGAATGGGCCCCTAGTAAGAACTAGGGCCTACAGCAAAGGAAAAAGATGTGTTTTGATTGCCTTCCGGAATGCCAGGTAGTTGTTCAAGCTGCGGGTCTGTAAAGGAAGAGAGCTCCAGAGTTTTGCTGCCATTGTGCGAAAAGAGTTTATTATATAATTAATAACTCTATCAAAATTTATTGTGAAAAAATAACTTCAAACTCACTATCTTTTTTAAAAAAGGTCAAAAATGCAACACAACCTTCTAAATACTATATTATTAAATTATGTATTTGAGGTGCAACCGCGAATCCATCGTGACGTTACACGGGGGGCCTCGCTGAGACTTGTGATGGGGTAGTGACTCCAAACACGAGAAAAACAAATACCCCACTCAAAAAAATACTACTCAAAGTCTGCCCCAGGGACCCCATCCCCCGAGGCACAGCCATTTAAAAAAAAAAAACACTTTTCCCCTCTCGCTCAGGCATCTTTTGCCCCGGGGACCCCATCCCTCAGTGCATGCCCTAATGTTGGAGACCACGGGGGGAGCCCCAATGCCCCCGCCGTCCCTGGCTGCTCCCTGCCTCCTGCGGGAGGGGGCATTGCTTTTGGACAAGGGGAGCTGCAAACAAGCAGCTCCCCTTGTCCAAAAGCAATTTGCTTCACTTCATGGACGCAAGAGCAGGTTTTCTGCTCTCACTTCCTTGAACCGAAGCAGAAGTTTGCAATGGCAGGGCTGGAGCAGTGCTCCTGCCCTGCCATTGCAAACTGCAATGTCTTGGGGGTGGGCACCCCGGGACATTGCTGGAGCCGGTCCTGGAGGGTGGAGGTCCCCAGGGCCATGAAGGGCTCCTGGAGGGGGCCCACGTGACCCCCACACCCATATAAACAGAAATGCCCCGGGGAGGTGGCAGTCCCCGGGGCAACGCAGGGGGGCAGGAGCCACCCCCTTGCAGTTTTTTTTTACAAGCCCTGGGGAGGTGGTGGTCCCTGGGGCTGATGGGGCCCCCACGGGCCCCCACATTACAAATCTGCATTGCCCCCGGGACCTGGTCCACCTGGGGGCTTCTAGAAAACGTAGCGCGGGAGAATGTGCTTCTTTTTTTCTGTGGGATTTGCGGACCCTACGCGAGTCCCGCTGAAATTTTTTTTTAAATGCTTTTTTTTTGGCCCTTGGGGTCCCTGTGGGAACCCCTGAGCATGTCTAGGGGGTAAGGGTGTTTCTACCCTGTCCCCTTATCTTGTTTTTTTACCTTTTTTCTTGTGACTCGGTTGAACCGAGTCACAAGATGGCTGCCAACACTTTTTAGTTTGCAGTGTTGGCAGCCAATCAAAATAAAACTCGTGCTCGGGAGGGTTCATGGATCCACCGCGGTCACCAGATATCGTTCGCATTTTATTTTTGAATTTCTCAAAAACTACTCAACAGATTTACACCATTTAAAGCAAAGAGTGCACTCTGAACCAAGAGCTACGTCTCTGCCAAATTTGGTGCAATTCCGTTCTGCAGTTTGGGCTGTAGCTGGGACAAAAACTTCCTATGGAAATTAACATGGAGAAAACGTGTTTTGGGAACCCCCTTTTTTCTCGGCCCCCGCTTGACGATTCACCCCTAAACTTTCAAGACAGGAGCTCACCATAGTGCCTCATTAGTTTTGAAAATTTTGCAAAGATTCGTCAAACGGCGCCAAAGATATTAACAAATCAAAAAACTCTTTTCCTGTGGAAACTAGGTCCTAACTATAACTATCTACTGGCGACCGATATATATATATTCTTTTATTATCTACTGGCGGTCGCCAGTAGATAGTTATAGTTAGGACATATTATCCATAGGAAATTCGTAACATTCTATTCCCAATAACTTTGGCGTTGTTTGACGAATCAATGCGAAATTTTCAAAACTAGTGGGGCACTCCGGTCCGCTCCTGTCTTGAAAGTTTCGGGGTGATTCATCAAGCGGGGCCGAGAAAAAGGGGTCCCAAAACGTGTTTTCTCCATGTTAATTCCCATAGGAAATTTTAGACACGGCTACAGCCCGAACTGCTGAACGGAATTACACCAAATTTTGTAAAAGGTAGCGCTTGGTTCAGAAAGCGACCTTTTTTAAATGGTGTAAATCCGTTCAGTAGTTGCTGAGAAATTCAAAAAATAAGAGTCAAAAAATCAATTTCCCATAGGAAACTTTATGCAAGGCTACAGCCAAAACTGCTGAACGGAATTACACCAAATTGGGCAAAAAGGTAGTGCTTGGTTCAGAAAGCACCCTTTTAAAAATCCAAAATAAAAGTTTCGATATTTATGGCCGCGGTGGATCCGCGCACCCTCCCGACCACGAGCTGCATGCTAATTGGCTGTCAACACTCCAAACCAGGAAGTGTTGGCAGCCATCTTGTGCATCGGTAGAATCGAGGCACAAGAAAACAGGAAAAAAAAACGCGAAAAACGCAAAAAGGGAGCAGGGTAGAAACACCCTGACCCCCTAGGCCTGCTTAGGGGGTCCCACAAGGACCCCCAGGGCCAAAAAAAGCATTTTTTTTTGTTTTTAAATCTGCGCGAATTTCAGCCAAAATTTTTAAAAAAAACGAAGCGCGGGCTCTTGCGCTTCGTTATTATTTAGCCCCCGGGTGGGGGCATGTAAAATTGAAATTGCGGGGGGCCCAGGCAGGCCCCCGCAGGCCCGGGGACCGCCACCCCCCGGGGCTTTCATATATATATATATATATATATATATATAGCAATACAGTACAATGCTCATATACCCGTGCTAGAGCTCTGCGGTGAGACATCCTGCATGCGGGTCTTTGACGAATGGAAACTCCATCACGCAACACCTGAAGGGATTTGCAGACTGAACATGCGCCGCTCACTGAGTCAACAAGGCTGCGACATCATCCTTTGAGCAATGTTTAAAATGTTCGCTCCACATTTGCAAGACCATCGGAACGCCATCTGGAGTTGATTAAAGAGAGTTTTCCTAGACAGCATTACTTTTCCATAATGCGGTTAAATTACCATCCAGTGGGATTTAGTGAAACATGGACAACGCTACACCCACAACTTATTTTTAAGCTAAAATGTTGAAAGCGAACGCGCAGAATATTACTTGTGGTAAATTCTTGCTCGAATGAAAATCCAGCTTAAACCCAATGCATCAGAAAACTCATTACGGTCCTTGTTGCACATTTGAAATTGAGCCCGTCTCAGCATTGCTGTAAATGCGTTTTTCTGATGAGTTAGAGACTTCCTCGCGAGGCAGGGCTAAACTTACCTCACTCTTCTTTACGAGAGCCAACAGAACATATGTCAAGTGCAGGCAGGGTGACCAGGCATCCAGGATATGCTTCGGCGGTCGCGGTTTTTAGAAGGATCGACTAAAGAGAGGCGAGGCACGTTTTTGTGTTCAGGTGAAGGATTAGTTCAAAACCTTCATCAGAAAACAATTTTGTCAAGAAAGATGACGCTGTGCTTAAAAGTTACATGAAATTACCCTTAGTGAATCTTTCTCTGTCTTTACTATGTTAGTGAGCTGTCATTCAAGTCATTCTGTCTTGACAGTCTTACTTCTCTGTTTGTGGAATGTTACAATTTTTGGTTTTCGTGAATCTGATCACTTTATGCACAGGTACAGTTTGCATTTCACCCTCACTGGTGTCAATACAATAAGAATTATTTTCCATCTGGTAAAAAAAGGCATCCACATTACTTTTCGATACGTTTTAAAATTCCTAGTCAAGCTTCAAACTTTTCAAAATTTAAAATTTCATCAAGGACACATGGGCATGATATTTTTAGTTTAAACTGCTTACACGTTCCAACAAGATATTTAGGGTTGAGGAGATAACTAATGTTTATTGTAAAGTTTCTGCTTATGATAAAAAAAACAGAAACACTGGTCTATTTATCACTCACCACCTTATGCTTTAGGTGGCCCCGATAGCCAAAATTTACCATCAATATGCCATGGTGAACACATTCATACCTTGATGGTCCCAATATGATAAATATTACCATCACTATGTAAGGGTCACTAGGTAGGCATTATGCTGCCATGCAAGGCCGCAAAATGCCACAAACTACCAACAGTGAATGTAAGGGTCAGGGTTTTCCCCAGTGTCGACAGTCTTGCCACGGATGGTCTAACATTAGCAGTAATATGTGAGGGTCGGGTTTTTGCTCAAGGCAGTATTTACACAAATTGCCAAGAATAACTCTTAACAAACCGGGCCACATGGATGTACATATATGCACATGCGTGCACAAACACAGACGAGCACATAAACACACACACACACACACACAAGTGCACAGACAGACTCACTCACACATGTTCTAATCATACACTGACGTGGTGAGAAGTGTTGGTCAAGACAAATCCTGCGAAACAGTGCTCAAATGGTACTTCTACCTAACTGAGAAGTACTGGAAAAGTATAAGAACCCACTGAAAAGTGCTTTTAGTGAAGTGCTGGTAAACTGCTGCGGCCTTGCTGAGAAGTGCTGGTAGAGGAGTGCAGCCCTGCTGACAAGTGCTGGGCAGCCATGTTAATAAGTGCTGAAACTGCCCTGATTTCAGCAGATAAGTGGTGCAGTCCTACGGCAGCCGTGCAAAGACATGCTGGCTAGGTGTGCTGCCCTGCGACAAAGTGCTATAGACCACAACACTCCATCTGAGATCTTTTCACGGATCGATGGGAAATTTAAGTTGAGGTAGTTGCACACTGGCTCGGGACCCTTGTTTATGGTAAGACTGGAAAGACAAACGGTTATATTTCCGCTACAAGAAAGTTTTACTTTCTTCACTTACCTTCCACCAGCACCTGTAGGGGGTCACACTCCTTCAGTCGGATGCTCAGAGGACCGCTAGGCTCCGAACAGATCCTGGGCACATTTCCACACTACCTGGCAGTCCTGGCATCCTACTTGCCTAGTGACTGACAGTGGAGAGCCTTACAGAGCCACTCACACCTTGAGTAGGATGCCAGGCCCTGCCACTGGTGATGCTTGCTGAAAGGCAGTGCCTCATTAGTGGGCTGTGAGGCCCGTTGGGCCCACTACTGCCAAACAGATCACCGGCAATCAACGCTCTAAGTAGGCAAACTGTGTATGTCAGCTTGGCTCACTGGTCTCGCCAGCCAAGCCGAGAAGAGCAGTCTGTATTTTTCCTACGGTCACGCCAGAGTGAGAGGGTGTGAAAGACGAGGCACTGCCGACTCCCAAGGGAGGGAGCATGGGACGTGGGGGGTTGGGGTAGGGGTGAGGGAGCAACTTTACAAAATTATTTGATAATTAGCCTCGATGTTCAGATGTAGCTCACATCAAAGACTGGATAAGACACAACTTCTCCCAGAGAAAACTTTGTGAATCAGGCCTCATGTCTTCTAATGTCTTAGAAGTCGATCTTAAAGGCAGAAAGGCCTTGGTTATAGAGAAGTTTAAAAAAAACACGTTACAGCTAGTGTGCACGTTACAGCTACTGTGAATTCTGGCAATTAATGTCACTTTTTATATACTTATTGATTTCAAAAGAACACAACAGTGAATTACTCACTTAGACATCCTAGGAGTCTTTCCACTAGTACTCCTGTATCCACAAGTGGTTCCAGTGTAACACATACAAACATAATACCTGGAATTGTTAAGATCACTTTTTTAGTGCTGTGCCTAGTTTTATTCACTGAGCTCAAATATTTTTCCGTGATCGCTAAGAGACTGCTGACCTACTATGTGCTCGTATGGGCATTTAAAATCTGATCATGTATTTATATTTTTTAGGTCAGGCCTAAAGAAAGTTTTAGCTGTCTTGCTAGCTTAACATAATAAAAACTCAAACATTTGATACATATAGACCTATATCAAGGGCCTTCACTCATTGGTCTGTTCAACTGTCATTCACATTTTGCTTCTGCCCACCATGGCAAGCTGCATGGACCATGGGCCAGCCCACTTCAGGCACTGGCTGCCTTGTACTGTGAGAGGTGCGTTTTTCCTGAACACATGTCCACATCGGCCTAGAAAGTAGTGCACTTTGCTGCCACTGCTGGTGGGCCAATGCTTTCTTTGCCAGTGCTTTATTCTTTCCATTCTTTATCCTATTTGTTGTCATCATTGTGTGTTTACTCTTTGCCTGCAGGCTACAGTAATTTAAGGCCAACCGTATCTTTCCTTCCCACCAATTAGAATAATCTATTCCTATGATATGCATTCAACTAAAATCGATTTCTATTCCCGATAGGAAGCACCCGTATAGTTCAATTATATGTGATGGTTCATTTATTTACATATTTACTGCAAGCAACTGTCCGTTCAGATGTCAGCACATTTTCTGTTATTCTCTTTTTTTGTGGCATATGCTTGCAATAAAAAAAAGTAACCATTGCAGAAGCTTGCCAAGGCCAGCCCTATTGGCTTTGTCAGTGCTTGTTTTAGATATTTAGCACCCAACTCCAAACTGGCACTAACTAAATTAACCTATGTTTCCATATAGACACAAAAAGGCGGCCACCTGCACTAGCCCAGTTCAAATAGGAACCGCTATGCGCTTATACTGAGCATACGCGGGTAAGCCGCTCACAGGGCGTGCACTTCACTTGCGCAGGCCATCGGTCGGTTGGTGTGGCAAGAACACGCTGTGAGCACATTGGTGGTAGGTACATCCTTAACTGACAAAGGAGCACCCTCAAAGAAACTCACACTTCGGCCCTTCACGACCCTGCACCCAGACTGACCAGGTGAAGAATGCTCAGGCGGGCAATATTAAATCCCTTCCTGCATTGTCTAGCCATGCATAGCTACATATTACAAAATTCAGAGTTCACACCTATTTGCTTTACACCCCATTAATTATGGGTTGGAATGGAAAACGTACTTTTCAGAAAGCAAGCAGTATAAGGCTCGTACTCTGACATGTACTCTCATCCGTCACATTCATATTGGCTGGGCAGGGCCTTCTGATGTCAGAAGGCCCCTGTTCCCTCACCCACATGCGAGTCCAAAATAAGAAATGTCGGATGTGCACCTGACAGTTGTCTTGAAGGGTGGATAGGGGCGTCTGAGGCAGTTCTTGTACTCACCTGTAGGCAATCCTGCAGCACGCTAGTCCATTCTGTGAATCAGATATACTTGGTGTGATCCCACTCACAAATCTAAACTTACCACTTTGCACAGACCAGTCCTGAGAATGCAGGTTTGTGAAATCATGCCAGAAATGGCACTTCTGAGACACATAGAAGTTACAATGACTTGCCCTATGAGCAGAAAAGCTGATGTACTTTATATCTGGGCTCTGAGGCAAGCAAATCCCTATCCAAAAATGCAAGCACCTAACATGAACCATATAGGCTCTTCAACAAGCAAGCTGCCAAATTAAGATAGTGACACTTTGTCCCGGATCTAGAACCATACAAGTAGAATGGCAGTCTGCAGTGACAGCGAAGGGCCAAGTAGCAGGCATGTGCCATTACAAAATACTGTACAAAAACTCGGGTACAATTTAAACACAGACATGTACGCTAAAGCAAAGGTTCAAGTTGACAAAGGAAAGCAGATGGAAAACACATGCCATGGTGATCCAGTTACTACGTCACCCAATCCCAAACCGACCTGTCCTTTTTTTCAAAGATTGCATTCCATACACATACATTTTATACTCAATTATCAGCTTTTATTGGCATCACACTCTACTTCTCATCCTGACACGAATTAGAGGCTTCCTATAGCCAGACTTAGAGCCTGTCCACCAAACCTAGCCAATTCACAAGCCAGGCACCACTGTACAAGGAGAGCTACTCAGATTGGGCACGTACTGCATCTTACTTCAGCGTAAATCAGAGTTTGTGATTCGGATACATGGATACAACCTACTTTGTTTCCTTACTGTGTATCCCACTGCTTGTAAACTCAAAATCTATCCAATAAAAAAACTGCATCCAAAAATATGTAGATTCAAGAGAGATATACATAACTACTCCTGAGTAAAATCTTTACTGGCTTCCGGCATGTTACACTTGAGTATTTCATAATACTCCACAGACTGAACATAAACTCTGGTAGCGCCGCTCAAGTAGCGCAACCCATACTCCAGCACAGCCCGCACTGTGGCGCTCTCACCTCTTTACATCAATGTCCAGTTGGTAACGTTTATCTGAACTGGCTGGTTTACCACAATTCACAATCGTTACAAGTCAGGTTTGGTGGCCCAATGAAGTAATGCATCTACTATTGATCGGTGTTTGACTTCATGGTCATACATTTGACCCTCCAGAAGGGGATGATCCATTCTGGCTGGAATCGATCTGACCCATAGTACCCATTACAGCCCGATGGCTAACCTACTTTCAGATAGTTTTTTTTAAATACAACTAATACTCACAATACTGATTTTCTTACTAGTCCATCGCCTAAACTAGCCAGTCTAATTCAATTATTAACATGAAGTACTCCAAAAAAGCTACGGGGTTACATATGTGCTGCCATATAAAAATATTAATAAAGATAATCATGGTAGTCAGTCAAGTTGAAGTGCAACCCAACTACAAATGACCTGCTTCTCCCACATTGAGACCCTTGCATCACACTTAACTATTCATACATTGAATCCCTCAACTTTTAGTAATTAAAGCCTTTATTCGCTGCTCTGAACATTTGATTTTCTGAATTAGTCTAGTCAAGCTACAGTTATTTGGTGTACTTGTATTACTTTTAGCCCATATCATTATTTTTAATAACGACAGCTTCATTAGGACACATTGAAGGTGCATATAGGCTGCCCACCATCCACACTTTTACATCCGAGCCATCACCATGCATTATGTAGATTGTGTTCTTCAACAGGCAGTATGCCCGCATATCACACATACAAATATATTTTACTAAACTATTGTACACTTTGTGTAGATTTTCTATTATTAGCTCCAAAGGGGTGTTATTTTTTTCAGATAACTGGGACACAATTATGTCAGAAGATAGTCTGACTTCAAAGTTCAGCACTCTGACAATATTCTGGTCCTGCACCCTTGGATACTACCTTGCTTCACTTTTATGAAGCCAACGCTGATTCTACATGTCACCATATTCATCAATAATAATTATTTCATCACAATATTAACACGGTTACATCTTCCTTGAAGTGTATATAGACTTTACCTTCTATACCTTCCTTTCCATGGCAACAGTGCAAGTGATATTAATACTTTGAAGTTTTCATTTTGAATACAAATTGCAGAGCACCAGCAATGGTACACACTTGTTTCAGGAAAAAAGAGAGCACTGTAGTGAATTCTACTTGAACAGTGATAAAATGGGCAGGGAAGCAACACATGTGGACGAGTTACCATCAGCCTACTTCCACATTAACGCAATACATCTTTGGCTTCGAATTTAAACCTATGCGTGCATATCTTTTATAGCGAGCAGTCCCATTTGGCTCACGAAAGTACACCTCAAAGCTAATGATCCGAGATATATTCAATTCAATTCAAAATACCTTTATTTCGGCTATTAGAAGCCATAAAAGTGTGTGCAAATTAAATTAAAGTAATAAAATACATTTCATGGAATAAATAACAATAAAAACGAAGTCATAAAATACAATATAAAATCCGAAACAGGCTCGAATATTAGTAGCAACAAGGGAACGTGCTTCATGAGGCAGTTAAGAAAATAAAATTACCCACTATGTATAGGGAGGGCCCTCCTGCGAAGCAGCCACATGGCACCCAAAAATGTAGCTACAGCACAAGCATATAATGGCCAACAATCAGTTTTAAGTAAGCAAAGCGCACAGTGGTGAAGGGAGGGGGCGGGGCCTGAGGTGACATGTGTGAAAACACGCCCTGTGGCGCGTTTTAAGTTGGGGAATTAATTCCTCTTTAATCCTGAGGGCCCCTGGTGCCAACTAGCCCACAGGTACCTCCAGTAAGTGCCACAGGCCTGCGTTGCAGAGAGGTGGTCCAGACCACGCCCCTTCTTACACCTCTCTGCAACGCAGCTCTGTGGCGCTTACTGGAGGTACCTGGTGGGCTAGTTGGACCCCAGGGACCCTCAGGATTCAAGGGGACTTAATCCCCCAAATTACAACGCGCCAGGGGTGCGTTTGCAGAGTGGTGGAGAAAGGGGGCATGGCCTTTGTCTACCTCTCACTAATCCCACTGCGTGGGGCTTACTGGAGGTAAAAGGTAGGCTAGTTGGCCCCTAAAGGACACCCAGCAGTGAAGGGGACTTCAATCCCCATCCAAGAGCATGCCAGGGAGTGCGTTTGTAGAGTGGTGGGCAAAGTGGGCATGGCCTGGTACGAGTACTTACCAATGCTGCTGTGTGGGACTGACTGGAGGTAATAGTTTTGGAAGTTGGCCCCCAAGGATGTCGTCGGGGCCAACTACCCTCTTGTTACCTCCAGTAAGTCCCACACAGTGGGATTGCTAAGACGTCTTCGGAGGCCATGGCCCACTTTCTCTACCACTCTGCAAGCGTGCCTCGTGGCAGACTACGGGATGGGGGATGAAGTCCAATTTAGTCCTGAGGGAGTTTGGGGGCCAAGAATCCCTCCTGGTACGTCCTGTAAGTCCTACGCAGCGGAATTCCTGAGCGTTGGTTGGACGCCCAGCACCCTTTCTCCACCACTCTCCAAACGCGACTACTAGTTAAAGTAGCATATTTCTGCACCTCTGACTTAGAGGTAGTTTTAATCCCCCTGCCCTATTATGTACTAGGGCCTTACAGAGGAGCTCATGCTAATCACAGGGGTACCCCAACGCATAGTGTTCCCTAGAGTATGTAGGTGTTTTCACTGTATTGTAAGTGTCTTTTTTATCATAGCACTGGCTCTAGGCCTGGTTAGTCAGAGTCAGTTACCACCAGTACCCGTCTGAAAAAGTTGTGGGCACAGGATGATTTTGGAACAAGGCCTCTTTCTGCTCCTCTGTTGGTTCTTTCTGCACATGTCTTGCTTCTTCCTGCACTTTTCTTCGTCTTTGTGGACTTCTGTTGCTTCTTTCTGCATTTTTTTGCTTCTTTCTGTGCGTTTTTCTTCTTTCTTCACATGTCCTACCTCTGTAGGCATAGTTAGAAACTAGCATTTAAAAAACCTTTGAAATTCACTGAAAAACCATAAGTTTCAGGGACGTTATAGTTAGAAATTAGCATTTAAAAAACCTTAGAAATTCACTGAAAAAACCATAGGTTTCAGGGGCGTTATAGTTAGTTGGACATTTTACTCGTACAAAACCAGTGAAATTCCCCCGTTATAGTTAGTTCAGCTAACTATAACTCGCACGCCCGCAATGCACTGCTGATGACGTCACATATTACATCACTCATGACATGGTCAGTGACATCACTCATGACATCACTGATGACATCTCAAATGACATCACTGATGACATCACTGATGACATCATCCTTGTGATAGAGTGGCAGACCTCCTCTCACCCTAATATAACCTTTGATACACACACTCAAAAATACAAACTAACATTTTCAAAACAATGGACATACCAATACCAGTTACAACATACCCATTCAGTAATTCCAAGATCTACACACACATTCACTCATTCACCAACAGTCCTATACAGTCACTCATACATGTACTCACTCATCATATGTACTCATACACCTATACATACTGTTACACACCGCCACTCATCCATAGAGTTACTCACACACATAGTCACACATGCAAACAAAGTATCAAACATCCATTTACTTGCATATACAGTTATACACACACCACCACACTTATTTCTACAGAAACTTACACATACTTACTCTCTTAAACAATCACTTATAGAAACACATACTTATTTATATAGGAACTCTTCCAATCTCTCACTCTCACATATACTCACTTATATACACCAATACTCACATATACTAGTTTAAAACATATGTAGTTACTCATAAAGACACTATTGAGACAGTCATTCACTCACTAACACACCCATATACACACTCATCCACCCATACAGTCCTGCACACATGCTGTCTTCAACACATACAAACAGTGAGTCACTCATTCATGCATCTATGCACTAAGTAATACCCCCCACCGAACCATACAGACACTCAGACACTCATACTGATACTCAAAAAACCAACTAATAACCCATATAGCCACTCATGTAGCTACTCACCAACCCATGCAGCCACTTATACACAAAGTGAGAGACTGATACAGATATTTACATATTTAAACATTACTCACTAACCCATGTATTCACTAAGATACACTTAATCAGTCAGTTATACAACCAATTTTACTAAAAAAATCATCCATTTAGACACATACCCATTTATTCTTCCATCGACCTTGAGATATACATATATAAAACATATTTAATTTTCACAAAAACACACATTCACTGGATGATGTCATCAGTGATGTCATTTGAGATGTCATCAGTGATGTCATGAGTGATGTCACTGACCATGTCATGAGTGATGTAATATGTGATGTCATCAGCAGTGCATTGTGGGCGTGTGAGTTATAGTTGGCTGAACTAACTATAACGGGGGAATTTCACTGGTTTTGTACGAGTAAAATGTCCAACTAACTATAACGTCCCTGAAACCTATGGTTTTTTCAGTGAATATATATATATATGAGGAATGGTGAGAGTAAAACCTCCTGGTGGATTGAATATCAGTTTTATTCTGGTGCCCCAATGGATAAGATTAAAAAAGAGAGAAGTGACAGGGACTTTGGAAAAGATACTTCCTATGCGAGGTCAACATGTTTCCCCCCTGGTGTGACCCTATCTGGTTTTAGGGGCATTTGTTAGGTCCAAATTGGTACAGCCACTCTGCAACAACAAATCTAAAACCTGATACCGGCCACAAGCTAGTAATCCAGGTGATACAGAGGATGGCCCACAATGCCTTTGTTACTGGGGTCCACCGTGGTACTGAATAATGGAGAGACAATGAATAATTTTAAAAGCATTCAAGGACATAACATGTGTATTTGTAAAGCACATGCTCACCCAAGAGTATCTTGGTGCTAACTAACAGATGTTGATTGTTACAAAACTCATTGGTACTCATTTTATCGACCTCAGAAGGATGAAAGGCTGAGTGGACCTGCCACCTTTTGAACCTGAGGTCGAACACAGGGCCCTACAGTGGACGCATTAGTCCACTAACCCACCAGACCTGACATGACAACATATAAATGTCTACTTCTGAAGTGATGTGCGTAGACCTGAGTGAAAAAAGTGAAACAAGTACCCTCCACCAATGTACACACTAGTAATGGTGGTGAAGTGAGGGGTAATCTAACCCGAATGTACTGCTTACTTTCAAGTCTCAAGAGGCCGCCTGGACCACAGGGCTGTATGACACAATGGTAAAGAAAAGAAAATCAATAGGGATCGCACAAACCGGGCAACTCTCTGGCAGTCAGATGAAGCTAGAAGGCCACTAGATACATGGACACTGTGAAAGGAGGTGCTAATTTGCTTGTCAACCTCTGTGAATATACCTGTGTGGCGGGCCTCTGTCATGAGATGACAACGTAGAAAGTACCAACCCTACTTGTGGGGATTGGACAATTCCCACTGACTGCATGGCATGACCGACTGCTGGCCAAACCAATTAAGTAGCCTCCTGGTCCTAGTATGACTTGGGTCGTCCTGTATTAACTCTTCAAACTCTGTGCCAGACCATCTGTTGGTTGCACAGCAAGGAGCAGCAATCTGAGAGTACATCTCAGTTTGGATTCCGGTCGCATTATACACAAGCGATCCTTGCTGCCCCCTTGCACATCATGTTCACCCCAAATTAACTTACTAATAGTACATTGGTCTTTTACAATACCTGGCATGTTTCACCTGGGGCAGACATTTACCTGCCTGTTAGCAATCAGCAGGGTTCTGTACAAGTAGCTAGAGTTGGTACTACCTACATTGTCACCTTTCACAGTACGCATACATCTAGGAGCCTTCTAGCTTCATCTGACTGCCAGAGATTTGCACGCTTTCTGCACTCCATGATAATCATTGATATTATTTCCTTTACCATTGTGTCTTATAGACCTCTGGTCTAGACGGCCTATTGAGGATTGAGAGTGAGCAGAACACCCATGTTATGGGTAAGATTGCCCTGACTCTGCCTCCATTACTATTGTGTATGTTTGTGGAGGGTACTTGTTTCACTTCTTTCACTCGGGTCTATGCACATCACTTGAGAGGTAGACCTTTATATGCTGTCATGTCCTTGAATGCTTTTAAAATTATTTGCTGTCTCTCCATTATTCAGTACCAAGGTGGAACCCAAATAACAAAGGCATTGTGGGCCATCTTCTGTATCACCTGGCTTACTATCTTGAGGCTGGTATCAGGTTTTAGATTTCTTGTTGCAGAGTGACTGTACCAATTTGGTACTGACCAATGTCCAGGAACTCCAGATAGGGTCACACCAGGGCAGAAACATTTTGACCTCTCATAGGAAGTATTTTTTCCAAACTCTCTGTCACTTCTGCTGGGCGTGAGTTATAGTTACCTCAACAAACTATGACAGCCGAATTTCTCTGGTTTTGTACGAGTGAAATGTCCAACTGACTATAACGTCCCTGAAACCTGTGGTTTTTCAGTGAATTTCTAAGGTTTTTAAATGCTAATTTCTAACTATAACGTCCCTGAAACCTATGGTTTTTTCAGTGAATTTCAAAGGTTTTTTTAAATTCTAATTCCTAACTATAACGTCCCTCAAACCTCAGATTTTTCAGTGAATTTCAAAGGTTTTTAAATGCTTATTTCTAAATATGCCTACATAGGTAGGACATGTGCAGAAAGAGGAAAGAAGGCGAGAGAAGTGCAGAAAGAGGCAACAGAAGTCTAGAAAGAGGAAGAAAGGTGCAGAAAGAAGCAAGAGAAGTGTAGAAAGAACCAACAGAGGTGCAGAAAGAGGCCTAGTTTGACTGTACCTTACAACAGACTCACACAAAGTAGCCTAATCACTAATACTTCTCCCAAGATGTCTTAAACCTCACTTTTCTCTTGAAGGTTGACTATTAATTGACTGCTAAGAATGTTAGGCCTACCTACCAAACATAAAACAGCAATCCTAAACATATCACTGTTGTAAGTCTGACCAAGTTTGTGAAGGTATGGTGCAGAAAGAGGGAAGAGGGGTGGAGAAAGAGGCAAGGGGCTGCAGAAAGAAGCAAGAGAGCTGCAGAAAGAAGCAAAAGAAGTGCAGAAATAAGGAACAGAGGTGCAGAAAGAGGCAAAAGGAGTGCAGAGAGAGGGAAGAGGGGTGCAGGAGGAGGCACGAGGGGTGCAGAAAGAAGCAAGAGAGGTGCAGAAAGAAGCAAGAGAAGTGCATAAAGAAGCAACAGAGAAGCAGAAAGGGGGAAGTGGGGTGGAGAAAGAGGCAAGAGGATACAGAAAGAAGCAACAGAGTTGCAGAAAGAAACAAAAGAAGTGCAGAAAGAAGGAACAGAGGTGCAGAAAGAGGCAAGAGGTGAGCAGAAAGAGGAAAGAGGGGTGCAGAAAGAGGCACAAGGGTTGCAGAAAGAAGGGACAGAGGTTCAGAAAGGAGCAAGAGAAGTGCAGAAAGAGGGATGAGGGTTGAAGAAAGAGGCAAAAGAAGTGTAGAAAGAAGCAAGAGAGTTGCAAAAAGGGGGAACAGGGGTGGAGAAAGTGGCGAGAGGTGTGCAGAAAGAAGCAAGAGAGGTGCAGAAAGAAACAAAAGAAGAGCAGAAAGAAGGAACAGGGGTGCAGAAAGAGGCAGGAGGGGAGCAGAAAGAGGGAAGAGGGGTACAGAAAGAAGCACGAGAGGTGCAGAAAGATGCAAGAGTAGTGCAGAAAGAAGCAACAGAGGTGCAGAAAGAGGCAAGAGGGGTGCAAAAAGAGGGAAGAGGAGTGCAGAAAGAGGCACGAGGGGTGCAGAAAGAAGAAAGAGATGTGCAGAAAGAAACAAAAGAAGTGCAGAAAGAAGGAACAGAGGTGCAGAAAGAGGCAACATGGGTGAAGAAAGAGGGAAGAGGGGTGAGAAAGAGGTAAGGGGGTACAGAAAGAAGCAAGAGAGCTGCAGAAAGAAACCAAAGAAGTGCAGAAAGAAGGAACAGAGGTGCAGAAAGAGGCAAGAAGGGTACAAAAAGAGGCAAAGGGGTGCAGAAAGAGGCGAGAGGTGGAGAAAGAAACAAAAGAAGTGCAGAAACAAGGAACAGACATGCAGACAGAGGCAAGAGGGGTGCAGAAAGAAACAAAAGAAGTGCAGAAAGAAGCAAAAGAGGTACACAAAGAGGCAAGAGGAGTGCAGAAAGAGGGAAGAGGGGTGCAGAAAGAGGCATGAGGGGTGCAGAAAGAACCAAGAGAGGTTCAGAAAGAAGCAAGAGAAGTACATAAAGATGCAACAGAGATGCAGAATGGGGGAAGTGGAGTGGAAAAAGAGGCAAGAGGGACACAGAAAGAAACAAGACAGGTGCAGAAAGAAACAAAACAAGTGATGAAAGAAGGAACAGCAGTGCAGAAAGAGGAAAGGGGGTGCAGAAAGAAGCAAGAGAAGTGCAGGAAAGAAACAAAAGAAGTGCAGAAAGAAGGAACAGATGTGCAGAAAGAGGCAAGAGGAGTGCAAAAAGAGGTAAGAGGGGTTCAGAAAGAGGCACGAGGGGTGCAGAAAAAAGCAAGAGAGGTGCTGAAAGAAACAAAAGAAGTGCAGAATAAAGCAACAGAGGTGCAGAAAGATACAAGAGGGAAGCAGAAAGAGGGAAGAGGGGTGCAGAAAGAGGCACAAGGTTTGCAGAAAGAAGGGACAGAGGTGCAGCAAGAAGCAAGAGAAGTGCAGAAAGAAGCAACTTAGGTGCAGAAAGAGGGATGAATGGTGAAGAAAGAGGCAAGAGAAGTGCAGAAAGAAGCAACAGAGATGCAAAAAGGGGTAACGGGTGGAGAAAGTGGCAAGAGGGGTGCAGAAAAGAACAAGAGAGGTGCAGAAAGAAACAAAAGAAGAGCAGAAAGATGGAACAGAGGTGCAGAAAGAGGTAAGAGGGGTGCAGAAAGAGGGAAGAGGGGTACAGAAAGAAGCATGAGTGGTACAGAAAGAAGCAAGAGAGGTGCAGAAAGATGCTAGAGTAGTGCAGAAAGAAGCAACAGAGGTGCAGAGGGAGGCAAGAGAGGTGCAAACAGAGGGAAGAGGGGTGTAGAAAGAGGCATGAGGGGTGCAGAAAGAAGCAAGAGATGTGCAGAAAGAAACAAATTAAGTACACAAAGAGGAGTGCAGAAAGAGGGAAGATGGGTGCAGAAAGAGGCACGAAGGGTGCAGAAAGAAGCAAACGAGGTGCAGAAAGAAGCAAGAGAAGTGCATAAAAGAGAAACAGAGATGCAGAAAGGGAGAAGTTTGGTGGAGAAAGAGGCAAGAGGGATACAGAATGTAGGAGAGTAGGATCTGCTTCACATGGGTACCCCCACTTTTTGCTGATGCTTCACTGTTTTTCGACCTTAGTCTGGCTGGGGCCCTGCTAATCAGAACCCCAGCCTAGCTGCTTCCTCTATAAAATGGTTTCCATGTGCCTTTGGCACATCACTGATTGGAATCTGGAGTGCCCTTATAAGTCCCTAGTATATGGTATACTATGTACCCAGGGCATAGGTACCTCAGAGGCCTACCAGGGGCTGCAGCATATATTGTGCCACCCCTGGAAGGCCATCCAAACTGACACCACAGGTCTGCTACTGCAGCCTGGGTAAGGTGGTGCATGCACCCCTTACTGTGATATAGGCTACCTATATCACTACATACATACACACATATAAACCTATAAGTCACTCCTACAGCAGGCCTTATCAATCCTGAAGGCAGAGTGCGTGGTTCCTATGTGAGAGGGTGCCCCTGCATGAGCAGGGCCCCTCTGCAGCGTTCGGAGACCCTTCTCTGATGCTGTTTGTAGTGCAGCCTGACCATATACTCTTAAGCGCATTATAACCTCGCGTTAAATGCTAACTTTGGGATGGCTGCACGGAAACATGTCGTGTTTGGTGTCAAACATCTTGGAATACTACCCCCCCGCCAGTTCTGGCAGTGGGGGTAGCATTCCACCCTTCTAGAGGGAAAGACATGTACACACCGGTATAGAGCCCTGGCATCACAAAATGGATGCCGCTGCCACAGACACAAGTCTGGCCTCCTGCTGCTGACCAAAACTCTGGCAGGGGAGGCCTGGACAATAGGTTTCCTGTCCCAGGGAGGTGTGACCACCTCCCCAGACAGGATAGTGTGTATTGGGGCTGGGCGGGAGCACTCTCGGGTGCTTTGAAGTCCTGCACTGGGGGCACACTTGGTGTCCCTGTGCATACCCCAGTTCAAACCGGCTCAGGGGCTTCCAGCCCCTGCTCTGGCGCGAAACTGGACAAAGGGAAAGGGGTGTAACCACCCCTATGCCCTGACCCTCCCATAGGTGGGGCCACAGAGTATGTCCAACCCCCTACCTTAGTATAAGTAGGGGACCCCAGTCCTTAGGACTTTAGATTAACCTGGACGAAACTCTGACACAGAATCCTGGACCTTCGACGCTCTACTTCAAGATTAGAGGACTGAAGAATCTCCCTTGGGGTCAAGGAGTGACTCCCCTGCTTGGCAGGCACCAAAGAAGCAATTGTCCGGTCTGCATCGCTGAAGCTCCCGTCGGACGTCGAAGTCCTTGCATCACCAGAGTTAGATTTCCAGACTTCCCCGAGGCTGCCCTGAGTCCCCAGCAAAGCTGAGGCCCGTAGCTGTCGTGGGTAACGTGGAACCGTGACCCCTGGACACCGAACGCATTTGCAAGTGCATCCTCTTCTGGGTCTCCCATGAAGTCGTGCTTTGGGCTCCGAGTAGCCCCAGCCTCCAGCACCAACTGCACCAAAGATCACTGGCCTCCACTCCACGAGTGTTCTGTGAGCCGGCTCCACGTGCATCATCTTGAGGCTCCTTTGCGGTCGCTAGTCCGTTGGCTAGTAGGCCCTACCGAAGGCCAATATTTTTCTGCTTGGGCTCCCTGGTTGCTCCAGGCATGCCCTGACTTACCCTTGCTGAGTGAGTCCCACAGACCTTGCTGGTCTGCAACATCGTCCTTCTTCCATTTCCATGAGACTTGCCGTTGCCAAGGCTTGTTGGGTCCAATCTGGTCGCCGACACCCCTGCAATCGACAAACGTCGTGGGACAGCTCGAATCCAGCTCCTGAACGTTGTCGACTCCTCCTGAACCTTGTGGCTGAAGAGTCAAGACGAATGTCAACCTACCTGAAGCACTCGACATCGGTGGGCCTCTTCTCATCGCCTTCCTGGTCACTGGCTAGTGACCCAGACTCTGTCCCCTCTGCTTTCAGGTTCTTCAGATCTTCGATCCACCTTTGGATCCACCCGAACACTTTCGACTTGGCCGCCAGCAGCACTTTGCAGCAGATCGCCATTGAAAGCGGCGACGAAACCCGACCCCGAAAGACACCTATGCACCCAGCTTCCCTGGGTGAGGTAACTCGAGTACTCCGGTGCTCCCGTGGGTATTGACACTAGAACAGCCTAGTTCTCAAAGGGTTTGCTCCAAGTCCTCCTCTAAGTGTCCCTTTTCTTTTAAATTCTAATCGCGACTTTCCCCATAGAAGTTAACGGCGATTCGCGGCTGTGTTCATACACTGCACGCGTCCCCCGTGGGTCCCCTGTGTCACTACCTTGGGTGGTTCCTTGTGGTACAAGCACTTCTATAGGCTCTAGGCCTTGTGTCTAGCTCAGTCGTGGTTCTTATACCACTTTATTGGTATATGGTTTGGTACGCCCCTGGGGCTCAAACGTGTATTTGTGCTATTACTGTAGATAACTAACTTATAATTTATGTACTTGAACTCTAGCCTCATAAAGAGACTAGAGGGGTGTGTTTAGTAATAAATACATATATTTTGAATATATACCTGGTGTGGTCCTCTTTCATTTGGTCACTCAAGAGATTATAGACTGGTAAAACAAGCTGCTTTACATTCCTTCAAGACTTAGCCTGAAGGCTGCTCTCCATAGCTACCACTAGGATAGCTTTCAATAAAGGTTGTCTTTAACCTATCTCCAATAAGGGGTTGTTTGGACTGGTGCAAGGTGCCCACTATAATTAGTGGACAGCATATGCCAGGCCAACTTCTCACATTGGTGTGCAGCGTGTGGGATTCCAGCTTGCTATTGTTTTACCAGATAATCTCAATTGAATTGATCAACTTAAAACCACTAAGGGTACCTAAGGTACATATAAATCAAGCTTAGTAATACAGTAAGTTCTACTGAACTTAGAGTTGTGTGTTAAGGGACAGCACACCCTTTCTACAACTCAAGAGAGTTTAGTAGGCCACACTAGAGTAGGTAGTGCATACACCACACCTCACTAGTAATGTCTTCAAAGCCAGGACCCAGTGAGTCCTTGCCAGAAGCCAGTGGGCTTCTTCCCTCCAAGTATGATAAACTCCCATTCTTGGAATTGAGAGCATTATGCAATACTAGGAAGTTGAAGGCAGGCAAAAGTGCCAGCACCCAACACCTCAGGGAGGTGTTACTAGCTGATGATCTCAGCAGGCCCCTAGGGTCTGAAGGGGTAGGCAAAGAGGGTGGGGCAGAAGATGAGGAAGGGGCCAGGGGTGAAGAAACCCAGGCCCCCCTCTGAAACTGGCCAGGAAGGAGAAAATGACCTTGTCCTGGAAAACCCAATTCCTCCTGTGGAGGAGGAGGAGGAGGATCAGAATGACCTCCCTTTGTCCCCCCAGGAAGAGTTCTGAGTGTGCCCAGAAGGTCTAGGTCTCCTTCTCAGGAGTCTAACCACTCTGACACCTCAATAGGGACCTCTGTCTCCTCTCATAGGAGGTAATCCTCTCATGAGAGGAGAAAGAGACTGATTCAATATGAGCAAACTCAGCTTGAACTCAGGAAACAGCAATTGGCTATAGACAGGGAGTCCCTAGATCTCTATAGAGAGAGACAAAAGTTGGGACTAGAGTCCCATGGTGGCAGCAGTTTCCCCAAAGATAGGGAAAGGTCTTATGACCATAGAAACCTGAGCAATATTGTCCCTCCCTACCAGAGTGGGGATGACATCCACAAATGGATAACTGCTCTAGAGAGGGCCTGTAAAGTACAGAGGGTCCCTCAGGAGCAGTGGGCAGCAATCTTGTGGCTCTCCTTTGCAGACAAAGGTAGAGACAAGCTCCTCACTGTTAGAGAGGAGGATGCTGATAATTACAAAGTCTTGAAGAGTGCTCTAATTGATGGGTTTGGCCTAACCACTGAACAATACAGGTTAAAGTTCAGGGATACCCAAAAAGCACAGACTCAAGACTGGGTGGACTTTGTTGATTGTTCTGCCAAGGCTCTGGAAGGTTGGTTATTGGGCAGTAAGGTATGTGACTTCACAGGATTGTACAATCTGATCATGAGGGAGCAGATTCTTAATAACTGTCAAAATCAGCTGTTGCATCAGCACCTGGTAGACTCTGATCTGACCTCTCCCCAAGAATTGGGAAAGAAGGCAGACAAATGGGTCAGAACCAGGGTGAAGCAGAAGGTACAGAACCAAGGTGGTGACCCTAAGAAGCAAGATTCGAAAACCTCTGATAAGGGTGGGGAGAAGGGTAAAGATCAAAAGTCTTCACAAGGCCCCCAAAAATCTTCTTCAGGTGGGGATTCACAGTCTACCAAAGGGAAAGGCCAAAGGAAACCATGGTGCAAGGTCTGTAAGCAAAAGACCCACTGGACCAGTGATTGCACCAAGTCCAAAGACTCGACTCCAGCCCCCACCAATGCCCCTAAGGCACCTGCTCCCCCTAGTGCAGTTACAGTTGGTGGTGGGACTACACAAGCCAAGGGTTTAGTAGGGTTGACCCTGGGTAAAGAGATGAGCTCTGACCTAGTCAGAGAACTCACTCAGGCTGTCCTAGTCTGTGATGGAGGCATGGATATGACCTCCTCTGTGAGTCCCAGTAATCTGGGCAAGTACAGACAACAGCCCTTAATCAATGGAAGAGAGGCTTTGGCATTTAGGGACACAGGGGCAAGTGTCACCATGGTGACACAAGACCTTGTGAATCCTGGGCAGATCATACTTGGTGAAATGTACCAAGTGACCAATGCTAGCAACGTCAGAACAGACCATACTCTGGCAGTTGTTAACTTCTCCTGGGGAGGGGTAACTGGCCTTAAGAAGGTTGTGGTAAGTGCAGACCTACCCGTTGAATGCTTGCTTGGCAATGACTTAGAAACTTCAGCTTGGGCAGAAGTGGAGCTCAGGACCCATGCAGAATTGCTGGGCATCCCTGCAGATGTGTTTGCTGTGACCAGGTCACAAGCCAAAATGTCTAGCACTGAACAGGCCTTGGATTCTGGAATAATGGACCAAGTGCCCTCCAAGAAGAGGAGTAGTAGGGTAAAGGCAGTGCCTTCCCCCTTGGCTCAGAAGGAAGATCAGTCCCTTGAGGGGGATGATCTCAGTCCTGAGGAAGGAACTGTCCCAGAGGAGCTTGAACCTGACCAGGTTGAGTTCTTGGGGACAGGGGGCCCTTCCAGGGCAGATCTGAGCCAGGAGCAGCAGAGCTGCCCCTCTCTTGAACCCCTCAGACAGCAAGCTGCTGCTGAGGCGGCTAGGAAAGCTAGTGGTCCCCATACTGTGTATTGGGATGATGGACTCTTGTACTCAGAGTGTAGAGACCCCAAGCCTGGTGCTACCAGGAGGTTGGTTATACCTCTGAAGTTCAGGGGCTTCCTATTGACCCTAGCCCATGATATTCCCTTAGCAGGTCACCTGGGCCAGAACAAGACTTGGGACAGAATTGTCCCTCACTTTCACTGGCCCCACATGTCTGAAGACACCAAGGAGTTTTGTCGCTCCTGTGTAACCTGCCAGGCCAGTGGCAAGGCAGGTGGCACTACAAAGGCCCCCTGATACCACTACCTGTGGTGGGGGTTCCCTTTGAAAGGGTGGGGATTGACATTGTTGGTCCCATGGATCCCCAAACAGCATCTGGGCACAGGTTTATCCTGGTGGTAGTGGATCATGCCACCAGGTACCCAGAGGCTATTCCCCTTAGGACCACTACAGCACCTGTGGTGGCAAGGGCCCTCCTGGGAATTTTCTCAAGAGTGGGCTTCCCTAAGGAGGTTGTATCAGACAGGGTGCAAACTTTATGTCTGGATACTTAAAAGCAATGTGGAAGGAGTGTGGAGTGACTTACAAGTTCACCACACCCTATCACCCACAATGCAATGGTTTAGTTGAGAGATTCAACAAAACCTTGAAGGGCATGATTAAAGGGCTCCCAGAAAAGCTTAGGCGAAGATGGGACATACTCTTGCCCTGCCTTTTATTTGCATACAGGGAGGTGCCTCAAAAGGGGTTGGCTACAGCCCTTTTGAACTTTTGTTTGGTCACCCTGTCAGGGGTCCATTGTGCTTGGTGAAGGAAGGATGGGAGTTACCTCTCAAGCCCCCAAAGCAAGACATAGTGGACTATGTACTTGGTCTCCGCTCCCGGATGGCTGAGTATATGAAAAAGGCAACTAAAAACCTTGAGGCTAGCCAGGAACTTCAAAAAGCCTGGCATGACCAAAAGGCTGTACTGACTGTTTACCAGCCAGGACAGAAGGTGTGGGTGTTGGAGCCAGTGGCCCCAGCAGCTCTCCAAGACAAATGGAGTGGACCCCATATCATTGTTGAACAGAAGGGTGAGGTTACCTACTTAGTAGACCTAGGAACACCCAGGAGTCCCCACAGGGTTCTCCATGTCAACAGGTTAAAACCATATGTGGACAGGGCAGACATGGGCTTGCTCATGGCTACTGATGAGGGACAGGAGGAAGAGAGTGACCCACTCCCTGACCTGCTCTCACAGAACCCTGGTGATGGGTCAGTGGATGGTGTAGACTTGGCAGGCAGCCTCACTACCCAGCAGCAGACTGATTGCAGACAGGTGCTCAATCAGTTCAGACACATATTCTCACTGACACCCAGTCAGACTACCTGGTGCACTCATGAAGTGGACACTGGGGACAGTCTGCCTATTAAAAATAAGATTTATAGGCAACCTGACCATGTCAGGGACTGTATCAGGACAGAAGTCCAGAAGATGTTGGATTTGGGAGTTTTTGAACCCTCAGATAGCCCTTGGGCTAGTCCAGTGGTCCTTGTGCCAAAACCTCACACCAATGGTGGGAAAAGAGAGATGAGGTTTTGTGTGGACTACAGGGGTCTCAATGCAGTCACTAGGACTGATGCCCATCCAATACCAAGGGCAGATGAGCTAATAGACACTTTGGCCTCAGCCAAGTATCTAAGCACATTTGACCTGACAGCTGGCTACTGGCAGATCAGACTAGCTGATGATGCAAAGCCAAAGACAGCATTCTCAACCCCTAGTGGGCATTATCAATTTGTGGTGATGCCCTTTGGTCTGAAGAATGCACCTGCCACTTTTCAGAGGTTGGTGAATACAGTCCTTACAGGTCTGGAAGCCTATAGTGCAGCATATCTAGATGATATTGCTGTCTTTAGCTCCACCTGGGAGGATCACCTGGTCCACCTCAGAAATGTTTTACAGGCCCTGCAGAAAGCAGGCCTGACTATCAAGGCCACCAAGTGCCAGATAGGGCAGAGTCAGGTTGTGTACCTGGGCCACCTTGTGGGTGGAGGCCAGGTTCAACGACTGCAGAGCAAGATCCAGACCATCATGGACTGGACTGCTCCAACTACCCAGACTCAGGTGAGAGCCTTCTTAGGCCTGACTGGGTACTATAGGAGATTTGTCAAGGGGTATGGATCAATAGTGACACCCCTGAATGACTTAACTTCCAAGAAAATGCCCAAAAGGTTCAGTGGACAGTTAGCTGTCAAAAGGCATTTGATGACCTGAAGCAGGCCATGTGCACTGCTCCCATTCTACAGAGTCCTGATTACTCCAAGAAGTTCATTGCTCAAACTGATGCATCTGAATTGGGGGTAGGGGCTGTACTGTCACAATTGAATGATGAAGGTCAGGATCAGCCAGTAGCTTTCATTAGCAGAAGGCTGACCCCTAGAGAGAAACGTTGGTCAGCCATTGAGAGGGAGGCCTTTGCTGTGGTCTGGGCTCTGAAGAAGTTGAGGCCATACTTGTTTGGTACTCACTTCCTTGTTAAAACAGACCATAAGCCCCTCTTATGGCTAAAACAAATGAAGGGTGAAAACCCCAAACTGCTTAGGTGGTCCATTTCCCTACAGGGGATGGACTTCACAGTGGAACATAGACCTGGGAGTAACCATGCCAATGCAGATGGACTCTCTAGGTACTTCCACTTAGAACATGAAGACTTAACTGGGCAAGGTTAGTTTAATGTCCCTACGTTTGGGGGGTTGTGTAGGAGAGTAGGATCTGCTTCACATGGGTACCCCCACTTTTTGCTGATGCTTCACTGTTTTTCGACCTTAGTCTGGCTGGGGCCCTGCTAATCAGAACCCCAGCCTAGCTGCTTCCTCTTTAAAATGGTTTCCATGTGCCTTAGGCACATCACTGATTGGAATCTGGAGTGCCCTTATAAGTCCCTAGTATATGGTATACTATGTACCCAGGGCATAGGTACCTCAGAGGCCTACAGGGGGCTGCAGCATGTATTGTGCCACCCCTGGAAGGCCATCCAAACTGACACCACAGGTCTGCTACTGCAGCCTGGGTAAGGTGGTGCATGCACCCCTTACTGTGATATAGGCTACCTATATCACTACATACATACACACATATAAACCTATAAGTCACTCCTATGGCAGGCCTTATCAATCCTGAAGGCAGAGTGCGTGGTTCCTATGTGAGAGGGTGCCCCTGCATGAGCAGGGCCCCTCTGCAGCGTTCGGAGACCCTTCTCTGATGCTGTTTGTAGTGCAGCCTGACCATATACTCTTAAGCGCATTATAACCTCGCGTTAAATGCTAACTTTGGGATGGCTGCATGGAAACATGTCGTGTTTGGTGTCAAACATCTTGGAATACTACCCCCCCGCCAGTTCTGGCGGCGGGGGTAGCATTTCACCCTTCTAGAGGGAAAGACATGTACACACCGGTATACCCGGTACTGACTTTCCAGAGCCCTGGCATCACAAAATGGATGCCGCTGCCACAGACACGAGTCTGGCCTCCTGCTGCTGACCGAAACTCCGGCAGGGGAGGCCTGGACAATAGGTTTCCTGTCCCAGGGAGGTGTGACCACCTCCCCAGACAGGATAGTGTGTATTGGGGCTGGGCGGGAGCACTCTCGGGTGCTTTGAAGTCCTGCACTGGGGGCACACTTGGTGTCCGTGTGCATACCCCAGTTGAAACCGGCTCAGGGGCTTCCAGCCCCTGCTCTGGCGCGAAACTGGACAAAGGGAAAGGGGTGTAACCACCCCTCTGCCCTGACCCTCCCATAGGTGGGGCCACAGAGTATGTCCAACCCCCTACCTTAGTATAAGTAGGGGACCCCAGTCCTTAGGACTTTAGATTAACCTGGACGAAACTCTGACACAGAATCCTGGACCTTCGACGCTCTACTTCAAGATCAGAGGACTGAAGAATCTCCCTTGGGGTCAAGGAGTGACTCCCCTGCTTGGCAGGCACCAAAGAAGCAATTGTCCGGTCTGCATCACTGAAGCTCCCGTCGGACGCTGAAGTCCTTGCATCACCAGAGGTGGATTTCCAGACTTCCCCGAGGCTGCCCTGAGTCCCCAGCAAAGCAAAGCTGAGTCCCGTAGCTGTCGTGGGTAACGTGGAACCATGACCCCTGGACACCGAACGCATTTGCAAGTGCATCCTCTTCTGGGTCTCCCATGAAGTCGTGCTTTGGGCTCCAAGTAGCCCCAGCCTCCAGCACCAACTGCACTGAAGATCACTGGCCTCCACTCCACGAGTGTTCTGTGAGCCAGCTCCACGTTCATCGTCTTGAGGCTCCTTTGCAGTCGCTAGTCCGTTGGTTAGTAGGCCCTCCCGAAGGCCAATCTTTTTTTGCTTGGGCTCCCTGGTTGCTCCAGGCGTGCCCTGACTTACCATTGCTGGGTGAGTCCCACAGACCTTGCTGGTCTGCAACATCGTCCTTCTTCCATTTCCACGAGACTTGCCGTTGCCAAGGCTTGTTGGGTCCAATCCGGTCGCCGACACCCCTGCAATCGACAGACGTCGTGGGGCAGCTCGAATCCAGCTCCTGGTCGTCGTCAATGCCTCCTGGACCTCATGGCTGAAGAGTCAAGACGACCGTCAACCTAGTGACCCAGACTCTGTCCCCTCTGCTTTCAGGTTCTTCAGATCTTCGATCCACCTTTGGATCCACCCGAATACTTTCGACTTGGCCGCCAGCAGCACTTTGCAGCAGATCGCCATTGAAAGCGACGACGAAACCCGACCCCGAAAGACACCTATGCACCCGGCTTCCCTGGGTGAGGTAACTTGAGTACTCCGGTGCTCCCGTGGGTATTGACACTAGAACAGCCTAGTTCTCAAAGGGTTTGCTCCAAGTCCTCCTCTAAGTGTCCCTTTTCTTTTAAATTCTAATCGCGACTTTCCCCATAGAAGTTAACGGCGATTCGCGGTTGTGTTCATACACTGCACGCGTCCCCGTGGGTCCCCTGTGTCACTACCTTGGGTGGTTCCTTGTGGTCCAAGCACTTCTACAGGCTCTAGGCCTTGTGTCTAGCTCAGTCGTGGTTCTTATACCACTTTATTGGTATATGGTTTGGTACGCCCCTGGGGCTCAAACGTGTATTTGTGCTATTACTGTAGATAACTAACTTATAATTTATGTACTTCGAACTCTAGCCTCATAAAGAGACTAGAGGGGTGTGTTTAGTAATAAATACATATATTTTGAATATATACCTGGTGTGGTCCTCTTTCATTTGGTCACTCAAGAGATTATAGACTGGTAAAACAAGCTGCTTTACATTCCTTCAAGACTTAGCCTGAAGGCTGCTCTCCATAGCTACCACTAGGATAGCTTTCAATAAAGGTTGTCTTTAACCTATCTCCAATAAGGGGTTGTTTGGACTGGTGCAAGGTGCCCACTATAATTAGTGGACAGCATATGCCAGGCCAACTTCTCACACTTTTGTCTTATTTATTTGGGCCCATTTTAATTGGAAGACATTTTTTCTTCCCAATATTGGTTTCTCAATTTTTAACGTTAGTTTTTTTTTGGGGATCTCCAAGTATCATTGTAATGAAATTAATGGCAGGATCACTATACGGGGAGAATTGGGTATCAATGTGATGAATCCTTTCCTTAATAGAGGATGATGTTATTACGAAATCAATAGATCGACACATAGTCACTACGAATATAGGTCTTATCGTAATCCCTGTATCTGGGTCTGCCCGATTACAAATTTCCAGATCCCTCACACAGATAAACCTATTTAGACTATTCCCGAAGTCATGATGTTCAAAGTGGTAAATTGGCTCACCCTGATTATCAACAATGCCACACGTTTTATTTAGCTTGTGTTTACATGGCTGCATGTTAAAGTCTCCTACCCATAGTAAATTGACCACTTTCTTCTTCTGGGTTTGCATGAGTTTATTCAGTTTGGATTCCATGGCACCTATCACTGATTGTGGGTCAGTCAAATTATTATTATAAAAATGTATTAAAAGTCAGTCCTGGTATAAATCATCTTCAATCAATAAAAAATGGAATTGTGGGCTAGGGTTAAAGATTTTTTTCTGTAATTGATAATGTATTAGAGATTAAAGTTAGGAGACCTCCCTTGGCTCCTTCCTGCTGCAGACGGTACGGCATTAGTTTGGTACGAACAGTAACCGTCTACATGAATGTCTTCCCTAGACCACGTCTCCTGGAAACATCAAAGATCCTGATACTGCCACAGTACTAACCATAAGGGGTTTTCCAGTTTAGTAGCTATATCTGCTAAATTCCAGGTGGATAGCTTCACGTACAAGCCAGGCTCCCTGATTTAGGTTTTAGTCTAAAAGGACATTGTCGATTAGAAGCCATGGGGTCCCCTGAGTTCACCACCACATGTCTTTCTGGATTTGAATCTACACTAGGTAGTCAGTCGCACACCTCCAGGTCTGTAAGCGGGGCAAATATATTTCCTATACCTAGGCCTAAAAGTCCCAATTATGCCTCTTAGCAGAGTTAATTACTTGATTACGTGTCGTGCTCCTAATGGGGTAAATGCTCCAAAGATTTTGCTTACTAGGGAGGATGGAGATAGAAGTACTCCAGTGATGTAATGAAAATCTGATACCTGTGATAACCAGGTTCACGGGGTTTAGCCAAAAGCATCCTGGGTATTACATCATCATTAAAATGTACTACTACGCAATCGCCAAATGGGCTTCCAATGAGGGGCCCACCCATCCCTCTCCTCGCCATGATGATATGATAATGTAAGCTTCTGTCGTGACTACCACTATGAGTAGTTAACCAATGTAGCGATTTATCCATGAGTTGGTGGGTGGATCCTTTTGGCCTTCTCGTGATCTAGGAACATTTACCAGAACAAGCACAAGCGGTGCGGAGCTGGAGGGAGATCTACAAGTGTATGTACGGGGTGATCAATTTGACGGGTTCGGCCTATTCCAGATGACATGGGGGTAGTTAGATCTACTGTCGGACAACTCCTCAACCCTTGCCCCCTCCCCCAAGTCCCTCCACACGTTGGGCTGATCCCCCCTCAAACATAGAAACAGCGTGCGCCCTTGTACTCAGACTACTGCCAGGTATTTGACCCTCCATATTCAATCTGGTCAAATTAGATGCGCCCTGAGGTTTACAGACTGTTAAATGAGCTTGAGATTGTTTTTGAACATCTTCCGCTCTCTCGTTTCCCCCAGTTTGAGTTTGCAGGTCCCCAGTGCGCTGCAGTAAACCCCCAAGATTTAGCCATTTTTGCCATGCTCTTCCCAGGAAGAAAGTCGATCTTCTATTTTAATCAAACGAGACACAATTGGCTGGAGTAAGTTAAAGACCTTCTCTTCCAGTTTTTTCCATAGTGCTTCATCTTCTAATAGTTGCACTCTGATAGTGTCCACTGGATTTGTGGGCATGGGCGGCTCAGCTGGTTTTGTAGTTGCCTCAGGGTTACCCTTCACAGTTCTAACAGTTCTTTCCTTTGGGGGCCGGTTGGTACCTGAAAAAGGGGTAGATGGTACTAAGTATAATGTGTTCGTGGATGGGCTGCCCGAGGAAGCAATGGGGCCTCCTCTTGTTCAAGACTGTGGGGGGATACCCTACTACAGTCAGGGGGGTGCTAAAGTTTTAGATGCATTATTTCTCCTTTCTCCCAACGAAAGACGGTGCTCAGTCATTTCGATCCCATGAGACAGTACATTTGCTGCCCGTGATAAAAACGTATCCAACGTGGGTACAATGCCCCCCCTGGTTTCTCAACTCTAGCCTTTCTCTTACACATTGGGGATGTCCGGCAGACTAGGTAGATGGCGTTTAGAGGTAAACAGAACCAGATGTGGGGGAGGGGGCAGCCCAGCATCCTCCGGGCTCCGGCGGGCGTGGGCGTGCCCCCTTGGCCCGGGCTAATCCGCTCGTGTCCCGTGCTGCGGGAGCCCCGCAGTGACTTTTTGCGCCTCCGGGTGGAGCAGACCCACATCGGCGACTCCTGGCACTAAGGCTCTTGGGGGCTGAAGTCCCCGGTGCAGGCAACAGTAAGGCGAGGTCTCGTTGAGGAATTCAAAATGAGTCACAGTGACGTAGGACAGGCAGATATGAGTGATAACCAGGTAAGGGTGGTGACTAACTTGAAAGAGGCCATGAGCCAGTGGGCTCTGATTGGATGCCCCGAGGCTTAGTCAGAGACAATACTAGGGCGACGATCAGAAGAAAGATGAAGGGAAGAGGGAGAGGTGACATCAGGGAGGGAGGGGGAGGGGATTACAGGGAGGGAGGGGGAGAGGGGATTACAGGGAGGGAGGGGAGGGGGATTACAGGGAGGAGGGGAGGGCATTGTCCAATCTCCAATCCACTCACCTGTACCAAGGGAGGACCTCGTGAGATGTTCAGCATCTGAGCAAGAAGAAAAACAAACTTCAGTGAATCCTCAATGAAATAGAATATTCAACGTGCAACAAAGAACCACACGGACTCAGTCAGACAGGCAGACCCAGGGCAAACCCCATAACTACACACTTTGGCAGAAAACTGGTATTCATGCAACAGATAGCATCAAGGCAGTGAGACAGCTCTGCCACACAGTGTGGGGTGAGACGAGGTGTGGGACAGAGGCAGCTCTGTAGGTAGACAGCTGACATTGTAAAACACCATAGATCTCTTGTTTTGTTATGTGCTGGATTGAGGCCCTAGCATAGGTGCGCCACGTTTCAGAGGCACAAATCCTTCGTGCCACAAAGACAGGCAGGCCCTTTCACCTACATTGGCCCTCCCTTCACAAATAACGAGCAACAGAGGCTGTCCTTTATCTGACGTGTGCTCTGGGTGCAGAAGACGGTCCATCCTAAATACGTCATCTCTATGTCCAACAGTGACTAACCTACGTCACAACGAGTTCTTAGAAACAGACCCTTATGCTCTTGGGATTTTCCCTAGCACAGGATTATTGATTTCTCCAAGAACTCATTAAATATGCATGAACCACTATTCCTAAGGGTTCATTCCTGACGTCTTCCTCTGACCGACTTTACGTCAATACTAACATTCCAAGGCACCTATCAGGTATAAATATACCTCCTTTTGCCCAAGCAAACCAGAGGGGACCGAGACTTCCATGCCGACACTCTGACCTGAGACGCTGCACCTGCGTCATGCCACAGCTCCAGCTGGCAGAGGTCCATCCACCCATCCTGGGGTGTCCAGCTCGAGATCAGGATGAAGTCCCACTAAGGTAATGGGGTTAGACTAAATCCTAGGGGATTCTTGGCTCTCTAAGACCTACACACATCCTAGGTACACTTAGGTACATCTAGATAGGCATCATAGGGGTATAGGCTTTATCTTAATGCATTCTGCATTTCATGTATGTGTTCATTACTATTGCACAATGGTAAAACTGTACCATTCATTTTTATTTAACTGCACTGCTGGCCATATTTCTCTGCTACTGTCCAACAGTTGTCACAGCACATATAACCAGTACTAGAATAACAACTGTGCAATACATTTTATTGTAAACACACCCGGACTGTTTCTTCTATGTGCTTCTCTGAGATGAGTGACTGAATGAAAAGTAGTATATTGTTTCCACGATCCTGAGGGATCAGGGTTTTATGTTATGTGGTTGCCGAAGCTATTCCCTTCTTGTCTTCAAGAAGTTTCTAGTGGCCTCTGAGCTAGCTGGCACAGGTAATTAAGTTTAATATAATCGATAGGGACATACCGACCTTAGTCCTATGCCAAGCCTATAGTGTATGTTATTCCAATGCACAGAACCTATCATGGAAATAGGAACTACACTACATGGCGCCCAAACGTGAATTTGGCACTTATTTAACAGTAGAATCTGAGTAGTTCAGTCATGCTTATTCTCAGAGAGCCCTACTCACAAACACGCAGAGACGTCTGGAGTGGGTAGGCACAAGATTCCGCCACAGCTGAGTAGGCAAACTTCCTATGTATTGGCTGTTGGTTAATCAAGCTTGAAGGAAATAGTTCCTGAACAATTGTGCCTTTTAAAACCTTATCTTAAAACCCTTTTTTAGGACATTTTGTTTTCAGAACACAATGTCTGTCGAGAGCAGCTGCTCCTGTCACTGGGACACAGGTCTCAAACGACGAAGAGGAAGCAAATGCAATACATTTTGCACCCAAAATCAGGCATACACTCACACAAAAACCCCTCAGACATGGTTTAACAGACCGAGGAGGTACAGTGATATTAATAGAGGCACACGA